>JARQOC010000001.1:124531079-125099437 GCA_033576535.1 Allobates femoralis | reverse complement strand
CAGTGCTGCAGTGCTTCCAGCTTGGGACTGGTGTGGAGGGTAAAGTGGATGAGGATGCGCAGGAGGAGGAGGAGGCTGAGGAGCATGACATTCCGGATCTGTAGAGTGTGGGTGAAACCCTGACTAAGGTAGGGCCTGCAATCCTTGGTGTGGGAAGGACGTGTTCCGTCCCTCGCTCAGACTGGGTCCCAGCTTACACAATATTAACCCAGTGTGCCGTCAAGGAGATGTAGCGGCATTGCCCACAAGCACTTGTCCACGTGTCTGTGGTTAGGTGGACTTTGGCTGAAACAGCGTTGTTCAGGGCACGTGTGATGCTTTGTGACACGTGGTTATGCAATGCGGGGACGGCACACCTGGAGAAACAGTGGCGGCTGGGGACCGAGTAACGTGGGACAGCAGCCGCCATCAGGTCGTGGAATGCTTCCGTCTCCACCAGCCGGAAAGGTAACATTTGTAGCGCAAGCAGTCGCGAAATGTGAGCATTTAGAACTGTGGCATGTGGGGCGTTGGCAGCGTATTTGCGCCTGCGTTCAAAGGTTTGCTGAATGGATAACTGCACGCTGCGCTGGGACAAGGACATGCTTGATGGTGGTGTTATTTGTGCGTGGGCAACATCAGGTGCAGGGCCGGAGGCTTGTTCGCGGGCAGCATGGACAGGGGATTGGCTCGCACGCACAACACGCGAAGACGTATCAGTGACATCAGCAAACATCGCTCCTCGACTCTGTTGTACTTCCCACAAAGTCGGGTGCTTGGCTGACATGTGCCTGATCATGCTGGTGGTGGTCAGGCTGCTAGTTTTCGTACCCCTGCTGATGCTGGCATGGCAGGTATTGCAAATGGCCTTTTTGGAGTCATCTGGAGCCAACTTAATAAACTGCCAGACTCGGGAAGACCTAACATTTGCACAGGCACCTTGTGTCGTGTTGTTGTTCCCGAGAACGGTTGCCTGCCTTCTGCCTGTGGACACCACCCTGCTTCTTACTGCCTGTTGGGATGCTACGACTCCCTCCGCCTGTGCACTGCTGTCCTCGCTCTGCATATCCTCCTGCCAGGTTGGGTCAGCTACTGGATCATCCACCACGTCGTCTTCCTCTTCCATCACCCTGATCCTCCTCCTGATTTCCTGGCAATTGTGTCTCATCATCGTCCACCCCTTGTTGAGACACGTTGCCAACGTTCCCTTCGTGAGAACGTGGCTGCTCAAATATTTGGGCATCGGTACGCTCTCCTCATCACCCACTTCAACAGGAGCTGGCGAGAGGCCAGATTGTGCGAATGGATACGTGAACAACTCTTCTGAGTGTCCAAGTGTGGGATCAGTAATGTCCGTGGACGTGTACTCGGCCTGGTGGTAGGAAGGAGGATCAGGTTGGGAAATGTGCGGTGCAGTATCACGGCTACTGACACTTGACCGTGTGGAAGACAGGGTGTTTGTGGAGGTGCCAATCTGACTGGAAGCATTATCCGCTATCCAAGTAACACCCTGTTGACACTGGTCTTGGTTCAAGAGCGGTGTACTGCTGCCGGCCCCAAGAATTTGGGACAGGACGTGCGAGCAAGTAGATGTGGCACTTTGTTGTTGCGAAATTAGTGCTTGCACATGACCTCGGCCTCTGCCTGCACCACCATCACGTCCACTTCCTTGTTCCTTGCCAACGCCCTTGCGCATTTTGCCTGTATACAGCTACAACAGTCTCCTGACTGTTCTGGTCACAGGAAAGCTGGATATGGATATTAGACCCTGCCTGTATAGAGCTAGTCAGCTACAACAGTCTCCTGACTGTTCTGGTCACAGGAAAGCTGGATATGGATAGCCTGCCTGTATACAGCTAGTCAGCTACAACAGTCTCCTGATTGTTCTGGTCACAGGAAAGCTGGATATGGATATTAGACCCTGCCTGTATACAGCTAGTCAGCTACAACAGTCTCCTGACTTTTCTGGTCACAGGAAAGCTGGATATGGATATTAGACCCTGCCTGTATACAGCTAGTCAGCTACAACAGTCTCCTGACTGTTCTGGTCACAGGAAAGCTGGATATGGATATTAGACCCTGCCTGTATAGCGCTAGTCTGCTACAACAGTCTCCTGACTGTTCTGGTCACAGGAAAGCTGGATATGGATATTAGACCCTGCCTGTATAGAGCTAGTCAGCTACAACAGTCTCCTGACTGTTCTGGTCACAGGAAAGCTGGATATGGATAGCCTGCCTGTATAGAGCTAGTCAGCTACAACAGTCTCCTGACTGTTCTGGTCACAGGAAAGCTGGATATGGATATTACACCCTGCCTGTATACAGCTAATCATCTACAACAGTCTCCTGACTGTTCTGGTCACAGGAAAGCTGGATATGGATATTAGACCCTGCCTGTATAGAGCTAGTCAGCTACAACAATCTCTTGACTGTTCTGGTCACAGGAAAGCTGGATATGGATATTACACCCTGCCTGTATACAGCTAATCATCTACAACAGTCTCCTGACTGTTCTGGTCACAGGAAAGCTGGATATGGATATTAGACCCTGCCTGTATAGAGCTAGTCAGCTACAACAGTCTCCTGACTGTTCTGGTCACAGGAAAGCTGGATATGGATATTAGACCCTGCCTGTATAGAGCTAGTCAGCTACAACAATCTCCTGACTGTTCTGGTCACAGGAAAGCTGGATATGGATAGCCTGCCTGTATACAGCTAGTCAGCTACAACAGTCTCCTGACTGTTCTGGTCACAGGAAAGCTGGATATGGATATTAGACCCTGCCTGTATAGAGCTAGTCAGCTACAACAGTCTCCTGACTGTTCTGGTCACAGGAAAGCTGGATATGGATAGCCTGCCTGTATACAGCTAGTCAGCTACAACAGTCTCCTGACTGTTCTGGTCACAGGAAAGCTGGATATGGATATTACACCCTGCCTGTATACAGCTAATCATCTACAACAGTCTCCTGACTGTTCTGGTCACAGGAAAGCTGGATATGGATATTAGACCCGGCCTGTATAGAGCTAGTCAGCTACAACAGTCTCCTGACTGTTCTGGTCACAGGAAAGCTGGATATGGATATTACACCCTGCCTGTATACAGCTAATCATCTAAAACAGTCTCCTGACTGTTCTGGTCACAGGAAAGCTGGATATGGATAGCCTGCCTGTATACAGCTAGTCAGCTACAACAGTCTCCTGACTGTTCTGGTCACAGGAAAGCTGGATATGGATATTAGACCCTGCCTGTATACAGCAAGTCAGCTACAACAGTCTCCTGACTTTTCTGGTCGCAGGAAAGCTGGATATGGATATTAGACCCTGCCTGTATACAGCTAGTCAGCTACAACAGTCTCCTGACTGTTCTGGTCACAGGAAAGCTGGATATGGATATTAGACCCTGCCTGTATAGAGCTAGTCAGCTACAACAGTCTCCTGACTGTTCTGGTCACAGGAAAGCTGGATATGGATAGCCTGCCTGTATACAGCTAGTCAGCTACAACAGTCTCCTGACTGTTCTGGTCACAGGAAAGCTGGATATGGATATTAGACCCTGCCTGTATACAGCTAGTCAGCTACAACAGTCTCCTGACTGTTCTGGTCACAGGAAAGCTGGATATGGATATTACACCCTGCCTGTATACAGCTAGTCAGCTACAACAGTCTCCTGACTGTTCTGATCACAGGAAAGCTGGATATGGATATTACACCCTGCCTGTATACAGCTAGTCAGCTACAACAGTCTCCTGAGAACTGTTCTGGTCACTGGAAAGCTTGGACTCCGATCTGGATCACCCTGCCTATATCCTCCTAGATTAGTCCTGAGAAGGACTGTTCTGGTCAGCAGCAGTTTGCAGCCCTGCTCTGGATCTACCTATGAGGGCCGCAAATCTGTCCCTTAAGCAGCAGCAGACACTCTCCCTACACTGACTGTCTTGATGGCTGTGTGCAGAGCACATCGTGGCTGGGTCTTATAAAGGCTCGGTCACGCTGTGCGGGACGGCCAATCACTGCAATGCCACAACTAACAGGGCTGTGGCATTGCAGTGACTGCCAGCCAATCCCTGCATGTGGGCTGGCTCTCTAAAGAGCGCCAACATGCAGGGATGAGAACCCCGAGTACAGCACGAGTATCGCGAGATTACTCAGTACTCACCGAGTAGCCCGAGTACAGTGATACTCATGCGAGTACCGAGTAGTCACAAGCGTACTCGCTCATCACTATCTATGGTGCTTCTGACTAACACAGGCAATGGGAAATCTCCAACAGGGTGACTAGGCGAGCAACACACTGTAAAAGGACACATTTGAAACACATGAACTTTTAAAGATAGAGGAAAATTCAGATGGAAAGCTACCAATGTTAATAACCTCTATTATTTGATGACCAATAAATCAAGGACCCAACTTGGCAGAAAGAATTTGAAGCTTTATGTTTTAGTAGATAACAACTCTTTGTCCTTAACTCCATAGCTTCGCCCACTAGTATGTCTGTTGTTAACAAATGAAGCCTGGCTAGTCTGTGCTTTTCTCAAGTTTTCTCTGTCTTCAGACCAGATAGACTTAGCCTTTCTACTAATTTTTTTGGACACCAGAGTGTTCATCTCATAGGTTGAACATAAACTAAAATGGGGATGATACCCAAGATTACAGAAAAACTGAGGTTTTATGAATTCTTGATTAATAGACAGACTGATCATTAAATATATAATAACAAACTGTCTGATTAAGGCCACGTTCACATGTTCAGTATTTGATCAATATTTGACATCAGTAGTTTTTGTAAGCGCAAAATGCAAAAAGTATCATCCTAAATTTACCACTATCATGAAGTCCAATATGTCACAAAAACAATCTCAGAATTGCTGGGACACATTGAAGCGTTTCAAGATTATAACCTCATAAAGTGACACTGGTCAGAATTGAACAAAAATGGCCTAGTTATTAAGGTCAAAACAGGCTGAAGGAGTTTGTTGGCAGTGGATCAATCAGGATTCACTGAAAGCGTGTTGACAACAGAACTTAGCTTTAATTAGCAACACAGTTACAGATATGAAGGGCTTTGTGGAAACAGGAATATAAATCTTAAATGTCCCTTTGCAGGATCAGCAAGCTGCTATGCTTCTCTTCACATGCACAGACAAAGGAAACTGCTTACAGTCACATGGTATTTCCTGTGTGTGAACCTTTGGGAGTGTTCCTTATTTTTTTCTTTAAAACTAACTATACTGACAACGCGCAAACCTAGCAATTCAACACTTACACATATAGGATTGGAGTTGTTGCATTTAACATATTCTAACACCCCCACTCAACAACTACTTATCCTGTTAGTCCCATTGCGGTTCTGAAGTCCTCAAACTTGGCTCTTGGCAATGGTTTTGTCATACCATCTACTAACATTTTGTCAGACTCGCAATACACAAACTTTAGTACATCACGTTCCACTAAGTTACAGAAGTGGTGATGCTTAACGTCGATGTGCTTAGTCCTTGCACTGATCTTCTCACTGCTGGCAAGTCCAATACATTCTTGGTTGTCCTTATATACAGAAGTGCCCCCACTGCTTGGCTATAACTGTCATTGCTGGAGCTTTGATGAATCTTTGGCTTCTGAGGGCACTTTTTCCTTGCCATGACTGTGGCTCTGATTCAGGAAGTGTTCTGACCCTATAAGAAAGGCAGTCTGTTTTGAAGACAGCAAGCTGTCATGATGGCAAGATATTCTTCGAGTTTCTGTGGAACTTCATCCTTACTGTGAAGCAGGTAGGCAACTGTATATCTGGAATAATCATCAATAAATGTGAGAAAATATCTCTTCTTGCTTGGAGTTTGAACACTTATTGGACCGCAAACATCTGTCTGTATCAAATCCAGTGGCTTTGCAGATCTAGTGCTGCTTACTTTAGGAAAGGATTTTCTGGACATTTTCCCTTTAAGGCATCATTAGACTACATAATTTGACTACATTGCTTGATTTCAACAAAATTTGCTAGTGGACCTAGCTTTTTTACTGCTTCTGGGTCTCTGTACCCAAGACGTTTGTGCCATACATGGATACAGTTCTTATGCAGATCTTGTCTAGCACTGTACACTCTTTCTTTGCATTTTAGCTGATAAAGTTTATTTGGGATTTTTCCTTCTGCAGAGTGTGACTCTCCTTTGATATAATGTAGCTGTTGTCTGGTTTTTGACATTCTTCCAAATTTAGTGAACACTACGGCAAGATATTCTTCAAATTTCTGTGTAACTTCATCCTTACTGTGAAGCAGGTAGGCAACTGTATATCTGCAGTAATCTATATACATAATCGTCAGTTTTGCACTTCCGGCTACTGTGCCGCTATCGCGAGCCGCCGACACTGGCCGGAAGTGCAAAAATCCTGGCGCCACACACCCGCCCGCCGCCACATCCTCCCGCTCCCCGCCGCTCACCCGCTCCCCCGCCACATCCTCCCGCTCCCCCGCAATTCCCGCAGTTCCCGCCCAGCGCCGACCGCCGCCTCGCGCACACGCGGCGCCACCCGCAATTACCGCCCAGCTCCCACTGCACAGCACACAGGACCCCAGCCCGCCCACAGCCGCGCACTGCATTAATGACGTCACCGCCCGTCCCGCCCGCACCAATGTATGTATACAATGTGTGTCTTATGGCTGTCTACTCTCTCTTATGTCTCTGTATACTGTCTACTCTCTCTGTATACTGTCTACTCTCTCTGTATACTGTCTACTGTCTCTGTATACTGTCTACTCTCTCTGTATACTGTGTACTGTCTCTGTACACTGTCTACTGCCTCTGTATACTCTCTACTGTCTCTGTATACTGTCTACTGTCTCTGTTTACTCTCTACTCTCTCTGTATACTCTCTACTGTCTCTGTATACTGTCTACTGTCTCTGTATACTGTCTACTGTCTCTGTATACTCTCTACTGTCTCTGGATACTCTCTACTGTCTCTGTATACTGTCTCCTGTCTCTGTATACTGTCTACTGTCTCTGTATACTGTCTAATGTCTCTGTATACTGTCTACTGTCTCTGTATACTGTGTACTCTCTCTGTATACTGTGTACTGTCTCTGTATACTGTGTACTGTCTCTGTATACTGTCTACTGTCTCTGTATACTGTCTACTGTCTCTGTCTACTGTCTCTGTCTACTGTCTCTGTCTACTGTCTCTGTCTACTGTCTACTGTCTCTGTATACTGTCTACTGTCTCTGTCTACTGTCTCTGTATACTGTCTACTATCTCTGTATACTGTCAACTGTCTCTGTCTACTGTCTCTGTATACTGTCTCCTGTCTCTGTATACTGTCTACTGTCTCTGTATACTGTCTACTGTCTCTGTATACTGTCTAATGTCTCTGTATACTGTCTACTGTCTCTGTATACTGTGTACTCTCTCTGTATACTGTGTACTGTCTCTGTATACTGTGTACTGTCTCTGTATACTGTCTACTGTCTCTGTATACTGTCTACTGTCTCTGTATACTGTCTACTGTCTCTGTCTACTGTCTCTGTCTACTGTCTCTGTCTACTGTCTCTGTCTACTGTCTCTGTATACTGTCTACTGTCTCTGTATACTGTCTACTGTCTCTGTCTACTGTCTCTGTATACTGTCTACTATCTCTGTATACTGTCAACTGTCTCTGTCTACTGTCTCTGTATACTGTCTACTATCTCTGTATACTGTCAACTGTCTCTGTCTACTGTCTCTGTATACTGTCTCCTGTCTCTGTATACTGTCTACTGTCTCTGTATACTGTCTACTGTCTCTGTATACTGTCTAATGTCTCTGTATACTGTCTACTGTCTCTGTATACTGTGTACTCTCTCTGTATACTGTGTACTGTCTCTGTATACTGTGTACTGTCTCTGTATACTGTCTACTGTCTCTGTATACTGTCTACTGTCTCTGTATACTGTCTACTGTCTCTGTCTACTGTCTCTGTCTACTGTCTCTGTCTACTGTCTCTGTATACTGTCTACTGTCTCTGTATACTGTCTACTGTCTCTGTCTACTGTCTCTGTATACTGTCTACTATCTCTGTATACTGTCAACTGTCTCTGTCTACTGTCTCTGTATACTGTCTCTGTATACTGTCTACTATCTCTGTATACTGTCAACTGTCTCTGTCTACTGTCTCTGTATACTGTCTACTGTCTCTGTATACTGTCTACTGTCTCTGTATACTGTCTACTGTCTCTGTATACTGTCTAATGTCTCTGTATACTGTCTACTGTCTCTGTATACTGTGTACTCTCTCTGTATACTGTGTACTGTCTCTGTATACTGTGTACTGTCTCTGTATACTGTCTACTGTCTCTGTATACTGTCTACTGTCTCTGTATACTGTCTACTGTCTCTGTCAACTGTCTCTGTCTACTGTCTCTGTCTACTGTCTCTGTATACTGTCTACTGTCTCTGTATACTCTCTACTGTCTCTGGATACTCTCTACTGTCTCTGTATACTGTCTCCTGTCTCTGTATACTGTCTACTGTCTCTGTATACTGTCTACTGTCTCTGTATACTGTCTACTGTCTCTGTATACTGTGTACTCTCTCTGTATACTGTGTACTGTCTCTGTATACTGTCTACTGTCTCTGTATACTGTCTACTGTCTCTGTATACTGTCTACTGTCTCTGTCTACTGTCTCTGTCTACTGTCTCCGTCTACTGTCTCTGTATACTGTCTACTGTCTCTGTATACTGTCTACTGTCTCTGTCTACTGTCTCTGTCTACTGTCTACTATCTCTGTATACTGTCAACTGTCTCTGTCTACTGTCTCTGTATACTGTCTACTGTCTCTGTATACGGTCTACTGTCTCTATCTACTGTCTCTGTATACTCTCTACTGTCTCTGTATACTGTCTCTGTATACTGTCTACTGTCTCTGTATACTGTCTACTGTCTCTGTATGCTCTCTACTGTCTCTGTATACTCTCTACTGTCTCTAATAAAAAGCCAAGAAGCAAGAGCTGCCTAAGGTTAGCACGCAATACAAAAAGTGCATGTGCACATAATTTCTAACTGTACTTTAAACTGAGACATTTGGCAAACAATTGATCAATTCTTTGAGCTACCCCGCCACGTCACGGCATTCTCAGATGGGGCAGTCCTACTCCATGGTTGTTGGTTGGGCAGTGTGGGGGTCAGATCTGATATTGTCCGGATGTCATGTCCGGACCTGGTCTGCCTTTATCTGCGTTGCTTTTCTGGCGCCATGGGAATAGTTCAGTAATGCTTAGGTACGTGTGCATTTGATATGGTTCTGCTTTTAATGCATTCAGGAGGCCGTAATGGCACAGCGAATTAAAAAATGTAGAGTAGGACTGCCCCATCTGACAATGCCGTGACGTGGCGGGGTAGCTCAAAGAATTGATCAATTGTTTGCCAAATGTCTCAGTTTAAAGTACAGTTAGAAATTATGTGCACATGCACTTTTTGTATTGCGTGCTAACCTAAGGCAGCGCTGGCTTCTTGGCTTTTTGATCTCTACTGTCTCTGTATACTGTCTACTGTCTCTGTCTACTGTCTCTGTATACTCTCTACTGTCTCTGTATACTCTCTGTCTCTGGATACTCTCTACTGTCTCTGTGTACTCTGTACTGTCTCTGTATACTGTCTCCTGTCTCTGTATACTGTCTACTGTCTCTGTATACTGTCTACTGTCTCTGTATACTGTCTCTGTATACTGTCTCCTGTCTCTGTATACTGTCTACTGTCTCTGTATACTGTCTACTGTCTCTGTATACTGTCTCTGTATACTGTCTACTGTCTCTGTATACTGTCTACTGTCTCTGTATACTGTCTCTGTATACTGTCTACTGTCTCTGTATACTGTCTACTGTCTCTGTATACTGTCTCTGTCTACTGTCTCTGTATACTGTCTACTGTCTCTGTATACTGTCTACGGTCTCTGTCTACTGTCTCTGTATACTGTCTACTGTCTCTGTATACTGTCTCTGTCTACTGTCTCTGTATACTGTCTACTGCCTCTGTATACTGTCTACTGTCTCTGTATACTGTCTCTGTATACTGTCTACTGTCTCTGTATACTGTCTCTGTATACTGTCTACTGTCTCTGTCTACTGTCTACTGTCTCTGTATACTGTCTACAGTCTCTGTATACTGTCTACAGTCTCTGTATACTCTCTACTGTCTCTGTATACTGTCTACTGTCTCTGTCTACTGTCTCTGTCTACTGTCTACTGTCTCTATCTACTGTCTCTGTATACTGTCTACTGTCTCTGTATACTCTCTACTGTCTCTGTATACTCTCTACTGTCTCTTTATACTGTCTACTTTCTCTGTATACTGTCTACTGTCTCTGTATACTGTCTACTGTCTCTGTCTACTGTCTCTGTATACTGTCCACTGTCTCTGTATACTCTCTACTGTCTCTGTATACTCTCTACTGTCTCTGTATACTGTCTACTGTCTCTGTATACTATCTACTGTCTCTGTATACTGTGTACTGTCTCTACTGTGTGTAATCTCTGTATACTGTCTGTAATGTGTCTATACTGTGTGTAATGTCTCTATACTCTGTGTAATGTGTCTATACTGTGTGTAATGTGTGTATACTGTCTGTAATGTGCCTATACTGTGTCTAATGTGTCTATACTGTGTGTAATGTCTGCAGATGGGGCAGTCCTACTCCATGGTTGTTGGTTGGGCAGTGTGGGGGTCAGATCTGATATTGTCCGGATGTCATGTCCGGACCTGGTCTGCCTTTATCTGCGCTGCTTTTCTGGCGCCATGGGAATAGTTCAGTAATGCTTAGGTACGTGTGCATTTGATATGGTTCTGCTTTTAATGCATTCAGTAGGCCGTAATGGCACAGCGAATTAAAAAATGTAGAGTAGGACTGCCCCATCTGAGAATGCCGTGACGTGGCGGGGTAGCTCAAAGAATTGATCAATTGTTTGCCAAATGTCTCAGTTTAAAGTACAGTTAGAAATTATGTGCACATGCACTTTTTGTATTGCGTGCTAACCTAAGGCAGCGCTGGCTTCTTGGCTTTTTTATCTCTACTGTCTCTGGATACTCTCTACTGTCTCTGGATACTCTCTACTGTCTCTGGATACTCTCTACTGTCTCTGGATACTCTCTACTGTCTCTGTGTACTCTGTACTGTCTCTGTATACTGTCTACTGTCTCTGTATACTGTCTACTGTCTCTGTCTACTGTCTCTGTCTACTGTCTCTGTATACTGTCTACTGTCTCTGTATACTCTCTACTGTCTCTGGATACTCTCTACTGTCTCTGTATACTGTCTCCTGTCTCTGTATACTGTCTACTGTCTCTGTATACTGTCTACTGTCTCTGTATACTGTCTAATGTCTCTGTATACTGTCTACTGTCTCTGTATACTGTGTACTCTCTCTGTATACTGTGTACTGTCTCTGTATACTGTGTACTGTCTCTGTATACTGTCTACTGTCTCTGTATACTGTCTACTGTCTCTGTATACTGTCTACTGTCTCTGTCTACTGTCTCTGTCTACTGTCTCTGTATACTGTCTACTGTCTCTGTATACTGTCTACTGTCTCTGTCTACTGTCTCTGTATACTGTCTACTATCTCTGTATACTGTCAACTGTCTCTGTCTACTGTCTCTGTATACTGTCTACTGTCTCTGTATACTGTCTACTGTCTCTGTATACTGTCTCTGTATACTGTCTCCTGTCTCTGTATACTGTCTACTGTCTCTGTATACTGTCTACTGTCTCTGTATACTGTCTCTGTATACTGTCTACTGTCTCTGTATACTGTCTCTGTATACTGTCTACTGTCTCTGTATACTGTCTACTGTCTCTGTATACTGTCTCTGTATACTGTCTCTGTCTACTGTCTCTGTATACTGTCTACTGGCTCTGTATACTGTCTACGGTCTCTGTCTACTGTCTCTGTATACTGTCTACTGTCTCTGTATACTGTCTCTGTCTACTGTCTCTGTATACTGTCTACTGCCTCTGTATACTGTCTACTCTCTCTGTATACTGTCTCTGTATACTGTCTACTGTCTCTGTATACTGTCTCTGTATACTGTCTACTGTCTCTGTCTACTGTCTACTGTCTCTGTATACTGTCTACAGTCTCTGTATACTGTCTACAGTCTCTGTATACTCTCTACTGTCTCTGTATACTGTCTACTGTCTCTATCTACTGTCTCTGTATACTGTCTACTGTCTCTGTATACTGTCTACTGTCTCTGTATACTCTCTACTGTCTCTTTATACTGTCTACTGTCTCTGTATACTGTCTACTGTCTCTGTATCCTGTCTACTGTCTCTGTCTACTGTCTCTGTATACTGTCTACTGTCTCTGTATACTCTCTACTGTCTCTGTATACTCTCTACTGTCTCTGTATACTGTCTACTGTCTCTGTATACTGTGTACTGTCTCTACTGTGTGTAATCTCTGTATACTGTCTGTAATGTGTCTATACTGTGTGTAATGTCTCTATACTCTGTGTAATGTGTCTATACTGTGTGTAATGTGTGTATACTGTCTGTAATGTGCCTATACTGTGTCTAATGTGTCTATACTGTGTGTAATGTCTGCATACTGTCTGTAATGTGTGTATACTGTGTGTATAATGTGTGTAATCTCTGCATACTGTGTGTCTATACAATGTCTCATGTATCTATATACTGTGTGGTTCTCTCCTAACCCCTCTACCACTGAGCCGCATCTCTCCTCAACCCTACACCACTGAGCCGCTTCTCTCCTCACCCCTCCACCACTAAGCCGCTTCTCTCCTCACCCCTCCACCACTGAGCCGTTCTCTCCTCACCTTCACCACAGACACCCATCTCTCCTCACCCCTCTACCACAGAGCCGCATCTCTCCTCACCCCTCCACTACAGAGCCGCATCTCTCCTCACCCCTCCACCACAGAGCCGCTTTTCTTCTCACCCCTCCACCACTGAGCCGCTTCTCTCCTCACCCCTCCACCACAGAGCCGCATCTCTCCTCACCCCTCCACCACAGAGCCGCATCTCTCCTCACCCCCTCCACCACAGAGCCGCATCTCTCCTCACCCCTCCACCACTGAGCCGCATTTCTCCTCACCCCCCACCACAGAGCCGCATCTCTCCTCACCCCTCCACCACAGAGCCGCTTCTCTCCTCACCCCTCCACCACAGAGCCGCATCTCTCCTCAACCCTCCACCACAGAGCCACATCTCTCCTCACCCCTCCACCACAGAGCCGCATCTCTCCTCACCCCTCCACCACAGAGCCGCATCTCTCCTCACCCCTCCACCACAGAGCCGCATCTCTCCTCTCCCCTCCACCACAGAGCCGCCTCTATACTCTGCTACCCACAGATCCGCCTCTATACTCTGCTACCCACAGAGCCACCTCGATACTCTGCTACCCACAGAGCCACCTCTATACTCTGCTACCCACAGAGCCGCCTCTATACTCTGCTACCCACAGAGCCGCCTCAATGCACTGATACCCACTGACCCGCCTGTATACACACAATTTATTTCACCGCGCTCCCGATGCAATTGCATCGGGCCTTTTTACTAGTCATCAATAAATGTGAGAAAATATCTCTTCTTCCTTGGAGTTTGAACACTCATTGGACCGCAAACATCTGTGTGTATCAAATCCAGTGGCTGTGCAGATCTAGTGCTGCTTACTTTAGGAAAGGATTTTATGGACATTTTCCCTTTAAGACAGCTAGTGAACTTCATCATTTGAGTACACTAGTTAATTTCAATACCATTTGCATGTTGAGCTAGCTTCCTTACTGCTTCTGGGTCTCTATACCCAAGACGTCTGTGCCATATATGGATACAGTTCTTATGCAGATCTTGGCTAACACTGTACAATTTTTCTTTGCATTTTATCTGATAATGTTCATTTTGGATTTTTCCTTCTACAAGAGTGTGACCCTTCTTTGATATAATGCAGCTGTTGTCTTTAAAAGTAACTATATTCCCCTTTTGTGTAAACTTCTTTACAGACAATAAATTGCTTTCAAGACTGGGAACATAGACAACATCCTTCACTGGGATCTTTCTGCTTTGTGCTGACGAAACTTGACAGTGGGGATAGCCTTTCTCCTACTCCTTCTGAAGTCATATATTGACCATTAGCTAAGATGACCTTTTCTGACTTGCTTTCATCAAGGTCAGCGAAGAAGTACTTATCATTTGCATTATGGCTACTGGCACCAGAGTCTATGCACCATATGTGATTTGCAGATGAGCCTGTACTGGTATTAAATGCAGCTTCAACACATGCAGACTTTTCTGTTACAGCTGTTTTCACCTTTTGATCACTGTTCTGCTTTTTAAGCTGAGTCATTCTTGCTTTCCAAATTCTGCAGTTTGCTTTAAGGTGGCCGGGCTTTTTACAGACAAAACATTCCCAAGTTTCCCTCAGATTGCTCTTATATTTAGGAAAGTCCTGTGTCTTTAATGCTGTCTCTGTTTTAGATTCATTACTGATGCTTACATTCTGCGTTTTTTGCTTGAATTCATCTACAAGCTTGCCTTTGACATATTCTAGTGTGAGCTCATCACCTGGCCATGCATCTAATGCAGTGACAAGTGTGTCATAACTTTCTGGAAGACCACTTAATAGTAGTGCTGCAACATTAAAGTCTTTAATTTCTTCTCCAATACCCCTGAGATGCTCCACAATCTCTATGGTGTTTCTTACATCTTCCTGCATATTCTGGCCATCACTTAGTTTAGGCTAGGGTCACACATAAGCCCTGGATCCATTATTGGTATCAGTTTTTTCAATTCTTTTTTCTAAGTCCAAAAACTGATGCTGTTATTGGATGCTGCACTCAAGTGTGACTGCACTTTTCAAAAACGCTATGCGTTTTTTTACTGGGTCCAAAAAATGCTGCATGCAGCGTTTTTGGGGGCAGCAAAAAGCACATGCATTTTTTTTTTACTTGGGGCCCTATGGGAAACCCATCCATTAACGCATGGTACATATAGGCACCATCCGTTAACACATATGCGTTTTTTGGGAAAAAGTCCAAAAAATGCATAGGTGAATAGGAGGCTCAAAAAGCAGCCTAAAAATAACGGATCTGTTATTCAAACCATGGAAAAAAACTGATTGGCATGTGTGACCCTAGCCTTAGACTGGTACAGCTTTCTCATGAGATAAAGATTATTGCTAAGATTTGATCTTTCATGCGCTTTCTGTAACTCATCCCACATCTCCTTTACAGTGGCACACTTGCATATATGCACAATTTGATCATCATCTACACTGAGGGAGATAGTGCTGTGTGCTTTCTGATCTTTCTCTACCCAGTCATCTGGTAATGGATGAGGCACTTGTTCCTGTGTACATTTCCACATACCTTCTCTTATGAGCAGCATCTTCACCATGAATTTCCAGGACTGAAAATTCTGATTGGTGAGACTTTGCACTGAGAACTTGCAGTGATCCCTGCTTGTTTATATCTTCTCTGTTGCTCTGCTGCTTTTGCTTCTGTTGCTGTGTTATTCTACTGTGTCACTCTGTGCTATGTGTCACTCCTGAGGTTCTCTATCATGCTTGGGTTCTGTGTCATGTGGGACTCATAACCTGTTGGCAGCGGATCATTCAGGTTCACTGAAAGCGTGTTGACAACAGAACTTAGCTTTAATTAGCAACAAACAAGTACAGATATGATGGGCTTTGTGGAAACAGGAATATACATCTTAAATGTTCCTTTGCAGCATCAGCGAGCTGCTATGCTTCTTTTCACATGCACAGACACAGGAAACTGCTTACAGTCACATGGTATTTCCTCTGTGTGAGTCTTTGGGAGTGTTAGGCTGGGTTCACATTTGCGGACCCCTCTGCAGCGTTCTGCAGAGGGGATCCGCAATGTGACCGCAGCGGCCGCCAGCTCCTATCTTTATAATGGGAGCGCACGGTGCTGCGCTTGACAGCACATGACCGTGCGCACCCATTCACTCTCATATGTGATCTGTGCGCAGGCGTATGCCTGCGCACAAATTACACAGTCTCGTCCGCACCAGGAATGTAACATGTCGCGTCCCTGGTGCGGACGAGACTGTGTAAAGAGACAGTAAAGAATCCTCGTCTGTGATAATGATTAAACCTTCTTAATGCCTAAGTACTTTGGCTTGAAATTGTGTCTGATAGGCTGACTTTCAAAGTGTACTTTGAGTTCCATCTTAGCACTTGAGTTGTGTAGATGAAATCAGCATACTTTCATTTTTGAGGGGTTGGGCTTTAGCCTCCATTGTCGGAAATACTTTCCCATTTCCTTAAAGTCTTCTGTTAGTACCACTTCTGCTTCCTCCATTGTTTTGCTCACTGTGGCAAGTGCCCAATCATCGGCGTATCCATATTTCTGTGATAGTGTGTCAGGAAGGTCAGCTAGGTATAAGGCAAACCGGAGAGGTGCCAGCACTGATCCATTGGCCAGACCATTGTTTAAGGTTTTCTTACAACTGGTTGAATCACCCATGATAAGGTGAAAGGTTCAATTTGCAATCATATTATTCAAGAGGTACATCATTTTCTTACATGGGATCACCTTCAGTAACTTGTGTACAAGTCCTTCTCTCCACACAGTGTCATATGCATCAGAAAGATCGATGAACGCCACTGAGACCTTCTTGTTTTTTTGAAATTCAGCTTCAATGAGAGTTGTCAGGGCTAATACTTGGTCACTGCAGTTTCAAGCAGGTCTAAAGCCAGCTTGCTCTACAGGTATTGAGTCGAGAATCTTTGAATTGATCTTGTTATAGATTAAGCGTTCTAGAAGCTTGTATAGGCAACTCAATAAAGCAATGGGTCTATAGCTTGATGAGTTATCTTCAGGCTTTCCAGGCTTTAGTAATGCAATGATCTTGGCGTGTTTTAAATTGCTAGGGACTTGTGCAGACTCCATGATATCTGAGAAGAACTTTGCTAGCCATTTTTTGCATAAGGTCCACAGTTTTTGAGAAATTCGATGTGGATCCCATCGAATCCAGGAGCTTTGTTGCTTTTAGAATCAACAAGGGCAGTTTCAATGTCGCAAGTTATGAAGGGTTGGGTGTATTCTTCAGTTGGTGCCACAGATGATTTTAGTAGCTTAAACTTATTTTTAACTTCTATGGTATGCACTCGGTTTTTCAGGGCTCTTGAGGTGTTCACAATGTGTGCTGCGATTTGGTTTGGAGTTACAGCATTTGTTTTCTGTTTTGCTTTACGGTTTCCTTCTAGTTTTCTTAGGAGAAACCACGCTTTTCTGCTGGACCTCTTAAAGTCAAAGTTCTTGACTGTTTCCATTCATTTGACATGATGTGCTGCATTCAGTGTGTTCAGCAATTCATAACCAATTTCACCATCTTCGGTCTCAAGTAATTGCCTGTACAGTTGTTCACATTCATGAGTCTATCCTGGGATGTATTCTTTCTGAAAGCCACGTGGTACTGATTTCTTTGCAGCTTTGATAACAACTTTACAGAACCGCTCATAGTTTTCACTGGTTGGGGGTATCCAGCAAATGCACTTGTCAAGATGATCTGCAAACTTTTTCCAGTTGGCTTTGGCAAAGTTCCATCGAGGATGTGGGTACAAAGTTAAAAGAGGGATGGATACTCCAACGGTGATGATGACAGGACGATGCTGACTACGAGGGAAATTTTTGACAACACACTGAGATGTAGGTAGGGGTTGGTTGTTTCTATTGCGTGATACAAAGCATAAATCAGGGATTTATCCTCTCTGCCAGGCTGCTGATTGGAAGGTTGGAAAGTCCTTTGCATCAAAGACCAGGAATGTGTTCTGCACATCAGACCAGTTTAACAGGTGCTCACCATTGTCGTCATTGCTAGCATATTGCCAGAGCTTGTGGTGACTATTGAAATCACCTATATACATGGTAGGATGTGAATGGACATGATTAACTTCAGTTGGCCATTGTACTGAACCTGGCGCTTCACCACCACCAGAGCTGACCCCACCTACTGTTTCCATCCCCATTGCCCCTCTCTCACCTCTGTAGCAGTCTGTCACTGTTAGTTTGTTAATTGTATTTTTAACTTGTTTGTATGTAACCCTTTCTTATGTACAGCACCATAGAGTCAATGGTGCTCTATAAATAATAAAAATAATAATAATAAATAATAATAATAATAATAATAATGCACCACTTCACTCTAGCAGTTTTCTTTTTCATTGTAAAAGTGAAGAAAGTAAAAAAAACATCCTTCGACCAGAACTGCGCTGCTAACTATAGACTTATTTGATCACTAGCCTACCCTTAATCTCTAAACTCCTGGAAAGTTTGATCTGTTATCCCTCTGATAACCCTCTTCTTGATCCTCTACAATCTGGATTCCACTCTTTACTTTCCACTGAACCTACCCTCTTCAAAGTCTCTAATGACCTATTAATAGCAAAATCCAAGGGCCACTACTACCTGCTGTTCCTCTAGGATCTCTCAGCTGCTTTCAACACTGTGGATCAACAGCTCCTCCTCACCATGCTTTGCTCTATTGGAATCAAGGACACTGCTCTCTCCTGGTTCTACTTGTATGTCTCTGACCGCTCCTTCACTGTATCTTTTGTCAGCTCCTCTTCCTCTCATTGTCGAGATTCTTCAGGGTTCAGTCCTATGCCCCTACTTTTCTCTATACACTGCGCCTATTGGACAAACCATCAACAGATTTGGGTTCTTGTATCATCTCTATGCGGATGACACCCAACTATACACCTCTTCTCCTGACATCACATCACATCAGGGGCGTAACTACCGGCATAGCAGACGTAGCGGTCGCTTTGGGGCCCGGCGCTTGTGGGGGGCCCGGACCCAGCGCCGCTAAGCTGCTATCCGGTCAGCTACGATTAGTGGGTATATACAAGGCCCCAGTGGGTATATACAGGCCCCCCACTCCTCCCTTTCTGCTGCACATGTCACCTGTAAAGGAATACGTCATACTTACTTATCCCTGCCGGCTGCCGCTGTCGCCACTCTGCACCGCGCTCCGGCTTCTTCCGGCTTCTTCCTGGTTGTGACCGGCGGGCGCAGGCAATGACGTCATGTATATACCCACTGGGGCCCTGTATATACCCACTGGGGCCTGTATATACCCACTGGGGCCCTGTATATACCCACTGGGGCCCTGTATATACCCACTGGGGGCCTGTATATACCCACTGGGGCCCTGTATATACCCACTGGGGCCTGTATATACCCACTGGGGGCCTGTATATACCCACTCGGGACCTGTATATACCCACTGGGGGCCTGTATATACCCACTGGGGCCCTGTATATACCCACTGGGGCCCTGTATATACCACTGGGAAGGCTGCTGTATACCACTGGGGCTGCTGTATATACTGCTGGGGCCTGTATATACCACTGGGGAGGCTGCTGTAAACTACCACTGGGGAGGCTGCTGTATATACCACTGGGGGGCTGCTATATACCACTGGGGCTGCTGTATATACCACTGGGGAGGCTGCTGTATACCACTGGGGCTGCTGTATATACCACTGGGAAGGCTGCTGTATACCACTGGGGCTGCTGTATATACTGCTGGGGCCTGAATATACCACTGGGGAGGCTGCTGTATACTACCACTGGGAGGCTGCTGTATATACCACTGGGGAGGCTGCTGTATACCACTGGGGCTGCTGTATATACCACTGGGGAGGCTGCTGTATACCACTGGGGCTGCTGTATATACCACTGGGGAGGCTGCTGTATACCACTGGGGCTGCTGTATATACTGCTGGGGCCTGTATATACCACTGAGGAGGCTGCTGTATACCACTGGGGCTGCTGTATATACTGCTGGGGCCTGTATATACCACTGGGGAGGCTGCTGTATACTACCACTGGGGAGGCTGCTGTATACTACCACTGGGGAGGCCTGTATACCACACTGCTGGGGGCTGTATACCTATGCTGGGGTCCACCCTCGGCTTATACACGAGTCAATAGGTTTTCCCAGGTTTTCGGGGCAAAAGTAGGGGGGTCGGCTTATACACGAGTATATACGGTAAACTGGGTGCCGTCAGACTGTTAACACCGATTCGGTAAGGGGGTGTGTCTTGAAGGGGGCGTGTCATTGGGGGCGTGTTTTGGAGGGGGCCCCGTTCAAAAGTTTGCTATGGGGCCCTGCCAGTTCTAATTACGCCTCTGCATCACATTAATATAAAATACCAGGGACTTTCAGTCTGCTATCTTTCACACCATGTCTTCCCTCGTTCTAAAACTAAATCTCTTCAAAACTGAATTTCTAGTGTTTCCTCCCTCTACTATCTGACCTATACCTAACATCTCAATTACCTTTGATGGTTCAACAACAACTTCCAAGCAGCAACTTGCTGTCTATTGGTCATATTTGACAGTAAACTTTCCTTTAATCCCTACATCCCCCTATAGCCCATACTTTGCTGGGCTAGTTGAGGGGGTTACAGTACAGTCTTCATACTGTACATGTGGGGGGTACTGTGGGGGGTATCACACAGTGTGTGTGGGACATTTTTGTTGGCCTCATACTTTATGGGTGTAATGACATGGCAATCTAAAGGCTTCACTAGAAGGAAAATTACTTTGAAAATTGTGACACATGCTATTTTGTGACTCAGATGAATATTAATTAGGAATCCTCCAACCAGTTGAATATTAGGATTTCTTCTATTGCGTCCCATGATTTCTGTGTATGCCACTGATGCGACCTTCAACAGAATCATTTACTATAATGAGGCAGATGAAGTCTGTTTGGATGCTGTTTGGCATCTGTGAAGGTGGTATTCATCTCTTTAGGCATGCACACATCTGTTGTCATTTACACCTGTGCACCAAAAAGACAACTAAAATAACATGACCCTGTTCCACACCTCTGCGCCTGGCCACATCACCTGCACCAGCCTGGACGTGTGGGCGCGAGTGCAGGCGCAGAGGTGATGTGAGGCCACGTTTACAGCTTTGGTAAATGCATACCTAGTGCCCCCTGTGCGCTCAGCTGCGCTCGGTGCCCCCTTTATAGCCTATGGCCGAGCATAGCTGAGCGTGCCCTCTGTATACTCTGAAGCGCAAGTGAAAGTGGCAGAGCGCACGGCGCATGCGCCTGGTCAGACGCTCCCAGAAACGCCCCAATTGGCCACTTTCACTTGCGCATGTTCAGCTGTGCTCGGCCATAGGATGTAATAGGGGCACCGAGCGCAGCTGAGCACTAATGCAGGGCATCTATGCGTCCCTGCGCTAGGCTGCCCAAGCCCCTAAATGCCCCTGCGCTTGCATTTGCGCTGTCGCAAGGCAGGCAGGGCAGCCTAACGCAGTGAGTGCATAGATGTGAAAACACCCAGACAGGCTGAGTCTAAAATGACTCCATCTGCCTCATTAGAGCGAGTGGTTTCGTTGGGGCTTTTGTCTGAATATTAGGTTTTGGGATTTACATGGAAACCTCAATGTAAGCGCTCATTAGAGAGCATATATATACATCAAAAGCCTTTGTATGCATATATTTACATCAAACAGGGCTTAATGCATATATCTTACTTTGCTGCTATTTAGTCTGTATATCCTCATACATTTTAGGAGTGGTTAGCCTGTATTGCTATATATTTAATTTTGCTTGGTAAATTCGGTTTTGTGAGTTTTTTCCTTGATTGGATTTTAGATGTTTTGATCTTTTGTGCCTAATACACTTTGTTATATTTACTGTACTAATTTAGAGTTGGGTGCTTCCCCTGTGTTATTGGCTTTTTTTCCTGTATTTGTCAAGTTGTATTTGTTGGCACTGGAGTATCCTCTTTGATTATATTATTACATTAAAAAAATGTGCTAAAAAATGTGCTTTTCATATATTCATTGCTGTGCATCCTTCCACTTTTCTTTTATGTGCAACTACTGAAAGTGTGCACATGGTCTAAAGGCCTTAAAAATGTTCAGATACAGCACTTATAGCTTTCATCTTTTTTATATTAGGATTTGATATTTGAAACAAAATGTTAAAATCGTATTATTTCAATTTTCTTGACTGTAAAGTGCAGCAGAAAAAACAGAACACTATGATATTTGTACACTCTGGAAAGGCACAGAACACCACCACGTTACCACAAAGCCTAACGACTGAGCCATAAATTGTATTTAGCCCATAACTGCTTCCCTGTCCAAGGAGCCAAGACCGAAATGTAAATGTAGACACTGCAGTCTGGATCCTTGAGATCGGCACGGAAAGGAGATTGATATATCATCTTATATCTAAGTGATAGCTGGAGAGTTGTCATTGGAGCAGAAGAATATATCAGAGTTAGAAAGGGATAAGGTGTTCTTGACAAATGGACAGATTAGAGGTATGGACATCCCTGATTTACAAAGTATAGTATCAAGCATAATACACATAAGTACTGTATATTAAGATGAATGGGGTGAAAAGAAATGCCACATTTCTATGAGTCTTAATAAGGCTTTACTCTCTGAATTGAAAACCAAAAAATTGCTATAAAAGTTGCTATACATGCAATGTGTAGGGGTAAGTTCACACTGTGGTCATTTCACAGAGAAAACCCAAGAAAAAAACTAAATGAGTATGTAATCTGTATTAAAAAAGTATATAGTAATAACACATGTAAATAACACAGAGTAATCAGTTAAGGGCCCTTTCACATCAGCGTTTTTCGTAATTCGCGGCAGATGCGGTGAAAAAACCGCATCTGCCGCGTTTGCCGCATAACCGTTCCACTTGCGGCGCGGTTGCGGTTTTTTCTATGCAAAGTATAGGCGTACTTGCGGCAGATGCGGCAAGTGCGGTTTTGCACTTGCGGCAGGTGCGGCCGCGAAAAAAAACGCAGTAAGCCGCGGTTTTTTTCGCGGCCGCACCTGCCGCAAGTGCAAAACCGCACTTGCCGCATCTGTCGCAAGTACGCCTATACTTTGCATAGAAAAAACCGCAACCGCGCCGCAAGTGGAACGGTTATGCGGCAAACGCGGCAGATGCGGTTTTTTTCACCGCATCTGCCGCGAATTACGAAAAACGCTGATGTGAAAGCACCCTAACTCAAGGTGCAAAAGCAAAACTAACTGTATGACAATACAAGTGCCTGTGGCGGTAGAGCTTCAAAGTGGTCACTTATAAGTTGGCCATATACAAGACATATCTGTAACTCACTTATCCATGATTTGTCAGTAAGGAGTGGGAGAAAAGCTATCTATTAAACTTAGTGGTATCGCAAATATTTTGGATCATCCAATCTGACTGTTATCCTCTAACATTCGGTAGACCGAATTTTCCTAAACATGTTGACGGGAACCTGTCAGCTCTCCTAATCCTTACAGGCCAGCTCCATTACCTTTAGGAGGCTAATGCTCCATTCATTTGACAGATGCAAATTACCCGCACTTCTCATAGGGGGTCCGTTACCCAGAATAATCCGAATTCAGATGTACTTATTATGTCCTGCTACTCCAGGGGCCTTGCTTCTCTTTGCAACCTGGAAATGGAACACTAACAAAATTCTAGACTAATAGGCTGATCTTTGTACTCCAGTTAGCCCTGGAGCATAGCCCGAGACATGTAGTGGATAGTTCATTAAGACTGGCGTAGATGGAATACGCTGACCTGACTCTTTAATGGATTAGGCAAGTCGTGTACCAAATGTAAGTTGCAACAAAAATGTACACCAGACAGTTACCTGGTGTAAATTTCTGGGGTAATTATGCCACTTTAGTGGCATAACTTATAATACATTTGACGGGCTACCATGACCACATGCAATCTCTCCCTTACCCCTTTAAAATATTGGCATAGCTGGCCAGGATTGCGGTGTAAATACCAGAACCGTTACTATTTTTGCACAATTGCTGATTTGATTTAATATTATGACTTATTAAGGGTATACACCATATTTCTGGAGTAAGCATGCACCATGATGAATCAGAGGTTCCCAACTCCAGTCCTCAAGGCACACCAACAGTGCATGTTTTCAGGATTTCCTTAGAAATTGGAATCATCCCCAGTGCAGGTGATTCAATTATCACCTGTGCAATACTAAGGAAACCCTGAAAACCTGCACTGTTGGTGTGCCTTGAGGACTGGAGTTGGGAACCTCTGAATTAGACCACTAGTTTACACCATTTGGATTATGTGAGTAATTGCTTTGTTCTTTCTCTGCCTTCTTTCAATTCACCATCGGGTCCCGTTAAAATAAAATATGCCTAGCTGTTTTATTTCCATTGATTAAGGAAATAACCAATTTTTGAAACACACAGGGACTGTGGATGATTCAGGCTTCCTAACCTGGAATTCTTTGTGATGTCACATGGCACTTGTGGATTTGCTCTGGATCCAAATAAGAGCCACCACTGGCTCCTCGTACCCACCAGATGGAGGACTTCTTGTGTCTTATGTGGATGATACTGCTTTTTGACATGCAAGAACCCTTTTCAGGATGCACTTCACCATCGTGCATTTACACTTGGACAATTGACCTTGAAACCAGCAGTGTTGAGTCTAATGCTCCTAGCCTAATTTTCTATATGTAATCTCTTTTTATGACTGGGGTCAGACTACTGTTTTTAGCAGATGCACCTGACATCTGCTAAAAACTTCATTTTTTCATCAGCACATATGCGCTTTCCAGCGCAGCTGCCGCTCAACACTGTCCCTGGTTGCCCGATGTTGATAGTGGTAACCAGGCACACATCACACTGAATAGTGGCCGTTTTTGCTCAGAGCATAGGGAAACGATGCATGCAGCGTTTACCTGTCCGCTCTGCTAAAGCAACCGCTTGTCAGCTTGATGTGTGGCTGTTTACCACGATCAAACATCGGACAACCAGGAACAGTGTTGAGCAGCAGCTGCGCTGGAAAAGTTTTTAGCGGATATCAGTGACATGTGCTAAAAACGGTAGTCTGTCCCCAGTCTTTCTCTGTATTTTGCAGTTTGCATGCACTTAGGCTGGCGTCACACTTGGAGGGACTTTTTTGGAAGCCTGCGTTAATGTTAGGCTTTTTTTGAGTTGCCATTTTGATGCCAAAAAAAATGCTAGCGTTAACGCATGCATCAACGCAATGTACCTATATGTACCATGCGTTAACGGATGCGTTTCCCATAGGGCCCCATGTTATTTCAGTGCAATCTTGCCACTACATTTTTTGCATGGGAGACTATGGATCCGTTAAAACCATCAGTTTTTCAAAAATTCTAAGTTGAAACACTGATGGTTTTAAAGGATCCAAAGGCTGAAGTGTGATCCCAGACTAATGGTTCTCGTGACTACAGGGTTATTTTACTACTATGGTATTCTGGTATTAATATATTAACATTTCTTTCTCTTCATCCTGTTTGTTATTATTTTGCAAAGCTCATACTATAACAGTATTAGGGTATTAATCCTGTTGTATTCTGTTGTATAATTAATTCTTACAATATTTAAGTAGCTGCTTACACACTGTGCTATTTAAACGCAGACGACAATCACAATCTTTAAAATTTTTAAGATGCACAATTGCAATTTACACTTTTTTTTATAGATCTAGAGCTAATGTTTTTTTTTTATTTATTTTTCTTACATATTTTTACTGGAAGTTAAAATTTTAGATTTGTTAATATTTATTGTTTTCAGCTAGTTTTCTGGAATGTGCTAGCCTAGACAATCTGGTTAAGTCAGAAGTAAGGCTAGGGTCACATTTGAGGGTGACGGCAGCCTTAAATGTGATCCTAGCCTAACACTACCATATGACTCATTGGAGGATTGCATCACACCACCTGACTGGTCAGCTGTCATGCTCAGATTAGGAGATCTGTCAGTCAGCCCGGGTATTTTGATGTGACTCTCACTCATGTCATACGGCAGTATGATTCAAACCATATTTCTAGTATCTTAGAGGTTTTCTGCACCAAATCTGCATCTCCTTGCAGAAAAACAGCGAGAGACAGAGAGAATATACACCATGTCCCAAATTATTATGCAAATGTTCTTTTTCTCTGATTTTCCTAAATGGTCTGTGCAAATGACAGTCAGCGTAATAAAAGTCATCACCTGTTAAGGTACCTTTACAAGCAGCAACGTTTCTAGGAATTTCTCTGTCAACTTACTGGTTGCAGTGAAATCATGGAGACATTGTTCCATTTGTACACAGCAACAAAATAGAACAATGTGTCCATGATTTCACTGCAACCAGTAAGTTGCCAGTGAAATTCCTAGAAAAGTTGCCACGTGTAAAGGTACCCTTAGAGTATACATCGAATTTTATTGAAGAAACCTCCCAGTCATAACAGTATAATCTTCAAAATTAAAAAACTCTAAATCACTATTCCAAATTATTAGGTACAGTAGAGTTTCTAAACATTTGATATGTTTGAAAGAACTGAAAATGCTCATTTGTTGAATTTGCAGCATTAGGAGGTCATATTCACTGACATAAAAAGCTACTTAACTCCAAAACATCCTAACAGGCCAAGTTACATGTTAAAATAGGAACCCTTCTTTGATACCACCTGCACAGTTCTTGCATCCATTGAACTTGTGAGTTTCTGGAGAGTTTCTGCTTGTATTTCTTTGCATGATGTCAGAATAGTCTCCCAGAGCTGCTGTTTTGATGTGAACTGCCTCCCATCCTCATAGATCTTTTGCTTGATTATACTCCAAAGGTTCTCTATAGGGTTGAGGTCAGAGGAATATGGTGGCCACACCATGAGTTTATCTCTTTTCATGCCCATAGCAACCAAGGACACAGAGGTATTCTTGCAGCATGAAGATGATTTTGCTCCTGAAGGCATGTTTTTGCTTTTTGTACCATGGAAGAAAGTTCTCAGTCAGAAACTCTATATACTTTGCAGAGGTCATTTTTACACCTTCAGGAATCTTAACTTCCCTGGCGGTATGATTATGTCAGGAATTTTGTACTAAAAGCGGTACCATTTTTTTGGTAAAAAATTTCTTTTATGGGCAGAAATTTTATACATTTGTATCTCCCGCCCAGTTCCGCCTTAAATGAGCCGCTGCGGCTCACAGAGATGGAACCAGGAAGTCATATGGAGGCATCCGAAGGGGCTCTCACCAGCGATCACAGCGGGGACATCGCTGGATCACCAGGAGAATGTAAGGAGACTCCGCTGCCATTGACCCCGAGCGTCAGAGGCGGACCTACCGTGGTGCAGCTGGTTCAGCTGCACCTGGGCCCCGACTGGGTAGGGGGCCCCTCAAGCATCAGTAGGGGGCCCCCGTGACCCTGTGACAGAGGAGAGGAGGGTAACTGAGGGAAGCATTCTTCTTCCCTTGGGTGTTCCCGCCCCTCCTCTCCTCTGCCGCCCCAGCTCCCAGACCTCCCAGCCCCAGGCGGTAGCACCCCCCACCCCGCTCCTCAGCTAAAGCTGCTAGCACCTCCCGCCCCTCCTCACCCAGAGCTGCAGCAGGGCACCCCCTAACCCCCCCGCTCCTCAGTTTTAGGTGGTAGCACCCCCCTAACTAACCTCCTCCCCCGCTCCTCAGCAACGGCTGTCAGCAACATACCGCCACAACTTCCCCCCCGGGCTCTTCAGCTCCTGTGCTCATCAGCACCACCACATCCCCCCCGGTCCACAGCCCCTCTGCCCTCTGATCATCAGCACAAGCTCCTCTGCCCTCTGCTCATCAACACCCCAACATCACACATCGTCTTCCTGCATGCCAGCTTCACTAGGTCAAATGCTGCAGGGGGGCGGCGGTGCTGCATACCCCCCCTGCTACTCACTGCTGGAGGTCGGCGGTGCTGTGAAGTGACAGCACCCCCCCACACCTCACTTCCGCTGATGGAGGGCTCAGGTGGCAGGGATGCATCTGCTCACCAGCTCCTCTGCGACCGTGGTAATTCTGCCCGCGGGAAACCCGAGTGTGACTTGGGGTTACCGCTCCTGTCAGCGGGAATTAACCCCGAGTTACACTCGGGAATACCGCTAGGAAGGTTAAACAGCCTACCAGCTGTTTCCCAATGATTCTGGCCCAAAACATGACTCCTCCACCTCCTTGCTAATGTCGCAGTCTTGTTGGGACATGGTGGTCATCCACTAACCATCCACTACTCCATCCATCTGGACCATCCAGGGTTGCTCGGCACTCATCAGTAAACAAGACTGTTTGAAAATTAGTCTTCATGTATGTCTGGGCCTACTGCAACCATTTCTGCTTGTGAGCACTATTTAGGGGTGGCCGAATAGTAGGTTTATGCTCCACAGCAAGCCTTTGAAACATACTACACCTTGAGGTTCGAGAGACTCCAGAGGCACCAGCAGCTTCAAATTTCTGCTGGTTTGTAAGGCCTTTTTAGCAGCTGCTCTCTTAATCCGATGAACTTGCCTGGCAGAAACCTTCCTCATTCTGCCTTTATCTGCACAAACATGTCTGTGCTCAGAATCAGCCACAAATCTCTTCACAGTATGATGATCACGCTTATGTTTTCGTGCAATATCTAATGTTTTCATCCCTTGTCCAAGGCATTCCACTATTTGTTGCTTTTCGGCAGCAGAGAGATCCTTTTTCTTTCCCATGTTACTTGAAAACTGTGGCCTGCTCAATATTGTGGAACACCCAGTTTTCCTTTTATTGGGCTCAATTGCCAAACTAATTATCACAGGTATCTGAGATTGATTTCAGTTATCCAAAGAGCCCTCAGACACATGGGTTTCATTTACAAAAAAAAAAATCCCTATGACACTTAAAACCAATTTGCATAATAATTTGGAACATGATGTATGTGTGTTCTGGTAGACTGAAATAAATTCAGAATAATTACTAAGTCTAGGGTCAGACTTGAGTCATGCATTTGTTAAATGCATGCGCTATTTTCATGGACATAAATAGAAAAATGCATGTGTTAACACACCCATAGGCTTCAATGCAAAAAACACAATGCAAAAGTGCAATGCGTTTGGTGCTATGCGTTTTTGTCAGTGCACCAGTGCTTTTGCAAAAACACATGCGTTTTTTTAACATGGGAGTCTATGGATGACACATGCGTTAATGCATGGTACATATATAGGCATGCATTAAAGTATGCGTTTTTGGTTTTTGGCTGTTTTCCATTGGAAATCACTGATGTCATAGGTCATAAAGGGACAAAAGGAAAACAGACACACAGGGTTGCATCGTCTCATAGCTGCCTTAAGGTATGGGTTTCATACATTGTAGCCATTGGAGTTATCATGTTTGTGTTCAGAAAAACACATCACATATGTTTGTTCCCTCCACATGCACTGGTGAAAGAGGCTTCAAAAATCCGCCAAAAAATGACCATCAAGAAAAGGAATGTAGAGCGGAAGAATATCCCTGAAGTAAGCCTTCTGGTTACGTACATAGTTAGTTCCGCCATTATTTCGGTATGTGTGGCCAGTGTGCCTGTATGACATGGAATAAGTGCACTGTGTAGTCATCTTGCATGGAACACATCCATCATAATATATGCATAAACAA
Source organism: Allobates femoralis (assembly GCA_033576535.1). Lineage (NCBI taxonomy): Eukaryota > Metazoa > Chordata > Amphibia > Anura > Aromobatidae > Allobates > Allobates femoralis. The sequence continues at coordinate 125,070,059 of JARQOC010000001.1, read as the reverse complement.
TGTTGCCATTTGTGTCCGCCTTGATTTTAAGGTTCACCATCACCTGCTGGTGTGTTTTATTTGTAGGGCCCAGTGAAAAGAGGGAAATTGAATATCATTGTGTTGAATGAGAATCCCAAGATTTACAATGAGACCTTAATTAATCTTGTGGAGCCACACAGTTCAACTTGGGATCAAGGAGACCCTGGCCACCAGGATGTGGTCAAAAATCGGAAGATCTAGACCACCATAATCCTGGAAATTTCAAGTCTCTGCCACTTGACCGTCAGCAACAGATTGGTAAATAGCCATGCTTACAATTTACAAAGCATAAATAGCACCTTAGGTAGCATTCTTCATCAATGATAGCCAACATATATGTTTATGTGTCTCAAGTAACTAATGTTGTTTCCCTAATTCATGCAGAGTGACTTGTACATGTTCGGTGGAGGTCCATACGGGACAGATACGTGAGGGATGTGACAGATCAGGAGAAATATAAAAGTGGCTCCGCACCTCACCCATCACGACTTTACAAACACTTCGATCAGTTGATGTTTTTGCAGAAAACTATCAAAGAGTGTATGTAAGTGCCCACATATAATGATGTTTCATACTGTTTAGGATTACAACATGTGAAGTCCATGTGTCTGAATTGTTTTTTTTATTCAACAACCAGGACATTAAGTAGTACACTGGCCGTGGATCCAGATGTGGCTGAAAGTGTTGGGGAAGGGTCCAGCAACAAGGACCAAGGGGACAACCTGTTGCCGTCTCAAAACACCCAACCTGACACACAGACCATATGGCATGAAGGAACGATCACCACTGGTGCCTGAATTCCCTGTCTACCCGACCTCGGGTCACCCGGCCTAGACGCCAGACAGTGCAGAAGGAGGACAGAGACATGCTGATCCTGGATGGCCTACATCAGCTTCAGGACACTTTATGGATTCAGAATAGTGGCCTGCAGAGGCAAATTGATGAGGCACAGAGACTCCATGTAGGCCAGCAATGAATGGCAGCAGCTGATGTCCTCCTATGTGCCGGCCCTCTCCACCATGGATCCTCAGTTCAGAGAGGAGTTGAACATACTCATAGCCAAATATTGCCAAAAAGCTCCTGTAAACATCACGATTGTTTGTGATGATCAATCGCCTGATGTTGAGTAGTATCCACCTCAGGTTTTGTTTTTGGATGCTGTTATGTTTCCTGTGGGAATGGTTAGGTACTTGGACATATTTTTTACCATTTACCTTCACATTGTTACTTTGAGTTCATACATGGCCAAAACCATGTATTGGGCAGACGTTATGCTACCTGTAAGTTTGTGGGCCAACAATGGTCCTAGTTAGTTTCACCTTGTGAATTAAGCATGTTTTACGTTGTTTGAAATCTGTGTTTGTTGTTTGTCCAATTCTCTACCAAGGTAATCTAATCCTTGTGGCATTTATCTCTGGCCATATAAGGCGCACACTTTTTGTGATATGCACACAATACAAGTGAAGTGATAAGGTGTGTCTGTGGCGAATTTTGCCACTGTCATCATACATGGCATATATAACAACTGCAAGCTTGCTGTCATACATTACAGCGGTGACATTGTGTGTGAGAGAGCTATGTGTCAATTATGCGGCCACTATATATATGCTCACATAACCATAAACCTGGGCATTTGTTTGTTGGTGAGGCATGGGTAATATACCAAGGACACATGGATCAATGACTCAGCAAGCCAAAATTGGCCTTGGAAAGAGCCAGATGTCAACTCATTGATGTGTACCATGGTGCTGTGACCATTGTAACCATGTTATCTGTACTCGGCCGACATGTACGCTGCATGGTGTGGGAGATGTTTAACCCCTTAGTGACTGAGCCAATTTCCACCTTAATGACCAGACCGTTTTTTGTAATTCTGACCACTCTCCCTTTATGAGGTAATATCTCTGGAACGCTTCATTGGATCGGAGCGATTCTGAGATTGTTTTTTCGTGACATATTGGGCTTCATGTTGGTAGTAAATTTAAGTCAATCATTTTTGTGTTTATTTGTGAAAATATAAAAAAATTGGCAAAAATTTTGAAAATTTCACAATTTTCAAATTTTGAATTTTTATTCTATTAAACCAGAGAGTTATGTGACACAAAATAGTTAATAAATAACATTTCCAACATGTCTACTTTACATCAGCGCAATTTTGGGAAAAAAAAAATTTTGGGTTAGGACGTTATAAGGGTTCAAAGTTCATCAGCAATTTCTCATTTTTCCAGCAAAATTTACAAAACCATTTTTTTAGTGACCACATCACATTTGAAGTCCCTTTGAGGGGTATACACGACAGAAAACACCCAAAAGTGACACCATTCCAAAAACTGCACCCCTCAAGCTACTCAAACCTACATTCATGAAGATTATTAACCCTTCAGGTGCTTTACAGGAACTAAAGCAAAGTGGAAACAAAAAATGGACATTTTAATTTTTCCAACAAAAATGTTCTTTTAGCCTCAATTTTTTAATTTTCACATGGGCAACAGGATAAAATGCATGCTAAAATTTGTTGGGCAATTTCTCCTGAGTACACCGATACCTCATAAGTGGTCATAAACCACTGTTTGGGCGCACAGCAGGGCTCAGAAGGAAGGGAGCGCAATTTGATTTTTGGAGCTAAGTTTCCATTCAAAAAGTGAAATGGCGCTCCTTCCCTTTCGAGTCCTGCCGTGCTCCCAAACAGTGGTTTATGACCACATATGAGGTATCGGTGTACTCAGGAGAAATTGCCCAACAAATTTTAGGATGCGTTTTATCCTGTTGCTCATGTGAAAATTAAAAAATTGAGGACAAAAGAAAGTTTTTGTGAAAAAAAAAGTACTTTTTCATTTTTACGGATCAATTTGTGAAGCACCAGAGGTTTCAAAGTGCTCACTATGCATCTAAATAAATTCCTTGGGGTGTCTAGTTTCCAAAATGGGGTCACTTGTGGGGGAGCTCCAATGTTTAGGCACACGGGGGCTCTCCATACGCAACATGGTGTCCGCTAACAATTTGAATGGAAAATTAGCTCCAATTGTTAGCGGAGACCATGTTGCTTATGGAGAGCCCCTGTGTGCCTAAACATTGGAGCTCCCTCACAAGTGACCCCATTTTGGAAACTAGACCACCCAAGGAAGTTATCTAGATGGGTGATGAGCACTTTGAACCCCCAGGTGCTTCACAAATGAAACCATAAAAATGAAAAAAGAAACTTTTTGTGGAAAAGAAAGTACATTTTCATTTTTATGGATCAATTTGTAAAGCACCTGGGGGTTCAAAGAGCTCACTATGCATCTAAATAAATTCCATGGGATGTCTAGTTTCCAAAATGGGGTCACTTGTGGGGGAGCTCCAATGTTTAGGCACACAGGGGCTCTCCATACACGACATGGTGTCCGCTAACTATTGGAGCTAATTTTCCATTCAAATTGTTAGCGGACACCATGTCGCATATGGGGAGCCCCTGTGTGCCTAAAAATTGGAGCTCCCCCACAAGTGACCCCATTTTGGAAACTAGACCCCCCAAGGAACATATCTAGATGCATAGTGAGCACTTTCATACCCCAGGTGCTTCACAAATTAGTCCGTAAAAGGAAATAAAAGAAGATTTTTGTGAAAAAAAAGTACTTTTTCATTTTTATGGATCAATTTGTGAAGCACCTGGGGGTCCAAAGTGCTCCCTATGCATCTAAATAAATTCCTTGGGGTGTCTAGTTTTCAAAATGGGTCACTTGTGGGGGAGCTCCAATGTTTAGGCACACGGGGGCTCTCCATACGTGACATGGTGTCCGCTAACAATTTGAATGGAAAATTAGCTCCAATTGTTAGCGGAGACCATGTTGCGTATGGAGAGCCCATGTGTGCCTAAACATTGAAGCTCCCTCACAAGTGACCCCATTTTGGAAACTAGACCACCCAAGGAACTTATCTAGATTGGTGATGAGCACTTTCAACCCCCAGGTGCTTCACAAATGAAACCATAAAAATGAAAAAAGAAAATTTTTGTGGAAAAGAAAGTACTTTTTCATTTTTACGGATCAATTTGTGAAGCACCTGGGGGTTCAAAGAGCTCACTATGCATCTAAATAAATTCCATGGGATGTCTAGTTTCCAAAATGGGGTCACTTGTGGGGGAGCTCCAATGTTTAGGCACACAGGGGCTCTCCATACGCGACCTGGTGTCCGCTAACTATTGGAGCTAATTTTCCATTCAAATTATTAGCGGACACCATGTCGCATATGGGGAGCCCCTGTGTGCGTAAACATTGGAGCTCCCCCACAAGTGACCCCATTTTAGAAACTAGACCCCCCAAGGAACATATCTAGATGCATAGTGAGCACTTTCATACCCCAGGTGCTTCACAAATTAGTCCGTAAAAGGAAATAAAAGAAGATTTTTGTGAAAAAAAAGTACTTTTTCATTTTTACGGATCAATTTGTGAAGCACCTGGGGGTCCAAAGTGCTCCCTATGCATCTAAATAAATTCCTTGGGGTGTCTAGTTTCCAAAATGGGGTCACTTGTGGGGGAGCTTCAATGTTTAGGCACACAGGGGATCGCCATACACGACATAGTATCAACTTACAATTCCAATTGTTAGCGGACACCATGTCACGTATGGAGAGCCCCTGGGTGTCTAAACATTGGGGCTCCCCAACAAGTGACCCCATTTTGTAAACTGTACGCCCCAAGGAACTTATCTAGATCCATAGTGAGCACTTTGAACCCCCAGGTGCTTTACAAACTGATCCGTAAAAATGAAAAAGTACTTTCTTTTCCACAAAAATGTTCTTTTTTCATTTTTATGGATCAATTTGTGAAGCATCTGGGGGTTGAAAGTACTCATTATGCATCTAGATATGTTACTTGGGGGGTCTAGTTTCCAAAATGTGGTCACTTGTGGGGGAACTCCAATGTTTAGGCACACAGGGGCTCTCCATATGCGACATGGTGTCCGCTAACAATTTGAACTGAAAATTAGCTCCAATAGTTAGCGGACACCATGTCACGTATGGAGAGCCCCTGTGTACCTAAACATTGGAGCCCCCCCACAAGTGACCCCATTTTGGAAACTAGACGCCTCACGGATTATATCTAGTGGTATAGTGAGCATTTAGAACCTACAGCTACTTCACAGAATTTGATAACGTCATATTGAACATTTTCTTTTTTTCACACAATTTCTCACTTTTAGGGTACTTTCACATCAGCGGTTTTTGACGTTCACGGCAGAGGCGGTGAAAAAAAACGCAACTGTCGCGATTACCGCATAACTGCTGCACTTACAGCACAGTTGCGGCAAGCCCCATAGAATGTCTATGCGGGCTTGCGGCAGGTGCGGCAAGTGCAGTATCCGCACTTGCGGCAGATGCGGCCGCAAAAAAAACGCGTCTGACCGCATTTTTTTTCGCGGCTGCACCTGCTGCAAGTGCCGAAACCACATTTGCCGCTCGTGCCGCACACTTACCGCAAGCCCCATAGACATTGCATGGGGCTTGCCGCAACTGTGCCGCAAGTGCAGCGGTTATGCGGTAATCGCGGCAGATGCGTTTTTTTCACCACATCTGCCGCGATCGGCAAAAGCCGCTGATGTGAAAGCAGCCTTAGAGCATGTGCACAAGATCCGGAAACACTCTGTCCTGGTCGTCTCCTCTCCTGCATTTTTTTTCTAGTATTTCTTTATTAAATTTGAAAAAAAAAATGACGTGGGGCTTCGCCACACTTTTGGTCCAGCCAGGTACAGCAGGCAGCTACGGGCTGCCACCAACCCCTTCTGCCTAGTTTTACCTGGCTGGAAACCAAAAATATAGGGAAGCCCTTTTATTTTTAATTATTTCATGAAATAATTTTTAAAAAAAACGGCGTGGGCTTCGCCATGTTTTTGGGCCAGCCAGGTACAACTAGGCAGCTGGGGGCTGGAATCCTCAGCGTAGGGAGGCCCAAGCATTCTGGGCCCCCCCCCCGCTGCGAATTGCAGCCCGCAGCCGCCCCAGAAAATGGCGCATTCATAGAAGCGCCATTTTCTGGCGCTGTATCCAGCTCTTCCAGCTGCCGTGTAGCGGTGGCAGACTGGGTAATAAGGGGTTAATGCCAGCTTTTCGGCAGCTGGCACTAAGCCCGAGATTCATAATATAGGGCCAATGTTAGACCCGCCATTAGGAATCTCTAGTAAATTGTAAAGAAGACACAACACAGAGAAAGATTTTTTTATTAGAAAAAAAAACAAACACAATTTAGACCCCATCTTTATTTGTCTGTGGCGTCCGACGTAGTCCAGTGGGCGGTGATGTCCGACGTAGTCCAGTGGGCGGTGATGTCCGACGTAGTCCAGTGGGCGGTTCCGCGATGTTTCTCGGTGTTATAGCATATGGGGGCATCCCCCATATGCTATAATAAGGCACTCTCAAAGGGGAATGATAGGTCATGAACGCTGTAAGTTCATGACCTATCACGATCCTGGGGTCACACATAATAATCTCTAAGGGTACATTTACACGCCGCAACCGCTGCGAGAAATATTGATGGCGATGTGTTGCCTTGCAATAATCGCTGTTCAAAATCCCTCCCAATTGCGGCGTGTAATTGGGGAATTTGGCGGCGATATGTCGCCTCGCCACGGTCGCCTGATTTCAGAGCAGTGCACAGAGATCAGGCGACCGTGGCGAGGCAACATTTTGCCACCAAATTCCCCAATTACATGCCGCAATTGGGAGAGATTTTGACGGCGATTATTGCAAGGCGACATATCGCCGTCAATATTTCTCTCCACGGTTACGGCGTGTAAAGGTACCCCTGTGTGACTCCTGGATTGTGATGGGTCATGAACTTAGAGTTCATGACTTAACCCTTGTTTGACCTCAGGGGAATGATAGGTCATGAACTCTAAGGTCATGACCCATCACAATCCAGGGACCACACAGGGGTTAACTGATCTTCATGATCTCTGAAGCAGATCACCATGAAGATCACTTAACCCCTGTGTGACCCCAGGGGAATGATAGGTCATGAACTCTGTAAGTTTATGACCTATCATTCCCCTGAGAGTGCGCGCACACAGTGGCGCGCACAGAAGAGGAGTCAGACTGCTGGTGCCAGGATCGGGACTCCAGGATCCAGGAGCGGGACCCCAGGATCCAGGAGCGGGACCCCAGGATCGGGACTCCAGGATCCAGGAGCGGGACCCCAGGATCGAGGAGCGGGTGAGAGAGAGAGGAGGAGGGAAGCTGGGGGAGCGGTCCTGCAGGAGCGGGGCCGGAGGAGCGAGGAGGGGAGCCGGAGCGGTGCTGCAGAAGCGGAGGAGCGGGGGTAAGAGGAGCGGAGAGGGTTAGAGGAGCGGGGCTGGAGGGGCTAAAGATGGGGGGCTGTGGGTATCAGAGGAGCGGGGCTGGAGGAGCGGAGGGAAACTGGAGGAAGGGGCTGGAGGAGCAAGGAGGGGGCTGGAGGAGCAAGGAGGGGGCTGCAGGAGCAAGGCTGGAGGTGCTGGAGGAGCAAGGAGGGGGCTGGAGGAGCGAGGCTGGAGGTGCTGGAGGAGCAAGGAGGGGGCTGGAGGAGCGAGGCTGGAGGGGCTGGAGGAGCTGGAGATGGGGGACTGGAGGGGGTCGGAGGCTGCAGAAAGTGTTGGGGGGCACAGGGGGATGTGTCAGTCATGCGATCTGACTTGTGACATGTCAGATCGCATGGAGCTGCAGGGGAGGCGGCGCGTTTTTACATGCGCCGCCATTTTGAGATGGCCCGGGGAGGGATGGGTGGGTAAGGGGGGTAATCTCAGGCACAGGGGGTCTTGCTGGGCTAAGGGGTTGCTGTTTCACTTTAATCCGACATGTGTTTTCATGTCGGATTAAAGTGAAAGTACTTTTTACCGGCACTGTCACTGTTTGTGATGTGATGATCGGTAAACGGTGTTTACCGGTCATCACATCACAGGTGCGGGTACAAAATCAGCTAATTCCTAATCTCTAGGGTGTCAGCTACAATCGGTACACTGACACCCTAGAGATATTAGCTCCAGGGGCGGCGCTATAGAGCTTTTTCCTGCCAACGTCTACAGACGTCGGCTAGGCTTTAGTACCCTTTTTTTTCCGACGTCTGTAGACGTTAGGCTGTCGTCTAGGGGTTAAAGTCCAATGTTATGTTGCTGATAATAAACACAAGCAAGTCATTTTATTTATGCTAACATGCCCATCAAACACATATGCATAATACGCCATCACCACAGGGCTACTCATTAAGCACACAAGCCTATGAGGACATCTTGAACAGTAGCATGGGCAGGTACCTGTAGTTTGGAGTATGTGTGTGGAGTTTCAACATTAACCCTTCAATGTGTGCTGAAACATAACATAACGTGGACAGTAAATTACTTTGTTGAGCAAAAACAACACAAAAAACAATGGTTGTGGTTACGTTTTAATAAACAAAAAGGTACACAAACTGTGATGTCATAATTATTACACAAATTGCCAAGAAAATGAACATGGGCTAAAAACGGCAAATAAGGACCCAGGACAATCAAATATTCGCAGCAATCTTGGGTATCTGACCAACGTCAGTCATGAAGTATTCTGCCGAATTGATTCCGCACTTCCATAGCTGCCATAGGAAAACGGTGATTGGCATCATGGAGCCCAATGAGGGTTGAATCCCATTCATAGGGGTCCACTATGAGGGGGTCATGCCGGCAGACGAAGTTATGTAAGCAGATGCATGCCTTTACGACACTATCCATGTTGTGGGGCTTCAATTGAATGCATGAAAGGAGCACACGCCACTTCGAGGACAGGATCCCAAATGCACACTTCACATATTTGCGTGCCCGACTTTAACCGGGTATTGTGTATTTGTACACAGCAACAAAATGGAACAATGTGTCCATGATTTCACTGCAACCAGTAAGTTGCAAGTGAAATTGCATGCACTGTTATGACGTGTAAAGGTACGCTAAAGGTACCTTTAGGTATTCCGTGGCACACGATCCTTTAAAACTCCAGTTTGTTGTGTGCAACGGTGCTTTCACAGGTTTTAGCATGCTAAGGCTGGCTTCACACTGCAGTTTTTCACTGATCAGTGTCCATCAGTGTTTGTGTGCCAAAACCAGGAGTGTCTCCAAAATAGGGATGGGCGAGTCTACTCGCTAGGACTCGGGACTCGGCGATTCTGAAGGTACTCGCAGGACTCGTTACTCGGCGAATCTCCCAGCTTGGACTCGCACAGTGACGAGTCCAATGGAATTCAATGGCAATAAGCTTGACTCGTCACAGATACCCGCTGTCAGCAGCGAGTCTGAGCGAGTCTACGATTCCGAGTCCTACGAGTCTACGAATCCGAGTCCTGTATACTGTATTCGGGATTCGGACTGTGGAATACAGAATCTGTTATGTTGCGAGTCAGCACAGCGTGCGTGTTAGGTCAGAAAACTTGTGAAGATAGCCAATCATAGTCAGTAATGGCATAGCAAAGTTGGTTGTGTCAGGACTATGATTGGCTGCTGTCCATCGTCATGCCTATGTCATCTATGACAGGCAAGGCAGTATATAAGGCTTGTCCCCGCCATTTTGGGCACATTCCTGAGACGATCTGACCTAGTATAGGGAGAGAGAGATATATGCTGGAGCAGATCAGGGATTGTCAGTGTAGGGAAGATTCCTTATATTAACCCAAAAAGCTCTTCTGAGAGCTAGGAGGAGGACGGAGTAGTGCTGTGTAGGCAGGCAGGCAGGGAGGGAAGGAAGGAAAAGCCTTAGTGCACACAGGACGGACCTCATAGCTTAGCTTACTCACTCAGCTTTGCTAACAGCTGCAGTCAGAGGCTTAGCTGAGGTGCTGTTTCATTTTTGTTTTTGCACCAGATCGATTTTTGTTCCTAATAAGCCATAGAGCGTTATTTTTTCTGTGGCAGACCAGTGCGTTGCTGCTAGCACGTACTCCACCTTAGGGAGTGTAGTGTGCGGCTTCACTGCCAAGTGTGACAGCGCACACTTACCCCGCCAGCAAGTGACGCATTCAGCTAACCTAACCACATCTCGGTGGCTGTGCGCACTTGAAACTAATTTTTTTAGGGAGTGTAGTGTGCGGCTTCACTGCCAAGTGTGACAGCGCACACTTACCCCGCCAGCAAGTGACGCATTCAGCTAACCTAACCACATCTCGGTGGCTGTGCGCACTTGAAACTAATTTTTTTAGGGAGTGTAGTGTGCGGCTTCACTGCCAAGTGTGACAGCGCACACTTACCCCGCCAGCAAGTGACGCATTCAGCTAACCTAACCACATCTCGGTGGCTGTGCGCACTTGAAACTAATTTTTTTAGGGAGTGTAGTGTGCGGCTTCACTGCCAAGTGTGACAGCGCACACTTACCCCGCCAGCAAGTGACGCATTCAGCTAACCTAACCACATCTCGGTGGCTGTGCGCACTTGAAACTAATTTTTTTAGGGAGTGTAGTGTGCGGCTTCACTGCCAAGTGTGACAGCGCACACTTGCCCCGCCAGCAAGTGACGCATTCAGCTAACCTAACCACATCTCGGTGGCTGTGCGCACTTCAAACCAATTTTTTTAGGGAGTGTAGTGTGCGGTTTCACTGCCAAGTGTGAGAGCGCACACTTACCCCGCCAGCAAGTGACGCATTCAGCTAACCTAACCACATCTCGGTGGCTGTGCGCACTTGAAACTAATTTTTTTAGGGAGTGTAGTGTGCGGCTTCACTGCCAAGTGTGACAGCGCACACTTACCCCGCCAGCAAGTGACGCATTCAGCTAACCTAACCACATCTCGGTGGCTGTGCGCACTTGAAACTAATTTTTTTAGGCAGTGTAGTGTGCGGCTTCACTGCCAAGTGTGACAGCGCACACTTACCCCGCCAGCAAGTGACGCATTCAGCTAACCTAACCACATCTCGGTGGCTGTGCGCACTTGAAACTAATTTTTTTAGGGAGTGTAGTGTGCGGCTTCACTGCCAAGTGTGACAGCGCACACTTACCCCGCCAGCAAGTGACGCATTCAGCTAACCTAACCACATCTCGGTGGCTGTGCGCACTTGAAACTAATTTTTTTAGGGAGTGTAGTGTGCGGCTTCACTGCCAAGTGTGACAGCGCACACTTACCCCGCCAGCAAGTGACGCATTCAGCTAACCTAACCACATCTCGGTGGCTGTGCGCACTTCAAACCAATTTTTTTAGGGAGTGTAGTGTGCGGTTTCACTGCCAAGTGTGAGAGCGCACACTTACCCCGCCAGCAAGTGACGCATTCAGCTAACCTAACCACATCTGGGTGGCTGTGCGCACTTGAAACTAATTTTTTTAGGGAGTGTAGTGTGCGGCTTCACTGCCAAGTGTGACAGCGCACACTTACCCCGCCAGCAAGTGACGCATTCAGCTAACCTAACCACATCTCGGTGGCTGTGCGCACTTGAAACTAATTTTTTTAGGGAGTGTAGTGTGCGGCTTCACTGCCAAGTGTGACAGCGCACACTTACCCCGCCAGCAAGTGACGCATTCAGCTAACCTAACCACATCTCGGTGGCTGTGCGCACTTGAAACTAATTTTTTTAGGGAGTGTAGTGTGCGGCTTCACTGCCAAGTGTGACAGCGCACACTTACCCCGCCAGCAAGTGACGCATTCAGCTAACCTAACCACATCTCGGTGGCTGTGCGCACTTGAAACTAATTTTTTTAGGGAGTGTAGTGTGCGGCTTCACTGCCAAGTGTGACAGCGCACACTTACCCCGCCAGCAAGTGACGCATTCAGCTAACCTAACCACATCTCGGTGGCTGTGCGCACTTCAAACCAATTTTTTTAGGGAGTGTAGTGTGCGGTTTCACTGCCAAGTGTGAGAGCGCACACTTACCCCGCCAGCAAGTGACGCATTCAGCTAACCTAACCACATCTGGGTGGCTGTGCGCACTTGAAACTAATTTTTTTAGGGAGTGTAGTGTGCGGCTTCACTGCCAAGTGTGACAGCGCACACTTACCCCGCCAGCAAGTGACGCATTCAGCTAACCTAACCACATCTCGGTGGCTGTGCGCACTTGAAACTAATTTTTTTAGGGAGTGTAGTGTGCGGCTTCACTGCCAAGTGTGACAGCGCACACTTACCCCGCCAGCAAGTGACGCATTCAGCTAACCTAACCACATCTCGGTGGCTGTGCGCACTTGAAACTAATTTTTTTAGGGAGTGTAGTGTGCGGCTTCACTGCCAAGTGTGACAGCGCACACTTACCCCGCCAGCAAGTGACGCATACAGCAACACCTAACTCCAACTTGGTGACTGTGCATTCATCTACAATGTCTCAAAAAAAAACAATTACCAAAAAGGATGTTGCAAAGGGACAGGGACGAGCTCGTGGCCGCAGCAGTCTTGCCCAAGAAGGCACTGGTACAAGTACACAGCCTAGGATTGATAGAACGTCCTTTTTTCTACCTAGAAATCCCAGTACTCAAAGAAAACGTGTGTTGAGGCCGGATGAGCATGACAAGATAACATCTTGGATGGCTCAGACGCCCTCGACCACTGGTTCTTGCAGTACGCAATCATCCGTGGCAAGACATTCTAGTGTCGCTACAGACAATGCAGCGCCATCCAATCCTCAAAGTCGTCATATTGCCTCAACCCATCGGCAGCCAGAGGAAAATTTGAATATGGACCTTGGTCACTCGGATGACTTATTCGGTTCTTATCAAGGGGTTTCTTTGTCACTGCCTGACGAGATACTTGAAGTAGACGAAATGTCTACTCATGGCCAAAGTTTGGAAGTAGCGCGTCCTGAGGAAAGACACTTTCACGAAATGCAAACAGTATCTCAGGAGGTGGATGATGATGAGGATGATGAGACACACATCTCATCTGGCCAGCCTGCTCAGTCAGTTTATCCAGAATCCTTTGAACTGGAAGGGGTGGATGATGACACCACAGATCCTACCTGGATTGCTGAATTGCATAGCCAAGAGAGCAGCCAGGAGGACGAAAGTGGCTATGTACCACTGGCAAAATCACAAAGGCGTACTGTCTCCAGAACACAAACTGTGAGAACAGTTGCCCAAATAGCGTCAACTGTGGCACAAACTGTGCCAACTGTTGCACAAACTGCAAACACAGTTGCCCAAAATGTGTCCACAGTTGGTGTTGAACAGAGTCATCCTCCTCTTCCTCCAATTAAAAATAAAGGACGAACAGCCAGTGTGTGGAAATTTTTTAAGGATAGCCCAACATTACCAAATATGGTTATCTGTAAGATGTGCCAGGCAAGGCTTAGCAGAGGCACGGTAAAAGGAAACCAGAGCACCAGCAGTATGCGCAAGCATATGTCTCTTAAGCACCCAATTCAGTGGGCACCCTATCAGGGTTCAAAATCAGTGCCTTCTGATCCAAACACTTCCAGGCCACCTCAGATACATCCTTCACCAGCAAGTGTTCAGGCTTCAGCTCCTGCTCAAGCGTACTCCTCCCAAGGTGCTTTACAAGACAGACATGACAGTAGTCAATCCTCTTGTCAGTCTGGTCCAAACGTGCAGTTGTCAGTGCCACAGCTGTATGAAAGACAGCGGAAGTTCCAACCGACACACCCATATTCCCAAAAAGTGACAGCGAAAATAGCCAAGTTGTTAGCTGTGGAAATGCTGCCGTTTAGGCTTGTGGGTACAGAGTCTTTTCGGGAGTTGATGGCTGAGGCAGCACCACGATACTCTGTACCCAGCCGGTACTTTTTCTCACGTAGTGCCGTTCCCGCCTTACACCAGCACGTGGTTAACAACTTAAAACGTGCTTTAACAAATGCTGTCACCGCCAAAGTCCACCTAACTACGGACACGTGGACAAGTAGTTGTGGACAGGGCAGATACATTTCACTAACGGCTCACTGGATCAACCTGGTGGAGAGTGTCCCAACTTCTAAAACTGTACCATCTGACATACTTCCAACTCCACGAATAGCGGGCCCAACATCATTCCGGGTGTCTGCCTCCTCATATATGTCCAGTGCCCAATCTGCTTCTGCCACTTCCTTGTCCACTGCTGAGCCTCAAGCACCATCACGTCCGAGTTGGGAGCTTTGCAGTACTGCTTCTGCAAGGCGACAACAGGCTCTTCTGAAGCTTATCTGCCTAGGTGACACACGTCACACTGCAACAGAGTTGTGGAAAGGTCTCAAGCAACAGACCGATGAGTGGCTGGCCCCACTGGAACTACAACCAGGTCTAGTTGTGAGCGATAATGGTGCAAACCTTGTGGCGGCAATAAAGCACGGTAAACTTGTACATGTGCCTTGCATGGCTCATGTCCTGAACCTGGTAGTTCAGAAATTCCTCAAAATATACCCAGATTTAACTGAGCTACTGGATAAGGTGAGGCGAATTTGCGCCCACTTTAGACATTCGTCCACAGCAGCTGCAAGTCTTTCTGCCCTTCAAATCCAATTTAACTTGCCGAAACACAGGCTAATTTGCGACATGCCTACGCGATGGAACTCCACCTTCCATATGCTGGCAAGGTTTAATGAGCAGCAGAAGGCAATAGCGGAATTTCAGCTGCAACATGCCCGTCAACCTGGAAGTCATACCACACACATCGGTACTTTCGAGTGGGTCTGGATCGCTGACCTTTGCGAGTTGCTGGATAACTTCGAATACTGTACCAAACTCGTCAGTGGGGATCAGTCGATTATAAGTCTCACCATCCCCATGCTCTGCCTGCTCCAAGAATCCCTATTGAATCTCAAAACAGATGCTTTGAGAGCACAGCGGATGGCTATGGAGCCAGAATTGAACATCGCTGATCCTAGCCACCCTAGCCAATATCAGCAGGCTACATTGGTTCAGGAAGATGTTGATGAGGGTGATGATGAAGAAGATTTATTTTTCTCTGGTACTGATGTGAACCCTGATGGGACTCCCAACCCTACGTTTATGTCGGTACAGCATGGGTGGGCTGAAGAGGAGGAGGCGGACACCGATTTAGAGGCCACGACGCGTAGTGATCTTCATTCTGTTGTAACCGAGGAGATGAGTCTTTGCAGCTTAGCACACATGGCTGAAGTAATGTGTCAATGTGTCTCCAAAGATCCACGCGTCATACACATCTATGACAGCGACCTCTACTGGTTGTCAACGTTTTTGGACCCACGGTACAAAGACAAATTTCAGTCGCTGCTGTCGCACTCATCCAGGGGCTTAACGATGGATCATGTAAAGAGGGTTCTTCTTGATATTTTGCTGGCAATATCACCGTCTGAATCCGCTATACATCGAAGAACCAGCTCTTTCCAACAGCAGCCTTTGGTTGGGACACAAACGCCATCAATGACAAGAAGAGGTGGGGGTAAGATGTCCGCCAACTGGGCGATGTTCAACAGACCTTCCAATCAAGAACGTAATTTGACTACGGTGACCTTGAGTAGGAGACAACAATTGTCCAACATGGTGCAGCAGTATCTCAGTGACAGTACCAGCTTCCTAACCGACCCTTCTGTACCCTTTAATTACTGGGTTTCCAAGCTGCACACTTGGACTGAGCTGTCATTGTATGCCTTGGAGGTGCTGGCATGCCCAGCTGCTAGTGTGACATCAGAGCGTGTTTTCAGTGCCGCTGGGGGTATAGTCACTGATAGAAGGTCCCGCCTCACCACAGAAAATGCCGACAGGCTCACTCTAATTAAATTCAACAAGGATTGGATATCATCACAGTTCCTAAGCCCTCCTGACGACAGTACACAATCCTAGATTAACCTAATCATAATTTATATGATTGGGATATTGCGCTGTTAACAATATGCCCATTTTGGACAGGAATTAATGACAAGTCCCGTAGCTCTGTTGATTTCATTCGGCACCCAGTCCAAGCAATAATATGCTATGGGCCAAGCGCCCTGCTTTATGTAAAAAAATACGTTATTAAGCCCTTTGGGCTAATTTTTTTTAGGCACCAAGCCTACGACTGCATAGTTGGCCTTGCTTCTTCTATGCTCCGAGTCCAAGCAATAATATGCAATGGGCCAAGCGCCCTGCTTTATGTAAAAAAATACGTTATTAAGCCCTTTGGGCTAATTTTTTGAGGCACCAAGCCTACGACTGCATAGTTGGCCTTGCTTCTTCTATGCTCCGAGTCCAAGCAATAATATGCAATGGGCCAAGCGCCCTGCTTTATTAAAAAATATACTTTATTAAGCCCTTTGGGCTAATTTTTTGAGGCACCAAGCCTACGACTGCATAGTTGGCCTTGCTTCTTCTATGCTCCGAGTCCAAGCAATAATATGCAATGGGCCAAGCGCCCTGCTTTATTTAAAAAATACTTTATTAAGCCCTTTTGGGCTAATTTTTTGAGGCACCAAGCCTACGACTGCATAGTTGGCCTTGCTTCTTCTATGCTCCGAGTCCAAGCAATAATATGCAATGGGCCAAGCGCCTGCTTTATTTAAAAATATACTTTATTAAGCCCTTTGGGCTAATTTTTTGAGGCACCAAGCCTACCACTGCATAGTTGGCCTTGCTTCTTCTATGCTCCTAGTCCAAGCAATAATATGCAATGGGCCAAGCGCCCTGCTTTATTTAAAAATATACTTTATTAAGCCCTTTGGGCTAATTTTTTGAGGCACCAAGCCTACCACTGCATAGTTGGCCTTGCTTCTTCTATGCTCCTAGTCCAAGCAATAATATGCAATGGGCCAAGCGCCCTGCTTTATTTAAAAATATACTTTATTAAGCCCTTTGGGCTAATTTTTTGAGGCACCAAGCCTACCACTGCATAGTTGGCCTTGCTTCTTCTATGCTCCTAGTCCAAGCAATAATATGCAATGGGCCAAGCGCCCTGCTTTATTTAAAAATATACTTTATTAAGCCCTTTGGGCTAATTTTTTGAGGCACCAAGCCTACGACTGCATAGTTGGCCTTGCTTCTTCTATGCTCCGAGTCCAAGCAATAATATGCAATGGGCCAAGCGCCCTGCTTTATTTAAAAATATACTTTATTAAGCCCTTTGGGCTAATTTTTTGAGGCACCAAGCCTACCACTGCATAGTTGGCCTTGCTTCTTCTATGCTCCTAGTCCAAGCAATAATATGCAATGGGCCAAGCGCCCTGCTTTATTTAAAAATATACTTTATTAAGCCCTTTGGGCTAATTTTTTGAGGCACCAAGCCTACCACTGCATAGTTGGCCTTGCTTCTTCTATGCTCCGAGTCCAAGCAATAATATGCAATGGGCCAAGCGCCCTGCTTTATTAAAAATATACTTTATTAAGCCCTTTGGGCTAATTTTTTGAGGCACCAAGCCTACCACTGCATAGTTGGCCTTGCTTCTTCTATGCTCCTAGTCCAAGCAATAATATGCAATGGGCCAAGCGCCCTGCTTTATTTAAAAATAATACTTTATTAAGCCCTTTGGGCTAATTTTTTGAGCACCACAGCTACACATGCTTATTGGCCTTGCTTCTTCTATGCTAGTCCAAGCATATTGCAATGGCCAAGGCCCTGCTTTATTAAAAATATACTTTATAGCCCTTGGGCTAATTTTTTGAGCACCAAGCCTAACCACTTGCATAGTTGGCCTTGCTTCTTCTTGCTCATAGTCAAGCATAATATGATGGGCCAAGACGCTCTTTACTAAAAATAAACTTTATTAGCCCTTTGGGCTAATTTTTTGAGCCACACAGGCTAACAAGCTTATCATGGTTTGGGAGACACCCTGGCTAACAAGCTTTGTATGGCCCTTAGACCTACATGTATACCAAAAATGGGAAACAGCCCCTTGGGCTAATTTTTCGAGCCACACAGGCTAACAAGCTTATCATGGTTTGGGAGACACCCTGGCTAAGAAGCTTTGTATGGCCCTTAGACGTACATTTATACCAAAAATGGGAAACAGCCCCTTGGGCTAATTTTTTGAGCCACACAGGCTAACAAGCTTATCATGGTTTGGGAGACACCCTGGCTAACAAGCTTTGTATGGCCCTTAGACCTACATGTATACCAAAAATGGGAAACAGCCCCTTGGGCTAATTTTTTCGAGCCACACAGGCTAACAAGCTTATCATGGTTTGGGAGACACCCTGGCTAAGAAGCTTTGTATGGCCCTTAGACGTACATTTATACCAAAAATGGGAAACAGCCCCTTGGGCTAATTTTTTGAGCCACACAGGCTAACAAGCTTATCATGGTTTGGGAGACACCCTGGCTAACAAGCTTTGTATGGCCCTTAGACCTACATGTATACCAAAAATGGGAAACAGGCCCTTGGGCTAATTTTTTCAGGCACCAATCCTATGCCTGCATCGTGGGCGTTGCTTGGACTATCATCCTGCTGGAGCCTGTTGAAGGGTCCCACTGTACGCTCCATACAAAACGCGTAGACGCGATGTGTAGCATGTAGACGTCCCAGCCTCTCACATGTGTGTTCATAGTCTTGTTGCCATAGCGAGGCATAAAGTAACCCCACAAACACAGGCACTGTTTGTCATCAACAGTTGTATGTGGAGTCATGATTTGACACTTAGTAACCAAGGTGACTTCATGCGCCATGCGGGCCGTAAAGTACTTGCTAATGATGCTCTCTCCCCTGTCCACCACGCCAACTGTCTCGGGGTAATCCTTGACTCCTCCCTCTCCTTCAAGCCCCACCTCTAGTCCCTAACCAAGTCCCTGTGACTCCAACTCAAAAATATTTAACCAATTCGGTCGTTCCTCAATCCTGACACTGCTGAAACACTCATAAATGCCCTCATCATCTCCCGCCTTGACTACTGCAACCTCCTTCGCATAGGTCTCCCTGCCAACTCTCTTGCAACTCTCCAATCTATACTAAACTCTCCTGCCCGGCTAATCCATCTGTCCTCACGCTACTCCCCTACATACCCCCTCTGCCAAGCCGTTCACTGGCCCCTACGGCCCACAGAGAGCTCACTTTAAAACACTGACCATGACATTCAAAGCCTTACACAACCTATCCCCACCATACATCTCCGACATGATCTCCCGATACCATCCCTCACGCAACCTGCGTTCATCCCAAGAAGTTGTCCTACAGTCCACCCTCATCTCCTCTTCCCACAACCGCATACAGGATTTCTCCCGGTCATCCGCCATGCTATGGAACTCCCTGCCCCACCTCATCAGTCAGTCGCCTACCCTCTGAACCTTAAAGATACTTATAAAGACTCACCTCTTCCGACAGGCCTACAACCTGCCATGAGACCCCGCTACACGCCCCACGACCGACACCTTCCCCACCCTATTGTATCCCCACCCACCCCTCGTAGAATGTGAGCCCACGCGTACAGGGTCCTCTACTATTGTACCTGTATGACCTTATTGTCTATGTTTATTGTACTTGTCCTTCTCTACCTTTTCCTCATGTACAGCGCCATGGAACCTATGGCCGCTATATAAATAAATAATTATAATAATTATGATGACTTGAAGCCCAACCAAAAAAAAAACTCCACATTCATTCCTTGAAAAAAAGACAGACACAAAGCTTGTTTTTAAAACGGTGTTTAAAAAAAAAAAATGGCAGCACTGTTTGGACATTCCAACAAATACTACCTTTAATTAAGGTAACTACATCCAAAAAAATAAATGGAGCCCTACAGGTCCTGGTAGCTGGGCTGTCCGTCCTGCAAAAGGTCAAGGGCCCCACGGATGGCCTGGCCGAACCCTTCAGGGTGGATCATCTGAACAGGTCTAGGGAACGGTGGTAGGTCCCTGTTCGCTGGCCACTGGCAGTGAGGCAAAGCCCTGTGGGGTGGGACTTGGCTGTCCCGTGTTGTGGGCCTGCCCAGCCTGGTAGAGTTTATTTTCCAGCCATCCAAATACTGGAACACATCACCGGGGTCGTTTCCTGGCTGACAGGCTTCCAGCACTATCTGTAATGCTGACCTTGCCCGCAGTAGCCTGTCAAATGGAATATTATCCATGAATGGTATAATACTGCGGGCAAAGTCAGCATTACTTTGTTGCACACTTAATTGTGCAGACCCCGGGATGGGACCATAAGCTGGGCCTGCCGCTGGTGGTGCTGGCCCTGCCGCTGGTGGTGGCGGTGGTGGTGCTGGCCCTGCCGCTGGTGGTGGCGGTGGTGGTGCTGGCCCTGCCGCTGGTGGGGCGGTGGTGGTGCGGACCCTGCCGCTGGTGGCGGTGGTGGTGGTGCGTGGGGCGGTGGTGTGTGTGGGACGGCGGTGGTGGTGTTGATGGGCCTGCGCTGGTGCGGCGGTGGTGGTGCTGGCCCGGCCGCTGGTGGCGGCGGTGGTGGTGCTGGCCCTGGCGATGCTGGTGGTGGTGGTGGTGGGGCGGCGGCGGCGACGGCGGTGGTGGTGGTGGCGCCGGCCGTGGTGGTGGTGGTGGGTGTTCTCCACGCCGCCTTCTGTTTGGCGGTGGAGGGTTCACAGCACGCCGCCCTCTGTAGTAAGCTTCTCTGTGGGTAAAGTAAAAAAAAATTTGGTGAATGCATTGCATTTGGAAACAAAAACATAGGTCAAACATTAAGTTGCACGCTTTTTAGACTCTGTGTATCTGTGTATTATTAATCAGATATTTGTTATTATTATGAAAGAATAACCAACTGTACATAACATAAAGGAATACGTGACTTTCTTTGCTAATTCCATACTAATACATAATCTTTCACCCCCTGATTAACACCCACCCCCCCCCATCCCATCTAATCTAGACAATCGATAACACCAATGGTTCACATGAAAAAAAAAAGTCCCCCTGACTTCACTTTTTACTTGACATACTTAATTCACAAAACGTTTAGCTTATATCATCTATATAAAGCAGGGAAGGGGTTGAAAGGTATACAATATATATATATATAATCTATTTATATAATCGGGAGTTTGAAATTCCGGCACTGTAGCCTAATCCCAAACTCCTTAGCGTCACTGCGAGCGGAGACGCGTATGCGCCTTCGCGAGCCGCAGACGCTTAACTCACACAGCCGCTATAGCGTTTTCTCGAGCGGCCTCGCGCCCTCCGCTCACAGCAAGACCTGCGCCCCTCACAGCGCCCAATCCGCCCCGGCATGCTGGCATTTGTACTTCCCCCGTCTGTGCACCCACAGGTCTTAGCAGATCACTGATGCTGACAGCGGGGGGGGACAACACAGACAATCAAATCAGGAGGAGGTCAGTGTCAGGAGGAGATGACAGACGCCCGCCGGGGCCTGTGACACTGCAGAGGTCACAGCGGGGCTGTGTGTGCGGACAACGGGGAGGCCGGGGGCTACGGACGTACCGGACACGTCCTCTGCTCCTGGAGATGTGCCGCGGTTCCGCGCTCGCAGCGTATCTGACGCTGGAGCTGCGCTCACCACGCCCACACCACGCCCTCTGCCAAACAACCCACACCTCTCACTAACCTCCTGCAGCTAACCACACCCCATGTTTACCTTTGCCATAATGTCATTTAGCTGCGGCCGCTATCTTTAATAAGGTCAGAAATTATGGCAGTAATCGGATCTCTGCTCCCTCTAGCACGCGCCCAACACTGTAGCACCATCTATTAACCCTATTCTCATCACCTATATACTCTGCTACCCACAGAGCCGTCTTTATACTCTGCTACCTCAGACCCGCCTGTATACTCTGCTACCTCAGACCCGCCTGTATACTCTGCTACCCACAGACCCGCCTGTATACTCTGCTACCCACAGAGACGCCTGTATACTCTGCTACCTCAGACCCGCCTGTATACTCTGCTACCCACAGACCCGCCTGTATACTCTGCTACCTCAGACCCGCCTGTATACTCTGCTACCCACAGACCCGCCTGTATACTCTGCTACCCACAGAGACGCCTGTATACTCTGCTACCTCAGACCCGCCTGTATACTCTGCTACCCACAGACCCGCCTGTATACTCTGCTACCTCAGACCCGCCTGTATACTCTGCTACCTCAGACCCGCCTGTATACTCTGCTACCTCAGACCCGCCTGTATACTCTGCTACCCACAGAGACGCCTGTATACTCTGCTACCTCAGACCCGCCTGTATACTCTGCTACCCACAGACCCGCCTGTATACTCTGCTACCTCAGACCCGCCTGTATACTCTGCTACCCACAGACCCGCCTGTATACTCTGCTACCCACAGAGACGCCTGTATACTCTGCTACCTCAGACCCGCCTGTATACTCTGCTACCCACAGACCCGCCTGTATACTCTGCTACCTCAGACCCGCCTGTATACTCTGCTACCTCAGACCCGCCTGTATACTCTGCTACCCCAGACCCGCCTGTATACTCTGCTACCCACAGAGACGCCTGTATACTCTGCTACCTCAGACCCGCCTGTATACTCTGCTACCTCAGACCCGCCTGTATACTCTGCTACCTCAGACCCGCCTGTATACTCTGCTACCCACAGACCCGCCTGTATACTCTGCTACCCACAGAGACGCCTGTATACTCTGCTACCTCAGACCCGCCTGTATACTCTGCTACCCACAGACCCGCCTGTATACTCTGCTACCTCAGACCCGCCTGTATACTCTGCTACCCACAGACCCGCCTGTATACTCTGCTACCCACAGAGACGCCTGTATACTCTGCTACCTCAGACCCGCCTGTATACTCTGCTACCCACAGACCCGCCTGTATACTCTGCTACCCACAGAGACCCGTGTATACTCTGCTACTCAGACCCGCCTGTATACTCTGCTACCCACAGACCCGCCTGTTATACTCTGCTACCACAGAGCCACGTGTATACTCTGCTACCCACAGACCGAAATGAACCTAATGTATATATTAATAAATAATACAAAATGTACACAACAGTGCTGCAGACACATACTTGGCATACGGGCCACCGGGTGAAGGAAGGACAGCCGGTCATAAAAATGGTAGTGGTTGGGCAATGGAGCGGCTCCCGGTTGTCTCTCAGAGTACTGCCGGTACTGCTTCTTATGCTGGTCCCGCAGCTCCTCCACCGTTTTTTAAGATGGTCAACTGTGAAATGATTTGAAACCGGCTTTAGAGATGTGTAATATTTGAAACAACAAAAGTATGTGTACAAATCAACAATAACATTTTATTCATTTTGTGTGTGTAATGTGTATACAAGGCACAGTGACACGACAGTGTGGAACATCATCAACAGCATTACGGACATTGAGCTCACGTGGCCACAATCACAAATGAGGCAGGACACATGTCAACGCATAGAGAATGTAATAGTGCGGGCACCAGACTCTGGTCATTAGTGGTATTTATATACACCCAACCCCTTGGCCGAAAGAGCCAGGAGGATCAGACATTAAACTCATTGTACTGTTGTGACCCCATCCAAATATAGGCAACTATGCGGTGGAGCATGATAACACATTCAGGGTCCTGTATACCCTGCTATGGGGGCCCTGTATTCCCACTGCTGGGGGCCCTGTAAACCCACTGGGCCACTGTCTACCCACTGCTGGGGGCCCTGTATACCCACTGCTGGGGGGCCTGTACACACACTGAGGGCCCTGTATACAGGGACTGACTGGCACCCTACAGTTTGGGTCGCAACCCTCCCTCACTGGCCCGACACAGGTGAGGACGGGGTGTGGGGGGGGGGGTGATGACTGGCGGCCGCCTCACAGTCACCGCAGCTCCCGCATTATCCTATGGCTCGCTCCCAGCCGCAGCCTCGCGCTCCTCACAGCCGCTCGCTAACAGTCGCAGCCGCACGCCACTCACAGACGCTCACTCCCGGACGCAGCCGCGTGCTGATGACGTCATCGCGCGGCCAGGAGCTTCCGTTTCCGCCTGCTGCTTCAGGGACATGCGGATTATTCATGCTCCTGCAGCCGCATGACCCGTGGCACCTGGGCCAGTCCGCCCCTGCCTGTATACCACAATATGGGGGCATGTATACCCAGCTGGGGGCCTGTATACTCTGCAGGGGGAGGTGTATACTCTGCTGGGGGGCTGTCTACCAGTGATAGCCGCTGTATACCAGGATGGCGGTGAATATGTTTTCATAGTTTTTCGGGGCAAAAATAGGGGGGTCGGCTTATACACGGGTCGGCTTATACACGAGTATATATACAGTAAATGCAATATATAACGTGTAAACTCATTTAACTTACTTAGATTGCTCTGTTCCTCATGGTCACTCCGATGGAACGCAGGGAACATCTCTTGGGCGATCTCTCTCCAGGCTGTATTAATTAGGGTCGTATCCCCATACTCAGGATCTGTAGGGAGCCATAGAAATGGACGAGCCTCCACAAGTGCAATAAGACGCAGCGTGTTCACCATGCCACGTCCTGCTGCCATGATTGCACTGATGAATGGATCGCTCTGTGTGTGCGCCTGTCAGCGCGACTCGCTTCCTGTTTCCTTAAACCATGGTGTGTGCTGGAGAATCCCTTCCCTCGCATCATCGGCTACAAGCCTCAAAATAAGAGAAAAACCAGCGAGTTTGGACTCGCACACTTTCAGAGACACATCAGCGAGTTGTAAATGTCATTATTCGCTATTACTCGGGTCCCTATTCATTAACATTGGACTCGCTGGACTCGCAACGAGTCCCGAGTCCTTGACTCGGACTCGTTGGGGTCTTGCGATTCCGAGTCTTTTCGGACTCGCCCATCTCTACTCCAAAACTCAGAACAGGTGTCAATCTTTCAATTATAGTTTTTCTCTGCAAGTTCCTCTCCTGGTTCCTCTCCTGGTTTTGGCACACAAACACTGATGGACACTGATCAGTGAAAAACTGCAGTGTGAAGCCAGCCTTAGACTCGTAGAAGTGCGTTCGTGCGAAACTGACCGTCGTCTTTTTCAGCTTGTGTTCTACCTCTGAAGGCTCCCTCTCCTGCTCTGCCATGCTTGTATGCACTTTTAAGGTATGAAATAAATGTTGCAATTTTAAAAGATCGTGTGCCATGGAAGGCCTTATCTGCTTCACTGTACATCGGTGTTATTTATTGCAACTTTTGATTGCAATCAAACTTAATTTCCATAATTCCTGCCTCCCTAAAAATTTTGGACATTTGATATAGAAACAACTTCTGTGTCATTTCCAGTTTTATCATTCGCCGTCTGTCAGGCTGACTAATAGACTAAGGCTTGAATCAATGACTAAAAGAGGAGCAGAACAATTGCGACTTATGCACAGCATGACTATAAATACTCCTGCAATCACATCCAGTCTTATACACAAGAAATGACAAAAAATAGCAACACTATACAACTAAGAGACAATCAAGCCTCGTTCTGATGGGCTTAATCCCTCTCAATAACCAATTCTGAAAATAAACTTCTTCCCTACTTGCATTGTGTTTCTCTGTATTGGACATCAATTATTTCCTCCAGTGCTTTTTGTACAGACAAGGACAGTAGAGCTATTATCTCTTTCTTTATGATCTTTCAATATCATCATATTTAGTTTATCACCTTTTGTTCCTAAACTTAGGCCAGTCCAATTTACCGTAGAGGCTTTTCTATATTGTTTTTTTATCTGGTCTATAGAAAAGGCCAAGAATGAAATGTTAATTCTGCAAAAATACAAAGCCGCAATATTAAAGTCATCCATTATTACAGAAGAAAAGAGTCACTTCTAAAGTCAATCAAAAATATGTCCATTTACTTTTTGTATTGCAATGTATCATCACATCCCAAGATAAAAATGCAGAAATTAGATAAATATGTAACTGTACTAAGTTTGGGAATGGTGTAGAGATGACTTTGTCTTTTGGCACATCTCAGCACGACTTACACAATTAATAGTAGTGAAATACAGCTGGGCAATATGCCAGTTTAATATATATTTTATACTACATGGATGATAATGAATATGGTGCACAATTATGAATACAGAGCAGCTTCTCAATATGCATAGAGGTTGTAAAGGACCATTTATTGAGACACAAGGTGGGAGAATTGATTATTATAACATTTGACCTGAATGCTATTATATTTTATAGAAGAGCAGCAGAAATTGCACAATTGCATTAACACGGGACAGATCTATAATGGAAAAGAAACAAGACAGAAATGACTCAACTGTTTTCCATGAAGAGCACAGGTAGACCAACACAATGAAGGACTTTTGTTATTTTCATAATGACCATTTTGTCTTGTTTGCATTAGTATGCTATGCTACTGCAAAGCTGTTATGTAACTTTTGAAAACCCTTCTCCTCCGGCTGCTCTTGGAAGCTGCTGCTCTCAGTGTCCGTTATCATCAGAAGCGCTGATATTACATCAAAAGCATTGCATCCAGTATCTTAGCTCTGTCTAAGTTGACAGTATGAGCTACTAAGAACTGGGCTCAGTTGCGGGCTGTTGTTGAGCTTTGGCTTAGGGTTAGACAGACATCAAGAGCAGAGGCTGGATACAATGACGGTGAGTGAAGAAAAGATTCCGTTTTCAAAACAAACTACATCAGGAAAAGCCAAAAATACCTCTAATATGTTCTCTTCTAATAAAACAAAAATTGGGGCAAGTTGAGTCTTAAGGCCCCGTTCCACGCTTCAATGTGCCAGCAATCCCACCAACGATCCGACCTGGTGAAGATCACTGGGACATTGTTTACTGATCGCTGCTGAGGTGTCACACGTACAGATATCGTGAACAACACAGCAACGATTCAGCGACAAACGAACGATACTTGCGGTCATTTGGTCGCCTAGTGATTCATTTCTGAATAGGCAAAGTCGTAAACAAGATCGTTTTGAAAGGTGTCACACAGAATGATGTTGCAGGTTGAATGAACAACGGACGACAGATTTATGGTCAGGTTCATAAATCTGCGATCAACGATCAGCCGACTTTTCGTTGGTCGTATCTACGTATCACACGCAACGATGTCGTAATGACGTTGTTGCTACGTCACAAAACCTGTGATGTTTCAACGATATCGTTAATGATATTGTAGTCTGGAATGGGGCCTTTAATCTGGCCACCCAATAAAAAGCAGTTGGTTAAAGGTTTGTGGGTTGACATCTATGTTTTCCAACTCCCCATACACATAAATGCTTGGCCAAGTGCTTATGTGCTTTCAATTGAGAGGGGGAAATTTGCTACCACACATCTATCTCCCACAGACACAAAAAGATCAAGTGTTAAAATTTAACCTCACCCATCCTTCAATGCCTTCACTTCTTTAATCAATAAAAGGGGGCAGGATATCCTCATGGACAACAAATTATTTGTAGGTTTAGACAACTTTAATTTACTGTCTATAGGGGTTTTAATTCTATTCTACAGCTATGAACGCTTCTGAAGGTATTCCCCTTATTATGTGAAGTTGCCAGAAATACTTTATTACCTTATACTGTCTCTTTAAATATAGGATAAGACTTGATCCATACCCATTGAAAATCGCCATTGAACCAAGTAGTAGGTTCTATTTTGTTATGTACAGTATATTTCCAGATAGGTGTCATGCCAGGGCATATGGACATCTGGCATGAGGCCCAACACAGAGACGACAGCAGGGTTAGAACAGAAAAAAGGCCCTGGTGATAGGGAGTGGGGAAATAGGATACCTCCTGGCACTCACATGAGTCTGCACCCTGGACTCCCTAACGTTGGAAAGCAGAATTGCGCAATCAGTGACCTCCGATGAGGTCCAGGTCAAGTTTGAACACAGAACAGAACTTTCTCTAAAGTCTGGCTGTGCCTGCAGAACCGAAACTTCCATGGGTCCAATCATCTTTACACATCCCTAAATATGAGTCTATGAGTTGGTGGAAAACCTATACAGTACACGACATTGGCGTGCCATCCGTGTTCTGTTTGTATTTAACATTGAATATTATAGAAGGAGCTTTGTGATTTATATAATATCCCGCCATGAAAAACACTAATGGTGCACTGGTGGTAAAAATGGACACACGGACTGTACACTGATGATGCACTGATCCAAAACACTAACGACACCGGTTCCATTTTCTCTCATATGTGTTTAAAGACGGACGTGTGAATGAGACCTGCACGTGAGTTGGTTCATTCTGAACACAACCACATCCCCAATTATAAGAGGGTGTTCACACTTATGCCATCACAATCTTTTAGTTTGGATATTTTTCCCTTCAAAATGATTTTAGTTTGTTTCTCAACTGTTTTTTACTGATTATTGGTGACATTAAAGGTGAAAAAAGTTTTACAAATTTTTTTTGTAGATCTTATTCTTTTATTTGACAAAAATATTCTATTTTAACAGGGGTGTGTAGTATTTTTAAATCCACTGTAGGTGTGTTAGAGTGGTCATCATAATTACAATAAGATCATAGTAACATTATTTTTTATGTAATTGGTATATACACAATACACTACAGTATACACCAACCCTTACATAGAATGGAAACTGTGAATGGTCTAATCCTTCAGTGAACCGGACACATCACTT
The DNA here is from genome assembly GCA_033576535.1 of Allobates femoralis. NCBI lineage: Eukaryota > Metazoa > Chordata > Amphibia > Anura > Aromobatidae > Allobates > Allobates femoralis. The sequence continues at coordinate 125,041,737 of JARQOC010000001.1, read as the reverse complement.
AAATAACATTTTTACGGCCTGATAAATGTCGGCTTTCTGTTCCATTTTCTGCTTGCAGTTATCACAAGGACTGATAAAAGAGTCATAAAGCATCATAAATGGTCATCTGCTCAACTATCCTTGATCGCTTATGTCCCTCGTATCCACTTTTTCTATGAAATACACTGTGTCACCATAGTTTTACTTGATGGATCAAGTCTATTTATAGAAATCGTGCAGCTGCCATTTTATTTATAAGCCAAGAGGAAATGTGCTGCCAAGCTGGCTCTCTTCTACACATAAAATAATCATTAGTCTTAGAAAAATATGTTAGTAAAAGTCGCAAATCTCCAGCATGGCTCTCGTACTCAGAGAAGCATGATCTGATCTTTTGCACAAAGTTCATTTGAATTCTGTAAAATGACCATTAAAAACGAGAACCAATAAAAAATGTAGTAGATTGCTGTAAACTGCTGGTTAGATTTAGGTATAACATTTTATAATATAGTGTGGAGTACAGCTTCCCCAACACCCAACAATCTCATGTTTGACTTTATATCTATTAATAATTACGGTAATAATGATGAGCGAGTATGCTAGCCACTACTCGGTACTTGAGTCGCACGAATATCTGAGTAATCTCGCCATACTCTTGCTATGCTTGGGGTCCACGTCCCTGCATGTTGGCACTCTTTACAGAGTCAGCCCACATGCATGGATTAGCTACCAGACATTGTAATGCCACAGCCATGTTGGTTGTGGCATTAGAGTGATTGGCTGGCCGCACAGCGTCATCAGGTCTTTATAAGACCTGACTGCGCTGTGCTCGTCACTCTGCGCCATAGACAGTCAGTGTGGGGAGAGCTGCTGCTGATTCAGGGACAGATTTCGTGCCTTTCAGCTAGTGTAGGTGCAGGGCTGTGCTATTCTAACACAAACAATAGTCCTGCTATGGACTAATTAGCTGTATACAAGCAGGCAAGGACAGGGAGACAGAGTATATAGGAAAATTAGGTGTACCAGTATACCAGCCAGCATCACATCTGTGACTGGTGTGCTGGCTTTAAGTCTCCTCTGCATGCCAAAACAGTCCTTGTAAGGATTAATTTAAATCTCTATAGGCAAGAGGGGTATATAGCTCCATTTTCTAGACCTCACAAGACGCTGTCTACCTGTACGCAGCATTTGTAGCAGGTGTGTAGCCTGTAATATCTAAGATTTCATCTATCCATCCCAAAACAGTCCTATTAAGGATTAATTTAAATCTGTATACCGTATATACTCGTGTATAAGCCGAATTTTTCAGCCCAAAAATTGGGCTGAAAAGTCTACCCCTCGGCTTATACACGGGTCATATACGGCATGGAGTGGTGGGGGCTGTGTCCCGGGGCTGTGGAGGCTGGAGGAGGCGGGGGAGGCTGCTGTATGAGCGGCCCCGTCACGTGGGGCCGCTCATTATATATGCACTGCTTCCCCCTGTCAGTCAGCGGCAGGGGGAAGCAGTGCATATGGCCCCCAAACGCTGCCACTCGCCCCCTCCCCTCTGTGTAAGGCCCCCCCCGTTGCTGTAAGGGCCCCCCCGCTGCTTATCTTACCATCCGGTCTTCTGATCAGCGCTGCTCCTCGGTGCTCCGTCCTGCTACATCCGGGATCCCCGGCCGTCGCAGGTATATGACGTCATCGTGCGACGGCCGGGGATCCCGGATGCAGCGAGGACGGGAGCAGCGAGGAGCAGCGCTGATCAGAACACCGGATGGTAAGTTAAGCAGCAGGGGGGGTGAGTGCCAGCATTTGGGGGCAGCTGTGTACCCCTGGGGGCGGCTGTATACCCCTGGGGACGGCTGTGTACCCCTTGGGGCTGCTATATACCCCTGGGGGCGGCTATATACCCCTGGGGGCGGCTGTGTACCCCTGGGGGCTGCTATATACCCCTGGGGGCGGCTATATACCCCTGGGGACGGCTGTATACCCCTGGGGATGGCTGTGTACCCCTGGGGGCTGCTATATACCCCTGGGGGCGGCTATATACCCCTGGGGATGGCTGTGTACCTCTGGGGGCTGCTATATACCCCTGGGGGCGGCTATATACCCCTGGGGATGGCTGTGTACCTCTGGGGGCTGCTATATACCCCTGGGGGTGGCTATATACCCCTGGGGATGGCTGTGTATCCCTGGGGGCTGCTATATACCCCTGGGGGTGGCTATATACCCCTAGGGATGGCTGTGTACCCCTGGGGGCTGCTATATACCCCTGGGGGCGGCTGTGTACCCCTGGGGGCTGCTATATACCCCTGGGGGCGGCTGTGTACCCCTGGGGGTGGCTGTGTACCCCTGGGGGCTGCTGTGTACCCCTGGGGGCTGCTGTGTACCCCTGGGGGCGGCTGTGTACCCCTGGGGGCGGCTGGGTACTGCTGGGGCTGATGTATGCCCCCGGAGGCTGCTGTACACCCCCGGGGCTGCTGTATATACTGCTGGGGCCTGTATACCACTGGGGCTGCTGTATATACTGGTGGGGTCTGTATATACCACTGGGGAGGCTGCTGTATACCACTGGGGCTGCTGTATATACTACTGGGGCCTGTATATGCCACTGGGAAAGCTGCTGTATACTACCACTGGGGGGGCCTGTATACCACACTGCTGGGGTCTGTATACCTGTGCTGGGGTCCACCCTCGGCTTATACACGAGTCAATAGGTTTTCCCAGGTTTTGGGGGCAAAAGTAGGGGGGTCGGCTTATACACGTGTCGGCTTATACACGAGTATATACGGTAGTCAGGAGGGGTAATATAGGCCAATTGTCTATACCTCACAAGACACTGTCTAGCTGTACACAGCATTTGTAGCAGGTGTCTAGCCTGTAATATCATAATTTCATCAATCCATCTGAAAAACATTCATTGGAATCCTTCAGTTAGTTGTATACAGGAAGTGTATATAGCACACCATTCAAAATGAGCAAGGTCGGTGGCAAGGGACAAGGAAATGGACGTGATGGTGGTGCATGCAGAGGCTGTGGGCAAGCTCGAATTGGGCTGCGAGAAACGCCAACATCATCTCGCTCGAACCTTTCTGTCCCAATCTGAGGTCAGCTAGAGCAACGCGGCTAAATTCTGCCCTCAGATGAACTTTCTCATGTCACCCTGCTCACAACCGGCAGTCAGTTTCATATCCCGCTGTGAACAGATGTTGCTGAGGATTTTCATGGATTTTTTTGGGGGGGTAATACAGATGGGAAAAAGGTTTGTGATTGTGTTCTTTTTACAAGTAAATGATTTTTCACAGTGACACGATCAGGTCACGTGACACAACTGTTATGTGAATCACATCAGCTGACCACCTACAAAACTCGCTGCCAGCTCCAGTCAGCTGAACCAATCCAGTCACATGACACAATTGCTATGCCATTCACATCAGCTGACTGCCTATGTCACTCACTGCCAGCTCTTGTCCGGAAGTGGTGACTCAGTGATCTCAATGAGTGAGATCACTGTTTAGGCAAGCATGGTGGCTGCTATCGATAGCGGGTACCATGGTTAACTGAGATGTCCTCGGATGAGCTCAGGAGTCACTGCATACCCAGCTACAGGTTAATTCACTCAGTGACTGGAGCCTGTGGTGACTGGACGATGTGTGTTCATCACCACAGCCTCGAATCAAGAAGATGTTGCAGAGGATCATGGAGGGTATGACTGAGGGATTAATAAATATGGAGTCCCTAAATGTCTTTGTGTTTTTATTTCTAATAAAATGTTTTCTCTCCATGTTGTGTCTTGTTTACTATTTACTTGAAATTTTCAATGGACAGGTCTAGCATTGGCCTGACATTAAGAATTTTGGGCTAAATGCAAGCTGGTAATACAAAGCTGGCATTAACCCCTTGTTACACAGTTTGCTACATGGCAACTGGAAGAGGCGGTTAAAGTGCTGGGAATTGGCGCTTCTTATGAAAGCGAAAATTTATGGGGTGGTTGCGGTCTGCTATTCTATAGTGTGGGGGGACCCAATAATAATAGGTCCTCACCCTGCTGAGAATACCAGCCCTCAGCTGCTTAGTTTTACCTTGGCTGGCAATTAAAATTAGAGTGAAGCCCTATGAATTTTTTTTGTCAGCCAAGGTAAAATTGGGCAGCAGAGGGAGGCAGCTCGCAGATATCCTCTTTACCTGTGCTGAAATGTAAAAATACAGCGGAGCCCTACGCATTTTTTTTACATTTTTTTTTTTTTTACACACTGTGATGCCAGGTTGGTTGCCATACATTGTGGGCTGTGGGGACATGAGTAGTATTTTGCGTTTCTTTGAGTACTCCATGAACATGGCTAGCACTTATGACTTACAGTGGCATCTTGATCACAAATCCAACTATGAGCTTTTTAACTGCAGCAGCTGTAGTGTTCATTCCTGCAGGGGAACTGTTAAAACAGGAAGTATAATAATTGGTCCCCTGCTAAATAGGCTGAGTTGGCACCTGAGGATCATTGGCATCTTTCTTCAATATAACCCCCCTGAAAATCAGCAAAGCAGTGTGAGCTCCAGGTCAGGCACCAGTCACTTCTGCTTTTTGATAACTCTGCTGGTTGGGGCTGCATGGCCCATCCAATGTAAAATTGCTGTTCTGTGGAGGATCTCTGCCAATCTTGGCTGTGAGAGTCAACAGTGAATATAGGCTCTGTAGGAGCCTTTTTTAAATGCTGTGCTCTGTGGTGGATCTCTGTTAATCTTGACTGTGAGGGTCAATAGGGAAAAACATGCTCTTTGGGGGCCTTTTTGAAATTAGGTGCCCTGTGGTGGATCTTTGCCAATCTTGGTTATGAGGTTCAAGAAGAAGAACATGCTCTGTAGGTGCCGTTAATAAACAATTGGTGCTCTGTGGGGAAACTATATTGGCTGTCTGTGTAAACTCTGCAAACAGAATATTGTAAGTGTTTTAATCTATTGCTAAACTGGTCAAATATATACTGTATACATCAACAGTAAACACAAGCTATGTAGAGGTCTTTTTGTTAAATTGTTGCTCTAAGGGGAAGAGAACTCTAGAAATACAGGGTGTGTGGGTAAACTGTGGAAAAAGGCTCTGTAAGGGCATTATAAAAATGTGTGCTCAATGCAGGATCTCTATCAATCTATCTATAGGCTAAGTCAGTCAACTGTGGAAACAGCCTCTATTGAGGTCTATATTTAAAATTTGTGCTCTGTCCTTAATATATTATACAAATATAGGCTGTGAGGATCAGCAGTCAAAACAGGTTCTGTTGTTTTGGTTTTTTAATTGTTGCTCTGTTGGGGAATTCTAGCAATCATGGCTGTGTGGGTAAAGTGGGAAAACCGACTCTTTAGTGTTTTTTTTAAACATTTTTGGCTCTGTGGGGGAACTCTGACAATCTTGGCTCTGTGAGCAAGTTCACATTAATTGCAATAAAACAGGCATAGCTCACACAGTACTTGTCCTTACCTTTCGCTGGCTAGACAACTATACTTTCTGCACCCAGCCATTGCTAGCCTGAATTTTCAATTCCAGATTTTTTGTGGCCTAACCAAAAAATGAAATTATTAACAAAAAAAAAGAAAGAAAAAAGTATTGGCTACTATCAAATCTGCCTCTTCCACCTACACCTACATTGCCATGTCCACTTCCTCCTCAAACTCCTATACTTGTTCCTCTGCCTCCTGGTTCAAAGACTTTTTTATAATCTATGTTAGGCTAGGGTCACACATAAGCTCTTGGTCCGATTTTGGCTTCATTTTTGGCATTTTTTTTTTCTAAGTCCAAAAACTGATAGAAAAACGGATTGGATGTAATAAACACCCTGTCCGTTTTTTTCTGCACCTAAAAACATTGCTATGTCCGTTTTTGAGCCAAAAACGTTGCTAGCAACGTTTTTGGGGTCCGTTTAAAAAAAAAAAATTTTAACATGGGCCCTATGGAAAAACGGATCCGTTTTTTTGGGGTGCCTTAAAAAAACGGATCCGTTTTTTTTTTTTTTTTTGGTCAAAAAATGACTAAGTCCAAAAACGTTCAGAGGTGCAGGAAGCACCCCTAAAAAAACGGATTGGTCATGGAAATCACTTCCAAAAACGGATTTCTATGTGTGACCTCAGCCTTATTTTAAAAAAGTTCTGTTTGGTCTGGGTGGAACTCTTGCAATGCAATTTTGGCTATGCAGGTGAACTCTGAAAACAGGCTCTATAAAGGCATTTTTGAAATTAGTGCTCTTTGGGGGAACTCTTCCAAGACTCGCAGCGAACCGCCAGTTTGATCACAAATCCAAAAATGAGCATTTTAACAGTAGCAGCTGTAGTGTATGCTACTAGAGCTGAAAGTATGGTTTTGTGGAGGAACTATACAACAGGCAATATAATGTGCTGTGATCTTTCTCTCTGTGTAATACTCTGCACTTTTTGGAGGGTCAAAGAATGTTGAGAGCATCAAATAGGGGATGTGGCCATTCTGATGGTGCTAGTGGTGAAGGTGTAGCTTCTGCAAGGAGAGGACGTGGTCAATCTGTGCCTGATACCCATCCAATTCCTCAGCACGTCACAACATTCAGCACTACCATCTGATAAACTCTGTATTAGCAGGAGGCAGCATTTCAATAAAGTAGTGATAGAGTATGTGTCCACAGATATTTGCATGTACTGATTAATGGGTCTGCCCCATGTAGTTACAGTTCCTTCACATTGTCTTGCACCAGGTCCTCTATCCATAATGGCCCCATTACCGACAAAAAAGAAAATCGAAATACAGTCCTATTCCATTATTCATAGCTCTCGTAATCAAGCTTTGAACGATAATTTTTTCAAAATAATTACTTCGGGTCTCCGGGACACTCAGTCAGCAGCATTGAGGAGGTGCCCAAAGGCAAAGGGACTGGGACAGGCAGTAGCAAGGCTTGGTGATTCCAAGTCCAATTGCAAGCTTTTTAATTGCAACTGATATAGTGTACGCTACAGGAGCTGAAATTTAGACTCTGTAAGTGGAACTTTGAAAACTGGCTCTTTTATTTAAATTGTTTGTCTGTGGGGTCACTCTTCCAATTTTGGCGGTCATGGTCAACAGGCTATGTAGGGTCAGCTGTGCCTGAGGTTTAAAGCGTTTTGACGCATGAACTACCACCACCAAATTTTGCTGGACATTTCTCTGTCCTTGTTACCACTTCCTACTACTCCACTTCCTCCACCTCATCCTCACTTGGTCAGTGTAACAACTGCACAACCAACTTTAACGCAATAAAGAGGGAGAAACAACAACAGGCTGTTCTGACTCATCTGTTTGGAGGTAAAATCCCACATCGTGGAGGAGGTATGGACAGGCTACATGAGCCTTTTAAAATTGCTATTATGTGGTGAAAAGCTACAAATTTTGGCTGTGGGGATGAACTCGGAAAACAGGCTTTGTCAGGGTGTTTTTAAAGTCATTCCTCTGTTGGAGAAGCCTTTCAAGCCTCGCAGAAGACCACCAACCTCAATCACAAATCCAACTTTGTGCTTTTTAACTGCAGCAGATGTAGTGTACGCTACTGGAGCTTAAATTTTGCTTTTGTGGGGGAACTGTGAAAACAGGCAGCATAGTAATCTGCTGGGCACTTGTCCTCTGTATATAGGTAATGTAATACTCCGCACTTTTTGGGGTGTAAAGAATAAGGAGACCATCAGATAGGGCGTGTGGCCATCATGCTGCTGCTACTAGTGGTGGACCTGCTTCAAGGCTGTGGTCGATCTGTGCTGAACAACAGACCAATGAGTGACCAGTGCTGCTAAACCTCAACACGAGGGGTGTGTGATAACAGGTGAAACCAAGTAGCAGTGCTGTACTAACAGCAGAAAGGTACACAACTGTAGAGCCAGGGGACAGTGTTGAAGGAGGAGAAACTATTTTCACAACAAGGTGGCACCAAAACAATGGCATCACTGAAGCATGGCAGGGGGGATACAGAGGGCATAGATTATATACCTCCAACTGCAGACAGCTTGTCATTGCCTCTGGGCAGCCTGGCACACATGAGCAAATACATGCTGCAGTGACTGTCAAATGACCACCGAGTTGCCGGGACTGCTACCAGTGCTGATTAATGGTTGGCCACCCTGCAGGATTCTGGATCCAGGGACAATGTGCCATCCTTACTTCCATCACTGGAGCATGATCAGGTCCCCTTTTAATCATAATCCTAGTACCGCTATCAAACAAACTGGAAACTGTGTCCTATTCCATTAATCCTAGCTGTAATATTCCATCATGGCTGCCTGCTTTGAACAATACATTTTTTTAAATCTTTCTTGGCTGTGTGGGTCAACAGTGAAAACAGGCTCTGTAGGGGCCTTTTTTAAATTTGTTACTCTGTAGGGGAAGTCTTCCAAGCCTCAAAGCAGACAACCAGCTCAATTCCAAATCAAATGACCAACTTTTTAACTGCAACTGCTATAGTGTACTCTACTAGAGCTGAAATTTAGACTCTGTAGGGATAACTGTGAAAACAGGCTCTATAGGAGCATTTTTTTAAATTGTTGTTCTGTTGGTAAACTTCATTAATCTTTTTTGTGTTGGTCAACTGTGGAAACATGATCAGATCCAGGGATGGTGTAAAGACAGTCCGCGCTGCTTTAAATAATCAGTCACAAGTCTTTAGGTAAAAGACCCCCCTTCTTTATTTCCACCTACGCGTTTCAGTGCCACTCCGGGCACCGTCATCAGGGTATGACCCGGAGTGGCACTGAAACGCGTAGGTGGAAATAAAGAAGGGGGGTCTTTTACCTAAAGACTTGTGACTGATTATTTAAAGCAGCGCGGACTATCTTTACACCATCCCTGGATCTGATCATCTTTACACGTGCTACGTGGCGGTGGAAGTCCTGCAGCAGCTTATAAACTACATGCAATAAAAACTAGTTGTGGGTGCACACAACTAGACCAGGTGAGTGCACCTCTTTTTGATCTGAGTGTGGAATCAGTGTCATATTGATAGGGCACTATTGCGCCTCGCTTGTCTCCTTTATCTTTTTCTGTAACTGTGGAAACAGGTATGTAAGGAGGCTTTAATTAAAATTGTTTCCCTGCGGGTGAACTTTATCAATCTTAGTCATGTTGCTAAACTGTGTAAACAGGCTCCTATAAGGGGCCTATGTTTCAAATTGGTACTCTGCAGGTGAACTTTGCCAATCTTAGCTGTGTAGGTCAACTGTGAAAACAGGCTCTGTAGGAAGTATTTATTAAAATTGTTGCTCTGTGGAGAAACCCTGAAATTATTCACTGTGGAGTATGAGGAGCTACCTAAAGGTGGCGCTGGAGTTTATCCACTTCCTCACTGAAGTGCAAATTTGCATATTTCCTAGAGGAGGAATGCGGATTTAAATCTCCTTACCTACTTAACTGTCTTCTTATGGTTGCAAGCAAACTCCTCTCCATAAGGTAGATAGCAAGTTCCCAGACCTCGTCTTAGCCCACTCACACAGGCAGATCAGAATATCCCACACACTACACTGATGAGGGGCAGTTACCCCGAAACGCATCATCTGTAGTTTGGGGTTCTGATCTGGCACAAATCCCTAGTCATATTAAAAGGCTTGTCAGAAAGTCGACTATGACTATGAGATGCTACCTAAAGGTGGCGCTGGAGTTTATCCACTTCCTCACTGAAGTGCAAATTCACTGCGGAGTTGCACATAAGCGTTATAGTTTATTCATTTACTTGCAATGTAACCTTGATTGCTTTGATGACAGAACTCCTTTAAGTCATTTCCCTATCCATATTTGTATTCTGGGCAATTGTCCTGCTCTTATCCCATATATTGCTTCTTTTTGCAGCCCCCTAACCCTTACTGCAACCATTTTACAGCCATTTTTAATACGTTCGGGTCCCCATTTAATAGTATGTGGTTTGGAATCTGGGGTCAAGTTCAAGTCAAGTATCCAAACCAAACATTTTTTAAAGTTCCCCCAAACCCAGCATCTACCCGAACATCTACGGATCCCTTCATCACTAGTAGAATCTTTATAACAATCTTTTATAATGCAGAAAAAACTGTTAATACAGCAGCTATTTAGCTAAATACAGTCATGGACGAAAGTGGTAGCACCCTTGAAATTGTTCCAAAAAATGAAGTATTTCTCCAAGAAATTTATTGCAATTACACATTTTGTCATACACATGTTAATTTCCATTGTACATATTGGAACAACATGAATAACATTGAGAGAAAAGGCAAATTGGACATCATTTCCCACAAAACTCCAAACATGGGCTGGACAAAATTGCTGGCACCTTTCCAAAATTGTGAGTAAACAAGCAAGGGACGTTGATTTCAACTCATCTGTGTCAAGTAACAGAGGTGAGCAATATGAAAATAACACCTGAAACCAGATAACCAGATATTTGCATTGTGTGTCTGTATGTGCCACAGTAAGCATCGAGACCAGAAAGAGGAGAACACAGCTGTCTGAGAATAGGAGAAGCAAAATTATGTAAAAATATCAACCATCTCAAAGTTACAAGTCCACCTTCAGAGATCTTAATGTTCCTTCGTACATGGTATGCAATATAATCAAGATATTTACAACCCATGGCACTGTAGCTAATCTCACCAGAAGTGGATGACAGAGAATAATTGATGAAAGATTACAAGGCAGGATAGTCCGGATGGTGGAGTAAGCAGACACAATCAAGATCCAAACAATTCAAGCTGCCTTCTAGGCCTTGTCATCAGTGTCAGGACGAACTATCTGTCAAAATTTGAATGAAATGAAACGCTATGGAGGAGATCCAGGAGAGACTCCACTGCTGACACGGAGACACAAAAAAGCCAGACTGCAGTTTGCCAAAATTTACATGAGTAAGCCAAAATCCTCAGTGCCCAATGTTGGAAAGGTAGGTTTTTGTACTAGGTCATGTGTCTTCTAGCAGGACATTGACCTCAAACATACTTCAAAAAGCACCTAGGAATGGATGAAAACAAAGCACTGCAGAGTTCTGAAGTGACACCAGCAATGAGTCCAGATCTAAATCCCATTAAACACCTGTGGAAATATCTTAAAATTGCTGTTGGGAGAAGACACCTTCAAATATGAGAGACTTGGAGCAGTTTGCAAAAGATGAATGGTCCAAAATTCCAGTTGAGAGGTGTAAGGCTACATTCACACACAGCAATTTTGATGCATTTTTTGAGAATCTGATTTCCAGCTGCAAAACTGGATCAGCTTTTCAAAATATCAGGTGATCTGTTTTTGACCGTTTTTGCTGCATTTTAGACTGTTGCATTTTTTTTAGCCCATAGACAACGGAAAAGGAAAATGCCACACAAATTGACATGCAATCTTAGTGAGGATCTGTTTTTGTGCAAAAAAAATAAACGGATCCTCACGAAATGGTGTGCAATCAAACATTAAGTTGAGGGTGCCAACAATTTTGTCCAAACCATTTTTGGGGTTTTATTTGAAATTATGTCCAATTTGCCTTTTTTTCTGTTTTTTCTTTGTGTCGTTCCAATATACACAAAGCAAAGAAACATGCATGACAAAACATGTTTAATTGCAATACTTTCTGGGAGAAAAACTTCATTTTCTGGAACAATTTCAAGGGTGCCAACACTTTAGGCCATCACTGTAGATGGTAGATTAGCAAAAATTCTCATTTACTATATAGGAACACTAATAATGTAATACTTTTATTTATACAAACATTCTTCAGCACTGTACAAATCAGAGGGGACATGAAATAATAGTATGATTCCTTACAGATTAAGAGTACCATTACACGTCGCAACATTGCATGCAATTTCACTTGCAATTTGCTGGTTGCAGTGAAATCATGGATACATTGTTCCACACAGCAACAAAATAGAACAATGTGTCCATGATTTCACTGCAACCAGCAAATTGCCAGTGAAATTGCATGCAATGTTGCGACGTGTAACGATACCCTTACTCGTACAGTTACCACTTTCTAGTTCATTGTTCCCAAACCAGAGCGCAGTGATGCCATATTCACACCCCATGAACTTTTCAACATCTTTTCACTTAACAGCAAAAAACTTAAATGTATTTTATTGGGATTTTATTTGATACTACATGGTGGCCCGATTCTAACACATCGGGTATTCTAGAATATGTGGGTGCGCGGCGGTGCGGGTGTACGGCGGTGCGGTGTGCGCGGCGGTGGCCCCCTCCGTTCTCACCCGCTCCAGGCTTCTATACATCCGCCTCTCACCCTAGCATGCCTTCTTCTTCCTCCAGCATAGACGTCAACAATTCCAAGGCCTCAGGAGGCGGAGTTAACAGGGGGCATCATAGTAGGAGTGTCCAAGTGCATAGCCCTGATGTGGTGGGCGTGCCCTTGTTCACTGCCATTACGACACCCCTTTTGGTAGCTCCACCCCCTGTGGCCTTTGCATTTCTGGAGTCTATGCCACGAAAAGAAGAAGAATGGCGGGGTGAGCGGCGGGCAGATGGAGCATGGACCGGCGGCCGGATTGGAGCGTTGAGCGGGTGAGCAGCGGGTAGGAAACTGAGCGGAGGGGGGCGGGAGACCAGGCAGACTGTGCCTGTTTCTCTGTAATGGAAATCCCGCGTCGCTGATTGGTCGCACCCAGCCAGCCGCGAACTATCAGCGACGCGGGTTTTGCGTTAGACTCAGTGTGACATGAGTGCAAGGTGAGTGCAGGGCTAAGTGTGAGGTGAGTGCGAGGTGAGTGTAGGGCTAAGTGTGAGGTCAGTGCAAGGTGAGTGTAGGGCTAAGTGTGAGGTGAGTGCAAGGTGAGTGTGACGTAAGTGCAGGGCTAAGTGTGACGTGAGTGCAGGACAGAGTATGATGTGAGTGCAGGACAGAGTGTGACGTGAGTGCAGGACAGAATGTTTCGTGAGTGCAGGACAAAGTGTGACGTGAGTGCAGGTCAGAGTGTGACGTGAGTGCAGGGCAGAGTGTGACGTGAGTGCAGGGCAGAGTGTGACGTGAGTGCAGGACAGAGTGTGACGTGAGTGCAGGGCAGAGTGTGACGTGAGTGCAGGGCAGAGTGTGATGTGAGTGCAGGGCAGAGTGTGACATGAGTGCAGGGCAGAGTGTGACGTGAGTGCAGGGCAGAGTGTGACGTGAGTGCAGGACAGAGTGTGACATGAGTGCAGGACAGAGTGTGATGTGAGTGCAGGGTAAGTGTGAGTGGTGGGTGAGTGTGAGTGCAGGCTGAGTGTAGGGTGTGTGGGTGTAAGTGGTCGGCAGTACCTGGCTCCTGGTGCTGTGTGCGTTTAGCTTGAGGACCTCTGGTGATGTTACAGCCATGTGATCTTGCTCCGCCCATGATTGTGACATCATCAGAGGTCCTGTAAGTGTAGAGCCCACGTCACACATAACGACGCACAAGCGATACCAATAACGATACAACCTGGCAGGGATCGTGGTGTGTCGTTTTCACATCGCTGTTCATTTCAAACAGCGAGACAGTGAAGTCGGCTTTCCCGCCCGCTATGTGAGTGTAGCGCTGTCGTCTCTGTCACGGCAATCAAGCGTCGCTGATGTGTCGCCAGTGCTTTTTTTATAAAAAACATATTTGCCGATACGCATTTCAGATTTATTTCCCTTATGCACAGGGGTGCAGTAAGGCTCTCTTCCGCCTGAGCCTAGGTAAGGACCGGGGGGGTGGGGTTGCTGTCGGCAGCCGCAGGTGAGGAGCCGGGGAGAAATTGCTGTCGGCGGCCGCGGGTGGGTGGGGCAGGGTTGCTGTTGGCGGCCGCGGGTGAGGAGCGGGGAGTGGGGGTTGCTGTCGGTAGCCGCCGCTGGTGATTTTACCTTATGCAGCAGGCGCACTTCACACAGGGAGCCGGCTGCATAGTGCATGCGCCGCCCCCTTCTGCTCTGCGGCTCCCCCCGCCTCCTTGCCGCCTGAGTCTAAAGGCTCATATTGACCATTGGACAGTGCAGCCCTGCCTATGCATGGCACACATTCCCTATGCATGGCACATGTCCCCTATGCATGGCACACGTCCCCTATGCTTGGCACACGTCCCCTATGCATGGCACTGCAACAAAGATCCTAGAGGGGGAATTCTAAATGGTTTATTTTTCCACCATGGATTTTACCCAAATTCACTACAAACTCCATGTGTTTAGGCTGCTTTCACATCAGCATTTCTCGGCATTCATGGTAGATCCAGCTGTTTTGCCTGATCTGCCAGATGCTGGAACATTTGCAGCAAGACTGCAATCGACCTAATGCATTCCCTATGGGACTTGCAGACATGTGCGGCACTTGCAGTTTTCCCACGATCCAGTCAATACGGCACTTGCAGCAATGGACAAAAACCAATGCTAGCTGTAGCGTTTTTTTCTATCTCGCCGCAAGTCAAAAACCGCAAGTGCCACACATGTCCGCAAGTTCCATAAGGAATGAATTAGGCTAAACCCAGTCTTGCCATAAGTGTTCTGGTAGACGGCAGATGTGGCAAAATGCCGGATCTGCCAAGAATGCCAAGAAATGCAGATGTGAAAGCAGCCTTTCATGAGTGTTTCCCTCGACTAAATGCATGAAGATTATACACGTTGTTCTAGATATATGCCAAATTTTCCAGATATTTGTTGCCGACAAATTTTCAGCAGAAAAATGTATCATGAATTAATCTACACCTACATTTTAAAGAATTTTTTAACATAAATAATTAAAATTGCAAAGTGCTTGTAAAAATAAATACATTTTGCAACTCTTATCAAAAATCTCCTTAGTTCTCAAGAATGTAGGGATCAAAATGTTAATTGTTTACACATTATTTCCTAAGATACTGGCCATTGCTGAAGTCTATCAAATGCCTCTAATCACATATAGGCAGGATTTATTGCCTTACAGTCCTTGTATAGATATACTGCTGCTGCAAACTAAAAACAAAAGTCCTTTTCATGGCTACATGCTGTCCTTCCTCATTGCTACTTGAAATCAACATAGGACTAACTGGTGGAGGAGGGATAGTTTTGGATTAGAGGTATATTGGAAGGGTTTACTGCCTTAGGCTGGAGGCAAACGGTGCGAGGGACTCGCACGAGTGCCATGCGAGGGATACTTGCATTGCACTGGGACCAGTGTTGCCCTATCAGACAGGGCACACTGGTGCGAGTCCCCCGCACCTAACTCGCACTGCGAGTTAGAAGCGAGTGCAATCGCAGCATGCTGCGACTGCACGCGATTCTGAAGCGCGTGAGGGCAATGCAAGTGTATGGGGGCGAGAAAATCTTGCCCCCATACAGCACACAGTGCGAGTGTGCAGGCAAAAATGCTTTAAACTTGCCAGCTGTCAAAGCCGGCAAGTTAAAAATGACCGCTTTGTCAGTACAGTAAGCTATCATCTTGTACTGCTGTGACAGCAGCAGTACAAGATGTTTAGCTAATACAATAATGATTGTAGTAAAATAATGTATTCTGGGGGTTATTTTACTGATTAACCCCATCAGCATCCTCTGCACCGCATGTGTGAGCAGAGGATGCTAATGCGGCTCTAAACCCAGTGCTAAAGGGGTTAATATGCAGCTGGTGTAGTGACACCATGTATGTGGAGAGTGTCCTCATTCTCTGCAGACATGGTGTCATTACACCGTGTGTGTGAAGGGGTTAATTTTTATGTATAATGGGTTAAAAGAACTGTCAGGTTTATAAATTCACAGAAAAAGCCGGCTTTATGTTACTGTCTATGGGGAGCTGTGGCTTCAGCACCATGAGAGGGGACAGCTCCCCATAGACAGTAACATAAAGCCGGCTTTTTCTGTGAATTTATAAACCCGACAGTTCTTTTAACCCATTATACATAAAAATTAACCCCTTCACACACATGGTGTAATGACACCATGTCTGCAGAGAGTGAGGACACTCTCCACTTACATGGTGTCACTACACCAGCTGCATATTAACCCCTTCAGCATTGGGTTTAGAGCCGCATCAACATCCTCTGCTCACACATGCGGTGCAGAGGATGCTGATGGGGTTAATCAGTAAAATAACCCCAGAATACATTATTTTACTACAATCATTATTGTATTAGCTAAACATCTTGTACCGCTGCTGTCACAGCAGTACAAGATGATAGCTTACTCTACCAGCAAAGCGGGAAATTTAAACTCTGTGGCTTTGACAGGCGCAGAGTTTCTATTCCCGACAAATGCTGCCCTCAGTCCTTCAGGACCACGGACAGCATCACAATCACGCAGCACACATGCACTCACACATCCCAATCACAGCACAGTAACATACATACAGCCAGTCACACTCACCACACGCACCACACTCGCACCACACACACCCACAAACACGCATCACACTCTCATCACTGTCGAGCATCAAACACGCTCCGTGATTGATGCACGACAGTGTGCCTCCAGCCTTACAATCCTTCTATAAGTATACAGCTGCTGTTGCCACCTAAAAATTAAAGTCCTTTTCAGGTCTACATACTGTCTTTTCTCTAGTAAAACCATTGCTACCTACATTCAGTAGATGGGAGAGCTGCTGGCGGAGGGATAGTCCTGAGTTAGAGACATGTAAGCAAGGTTTATTGTGTTAATCCCCTTTTACAGACTGACAATAAAACATACAAAACCGAAGTTAAAACAGATTTTATAGGCGAAATTGTTAGGCTACATCCTTTCTGTATAACGACTTGTATATCAGGCAAAATTAAAAAGAGCCAAAAACATGCCTCCTCCACTCCTTAAAAGCAGGGTCATCTCTCACCATATTTCACCATATTTCACCATTGCCTATTACTACAATAGATGACATAGTAGAGGGGGAAATAAAACTATACCAACTCACCGGTAAATGTAATTTTTACATTGTACTATCTTATCTGGTCATGTGGTTTGGTGACATAGTCAGACACATCCAGTTTAATGTAAGAAGGAGGGATTCTGAAACTCACAAAGCCTATGGGGACAATGCAAGAACTAACAAAAATTAGAAAGAAGAGGGACTCTGATACCGTCTGTATTAGACATAAAGGAAGGCTTCAAATACATTATATTAAAATTGTTAGGTATGGCACTCTTAGTCTCATAAAGCCTATGCACTAAGTGCAAGTGCTGCCAATAATTAGTAAGGGCTGCAATACACCCTGCTAGACATGCAGAATAGGGCCTCAATATTTTCTTTCCCATTTTTAAGAAATAGGATTCCTAGACTGGTACTACTATGTGTAAGGGCTGAAAAACATTTACCCTGTGGAGGGTACACATCTACAGTATATAGGTAAGAGAATTGTACAGGTACGCCACATACACATGCTGAAAAAAGTATGAAGGAAGGCATCATACACACCCTGGAAAAATAAAGAGCAAGGGTCTCATGATGAGCCGCTAAAAAGAATGAGCGAGGGCTGCCTAATTACCCTGTTAAAAGTAAGGGTCCTTTGACTATTCTCTAAAAATTTGAAATGAAGGTCGCCTGTTTACCCTCTTAAAACCTGTAGCGAAAGCCACTTGATGACCCTCTTTAAATTTGGAGTGAAGAACAGCTGATGACCCTCTAAACATTTTGAGCAAAGGCCACATGATAACCCTCTTGATATTGTAACACCAGCATCCCCAACTGCCCTTTATTTTCTTCCTGGAAGGGACACCAATGTTTTCACTGCCATGACCACCCACATGTTCCTCCAGCTCCTCCTCTGGTCCACCGTGCTCAAGTTATTTTAGGCACCCTCCCCTGTTATGAGGTGCCTGAGCAACTTCCATACCTAATGTGCCCTGTACCTGGTAGTGTGAATCCACACCTGAACTCACACCTCTTCCACCTGTACCAGCCATCATGTCTGAACCAGTACCAGTATCCACCCTGCCTGTTATCCTGATCCTGTTCTGCCTGATACTTCGTGTCTGTACCTAAGTAACTGATCCCTGGGGTCAGCTGTTGTAATCCGGGGAATGGTACCTGCAGTGTTACCCTGAAGTGGTACCTGGTGACTACTGGCAGCCAAGTCCAACCTCACCATCAGAGGCTCTGGTGAATACCTGGTTGGCACTTAGTTATGCCCCTCCAGGATAAGCCAAACACAAGGACCAGTGGGTCCATACCAACGTGCATTACAGACATGGTGGAAGAGGTCAAAAATAGAAGAAATCATGAATCATATACTGTTTTTGGGGTGGGAAGG
This sequence comes from Allobates femoralis, assembly GCA_033576535.1. Taxonomy (NCBI): domain Eukaryota; kingdom Metazoa; phylum Chordata; class Amphibia; order Anura; family Aromobatidae; genus Allobates; species Allobates femoralis. Next base: position 125,023,649 of record JARQOC010000001.1, on the reverse strand, counting down.
AATGGGAATACACCATAAAAAATGACCATTTGAATTAGCTTTAGATTCTGCTGAATTTTAAAGGGAACCAACCATCAGGATTTAGGGCTATAAAGTAAAGCCTGTGCCTTACAGGTTCTGGTATGCTGAGTGAATTCATACCTTTACTTCAATGATTACATGTATGATTGCAGAGAAAAGAGTTATCAAACACTGGGAAAACAGTGCAGCACATTAGCGTAAGTGCAGCACAGCGTGACTATGAGGGGTTGGGTCTCTTTTCATCCCTCCCCTGTGGACTCAAAGCCAAAACTTCCCTCTCTTCCTCCCCACTCATTTGCTGTCACAATATAGCAGGCACAATATGTCTGACATTGTGCATGGTGTCAGGCTCCTATGTGCCCCAGATCATCACTCCCTCCATCGTCTGCGTACCTGCTGGTTTCACCAGCTTCTCACTGCTTCTCCTGCCATCGGAGAGCAGGAGAAGACCCTGCCTCCTCCAGTCTCTGCGTGTCTCGGTCTCCTCTTCTCACAGACCGCAGTTACAAGCAGAAGAGGAGAGACCGGAACAGGTCATCGCTATTGTAATCTGTCATCATGATCTGTGATAACAGCGGTGATCTGTCCCAGTCTCTTCTCTCCTGCCTGTAACCACAGTCTGTGAGGAGAGGACTGAGGATGCAGAGATGCTTGAGGGGGTGGGGTCTTCTCCTGCCTTCCATTTACAGGAGAAGCAGTGAAAGGTGAAGCCGACAGGCACGGAGGTGAAGGAGGAAGGGAGGGAGTGATAATCTGTGGCACATAGGAGCCTGACATTGTGCTATCACCATGAACAATGTCAGATGTAATGTGCCTGCTATGTAGTGACAGGAAGTGAAAGTGGGGGCAGAGAGGGAGGGGAGAGAGTTTGGCTTAGAGCCCACAGGGGAGTGATAAAAAGAAACCCAACCGCTCTGTGCTGCACTTATGCTAATGTGCTGCATTGATTTCCTGGTGTTTAATAACACTTGTCTCTGCAATTATACATGTAATCATTAAAGTAAAGGTATGATTGCACTCAGTATCCCTGTAAGTCACTCGCTTCACTTCATAGCCCTAAGAGCTGCTGGTTTGTTCCCTTTAAGTTGACAGGGGATGTACTTATCAGTTATTATGCTTCCCCTGTGGCACTAAAAACCTGTTCTGACAAAACGCTAGTGGCAGGGCAGGACAACATCTCCAAGGCAAAGCAAGGACAGTTAATGCCACATATCCAGCTTGCATGCCTAATACATGTATAGAACAGAGGAATCATAGAGGACGCTAGTATGGTTAGCTAGGTACTCCATCATCTACCAAAACTTTTCCCTCCTTGTCAGACTACCCTGTACAGCAGGGTTGGGCATTGGAAAGGTATAATCAAACTGTCCCAGATCTTTCATAGTGTTCCCTTGCCTCTGATCTGGTATAGGTCTCCTTCTTCTCTCATCCTTGGTTGCCTAATGAACTATGACCTCTGCCGCCAGCATTGTATAATTATTTAAATAAATAATTTTAAAAAACGGCGGTGTGGAGGTCCCTACTAATTTGATATTCAGTCAAGATAAAACACACGGCTGGGGGTTGGTATTCTCAGCCTGGATAGGCACATAGATATTGCCCCCAACCCCAGGGTATGAATAGCAGCCCGTTGCCACCTCAGAAATTTTCACACTCATTAGAAGCACCAAATCCTTGCACTTTACCTGGATGTTCTCAGTTGCTCTGGTACGGTGGCGATCAGGGGTAATAGAGTGTGTTAATGAGAGCTGAAAATTGACAGCTGTCATCACGTCCTAGATTGGTACTATTCAGGCCTCTACGAGACCCGCACATTAACAATCCTATAACTAAATAGTAAAAAATAATAGAGAAAAATCCTTTATCTAATAGATAAAGCTGAATGTGTGTATGTGTGTGTGTGTATATATGTATGTATGTATATCCAGGATTGGCATCTACACCGTCGCAACTACAGTCACAAAATTTTGCACAGTCACATATCTGGATCCCGAGAGCGTCATAGGCTATGTTGTGAGGCGAAATTTTAACCCAGCGCGTTCCAGTTCACCAAACAATTTTGCCCCTATCTACATAATGGGGAAAAGTGACAGTTATCAGTTGACAGTTGTGAATGAGACTAACAGCACATACCAGTATATAGTCACTAAGCTGGGCCCCCACGCACGGGACATGTATACACACCACACGCACACAAAGAGTAGCAGCAAGTGTATAGTCGCTAAGGTGCAGCCCCAACATTGGATACTCACCACGCACTCGAACAAACACACACATACCACAAAGAGACACACACAACACAGAGACACACACACCCACGGACACACACACACACACCCGATAGAGACACATGCACTCACCCCACAGGGACACATACACACACACACCACAAAGAGACACAACACATACACACACTACACAGACCCCCCTACAGGGACACACACATAGCCACCCTATAGGGACACATGCACTCACCCCACAGGGACACACACACCACAAAGAGACACACACCACACAGACCCCCCCACACAGGGACACACACACATACACACCCTATAGGGACACATGCACTCACACCACAGGGACACACACACACACCACAAAGAGACACACACAACACAGATACACACACACACCACACAGACCCCCCCACAGGGACACACACACATATACACACCCTATAGGGACACATGCACTCACCCCACAGGGACACACACACAACAGAGACACACACCACACAGACCCCCCCACAGGGACACACACACACATAAACACCCTATGGGGACACATGCACTCACCCCACAGGGACACACACATACACACACCCCAGGAACACACACACCACACAGACAGGCACATATGTGCATAAATCACCTCACACAACTCGCCTCCTACGTGTGCTATCTTTAATTTCCAAACATAAACATTTGATTAAAAACAGCCAATGTGCAACACATGAGCCATATAGGGATGTCAGTCACATGAGCTGTCTATTATGTGTATGTGTGAGGTAACATATCCTGCCCGGCCAGGGGAGGGTTTACTGTTGGCTGGAGATTTATTAAGCTGCCTATAGCAACCAATCACAGCTCAGCTTCTATTTTCTTACAGGTCATTAATATGACATATTCAAATTCTATTTTGTTATAGCTAACATCAGTTATTTATTAACCCGGGCGTAGCTGGGTACTACAGCTAGTCTAATATATAAAGCTGAATGTGTGTGTGTGTGTGTGTATGTATGCATGTATGTGTGTATATCCGGGATTGGCATCTACACCGTCGCAACTGCAGCCACAAAATTTTGCACAGTCACACGTCTGGATCCCAAAAGTGTCATAGGCTATGTTGTGAGGCGAAATTTTAACCCTGCGCATTCCAATTCACCAAACAATTTTGCCCGTATCTACATAATGGGGAAAAAGTGAATGGAAAAGTGTTGGAGGAAAATCGACAGCTGTCAGCTATAGCCACAAAATTTTCCACAGTCACACGTCTGGACCCCGGGAGCGTCATAGGCTATGTTGTGAGGCGAAATTTTAACCCTGCGCATTCCAATTCACCAAGCAATTTTGCCCCTATCTACATAATGGGGAAAAAGTGACAGTTACCAGTTCACAGTTGTGAATGAGAGGGGCTTAATGATAGCGCCAAAGACTAACAGCATATACCAGCATATAGTAACTAAGGTGAGGCCCCAACATAACATATTCACCACGCACGGGGACATGTATACACACCACATGCACACAAAGAGTAACAGCAAGTATATAGTCGCTAAGGTGCAGCCCCAACATTGGATACTCACCACGCACCCAAACAAACACACACACACCACAAAGAGACACACACAACACACACCCCACACAGACACCCCCCCACAGGGACACACACACATACACACCCTATAGTGACACATGCACTTACCCCACAGGGACACACACACACACACCACAAAGAGACACACACAACACAGAGACACACACACCCCACACAGACCCCCCCCCACAGGGACACACACACATACACACCCTATAGGGACACATGCACTCACCCCCACAGGGACACACACACACACCACAAAGAGACACACACAACAGAGACACACACCACACAGACCCTCCCCACAGGGACACACACACATACACACCCTATAGGGACACATGCACTCACCCCACAGGGACACACACATACACACCCCAGGGACACACACACCACACAGACAGACACAGATGTGCACATATCACCTCACACAATTCGCCTCATACGTTTGCTATCTTTAATTTCCAAACATAAACATCTGATTAAAAACAGTCAATGTGCAACACATGAGCCATATAGGGAATTAAGGCAGATGTCAGTCACATGAGCTGTCTATTATGTGTATGTGTGAGGTAACATATCCTGCCCGGCCAGGGGGAGGGTTTACTGTTGGCTGGAGATTTATTAGGCTGCCTATAGCAATCAATCACAGCTCAGCTTCTATTTTCTTACAGGTCATTAATATGACAGATTCAAATTCTATTTTTTTATAGCTAACATCAGTTATTTATTAACCCGGGCTTAGCCGGGTACTACAGCTAGTTTAAAATAAAACACACAGACAACCTCTTTTACCCATTTATTAACCCCAAAAATACCGCAATAATTTATCTTTCCACATATATGATGGCAGTTAGTTGCCAATACACTGCTGTATGGCAACCAATCACAGATGCCGGAACAATGGGTGGGGGTGCAGTCTGACTGCACCGCCAATCACAGAAGATGTCACAGAAAGTGGGGATCTGTGATTGGCTATTGGAGTCAGTGCAGTGGATAAACATGAGGGTTAAAGAGAGGACCCGGAAGCAAGTGTGCCGCAGTGCCAGAGACTGGTAAGTACAGGTATGATGCTCCTGCTTTAATCATCATATTGATTTCTTTTACAGCCCTTTTACTCTAGCCCTTACTACCACCATTTATAACGCTAAAGTTCAGGTCCCCATAGACTTATATATAGGGTTCAGGATTGGGGCTCAAGTTCAAGTCAAGTCTGGTCCCGAACCCAGACTTTAAAAAAAAGCATGCCCGGATCTGACGAACCTCAATATCTGTGGGGTCGCCCGTCTCTAGTATTGAGCACTCAAGCATTTTAGTGCTCCTTCATCACTAACGCTCACATTATATAAGGAACATCTATGGATCTTTGTCAATACCCCATATTATTATATAGTTTGGCATTTGTGTTTCTGAAAGTGGCTGACAAACAGCATGTTTTATGTTTTGTATTTGCTCAGAGCTGCAATAAGTATATTAAATTGCTGATTCCAAACTGAGGACTTTCTGGACAGAAACACATTTTCAACTGATGTGTACTCATTTTCAGCTACATTAATTTTCTATTAAGTAGTCTATAGCTTGTCCCAACAATTCTACCAGGCATGTCCCAAGAGAAAACTGAGATTATGCTTTATTACTTCTTACATATCCATGCTTCTTTCTTTAAATGGATAATCCCATGATGGAAACTGCCAAGCAAGTACTATATAGTGTTCGGCTGTGTGAGTCAGCCCCATAAAAATGGATAGAGTGACTGGGCACCCATCGTTCTGCCATCGGTCATCGATCACCTATAAGCTTCAATGTGGAAAAAGAATTTTGCATTTACCATATACGTATTTTAAGGGTTTACTCATTTTTAGTAAAGATGGCTATGTCAAACAACAGAAATGAGCGATACACGTTTTCTGTAATAAGTGCACTGTGTTACGCCTGTTTTTTTTAGTGTATATATGTAAAATAAATCTTGGATTTTAAAAGGATCTGGAACAGTTTTTTTCTATTTTTGAATAATTTTTACATTATTTGTCAGTCACCAGTAGGTAAAAGGGGGGAACCCGAGACCCTGAATAGTCCACTACAAGAGCTACTTGGTATTATTGAGAACACAGAAGAAGAAACTCACACAAACGTGGGGAGAACATACAATCTCTTTGTAGATGCTGTCCTTGGTGGGATTTAAACCAATCTTAGCCACCATGGTGCCTCTGTACAATATATCTATAGTTAGATTATCCTCTGAACAGGGCTGTGGAGTGGAGTCAGAGTTGATGTCCATTTTGGGTGGAGTTGGAGTCGGATTCAGTAAAATTGAAGAGTCAGAGTCAGATGTTTGGCTGACTGACTTCACAGCCATGGTTGTGGTGTTGGAGTCCATTTTGGTGGAGTTGGAGCCGGAGTCAGAATCAGATTCAGGGAAATTAAGGAGTCAAATGTTTGGCTTACCGACTCCACAGCCATGCTTGTGAAGACAATGTGTCAAGTTTGGCATAGGGCAAAAATCTGAACCTATTACTTGATTGCTCTAAATATGCTCCAATTTGGCATCTCTGCATTACCTATGTCTCTGGGATCATGACATTATAAAGAAGCCATTATAGACATAAGGTCATTATATGCCAGGAGGGTCTGTACTTTTCTGTCTCAATTATTGTAGCTTGAGAAAGGTTCCAGGCGGAATTGCAATGTTGTTATTTGGATTTTCACTAATAAAGACATCCTTATTTTTCCCTTCCATAGAGGAGTGCTGCCGGTTTTGGCCAATATCTATTTTGGAGCAGGTTGAGGTCTGAATTGGATTCCACCCTATACTCCTAACAGTGCTGCTTCTACTTTCTATGTATAACATTTACCCCTTATAGATAGCGACTCGCCCACCAGGACCATGGGTTACTCGGAACTGGGCGGCAGTTCCTGCTCGAGAGCCGACTCCGTGGCCCTGGGCGGTTAAAAAAAGGACAAGCGGGGGGAAGATTAATAATTGAGAATTAATGTGACGCCACCAGTGGAGTGCGGCTATGGGTAGCCGCCGCTGTAGTCGGGACCTCTGGGGATGATGGGAGTATCAGCGAGGATGCTGAGCCTTCCATGGGTAGGGCTGGTCCCCAGGGCAACCCTAAAGTCTAGTGTGGTGCAGGTTCATCAGGGTGCGGAGCTCCCTGTCACGGGCAGCCTCCTGCTGCCGGATCCCCAAATCAGTGCACCTCATCTTAGGCGCAATAATTTCAGTCTCAGAAAGTAAAGAGCTTTAACCAGGTTTACTCTGTTTTCTCAACAGATGGTACAGCTTATAACAGTTCAGCAGCAGCTCCGATGTAGTCTAAGCAGCCGGGATGGTTTGTCTGCGTCACCCCCTTTCTTGTCTCTTTCTCAGTCTGTCGTCATGCTAGCTATGTTCCAGCAGTCATAGGCTTTCAATGGGTGGCTTTCCGGGCCCCCTAACCCTAATACAACGGCCTTCTCTTAACTGCATCGAAGGTTGGGTCGCAAACATAAAGACCCCGCACTCCGCCAGGGTTCGTGGTTGGCGCATACAGCATCCTGGCCACTTCAGCAGAGCCAGCACTCTGGTTCCGGCCCAGTCCTCAGTGTCCCCGCTAACCTGGGCACACCTAGACTCCCTCTGTCTTTCACCACGGTCTACAGCCTTCGACCCGGGCAAGCCCCATAGTGACACAGGCCGCCGGGTCCATGTCCTCCCTGTCCTGTCTGATGGTCTTGCCTCTCCTTCCGACTGAACTTGACTGGTCTGGGATTTCTCGGCTCACTCTTACTCCACTACTCTCTTCTGAACTAGTCTGTTGTGTTTTCCCGTCTGTGTCCTTTTATTAACTCCCCTAACCGGGTTCCTCTCTAACTTTCCACCCATCACCTGGCTCCTACCGCTATCCTGTTGCTGGGCATAAAGAGAGTCCCTAGACTTAGGATCGGGAGTGTGTTGGGTGTTTGTGTGGTGAGACCGACTTACCAATCCCGACTGCTGCGCCATCTAGTGGCAACCGGTCCGCAGGGGCGCCACAATAGTGTCTCACAGATTCTATAACTCATGTGTTATTTTACTAACTACGTTTTAGATGTGCAACTGCTTGACCCACTAAAAGAGATAAAAGTAGTGTCTTGGAAAGCTTGTATTCACAACAACAGAAAATAAACAAATGTTTCTGTAGAGGAAAGGTTTTTATTGAAATGCCACAGGATGAGCACAATAAAGAAATAATTCTGTTAACACGTGATGTATTATACTCCTTGTGTTGTGATTACTATTTGCGTCTTGTTACACGTAGTATTTGGCAAGGTTATAGCTTACTCTTCACAATTGGCAGACGTAATGATCTCTGCAAGGCTAAATTAATAGGCTCAGCCAAGAGTTAAGTGCTCTCTTTAATTTGTGATTGTTGAGCGCAATATTGTCCTGGGAGGCCCTCTAGAGGTGAAGTTGTGCTATTACCACTAGTGTGACATCAGACTTCTCTGATCACCTTTCAGCAATGCAATTCTGCCATTTCAATTTTTGTTTTCATGACCGTCTTCCTACTTGGCGTAATTAATTTTATATTTTGATAAAGTGGACTTTTATGGATGTGGTAATAGCAACAATACATTTTTTTCTTATTTCTCTATTATTAACAGAGAAAAAAAAGGGATTAATACTTTTTTTTTTCATATTTTTAGAACCTTTTTTATTTTTCTTCTATTTCTTAGTCCCTTCACTATGCGATAATCTGATTATTTATACTATATTTTATCGCTAATGTATCGTAGCCGCCATCTCCCAGATATGGTACAAGCTAAGCACAATACATCGACAGCTAACATATATATAAACTATGTCGATAAGAAGGTTAAACGATCTGAGGTCTGTATTTACTTATAGGTGTGTACTTGTTTAGAGAGGTCTGTAATCATTTTGAGGTGGTCTGAAGGGAGCCGTATATTTGTGGTTACAATGTCATATTGGTCCAGCAGATGTGTCCTACTAAAATGAAGAAGTATATAGTGCAATGTCATGTATTGCATTGCACACACCTTCTATTCTTCTCTTTAAAGGAGTTATTTCTATAGTTCATTTCAATCAAAAGATTTTGACATAGTAATATAATAATAATTTCCACAATTAGATATGTTTAAACAAATGTTCCTGTGCTGAGATAATCTTATGTATGTGTCACTGCTATGTACTGTGTAATAGATGTGTCTGACTGTACAGGGACATGGTCTGATCATACCACATCTCATGTGCTGAGATAACCTTATATATGTCCCTGCTATGTACTGTGTAATGGCCGTGTCTGACCATACAGTGACATGGTCTGATCGTACCACATCTCCTGTGCTGAGATAATCCTATATATGTGTCCCTGCTATGTACTGTGTAATGAATGTGTCTGACTGTATAGGGACATGATCTGATCATATCACATCTCCTGTGCTGAGACAACCTTATATATGTCCCTGCTATGTACTGTGTAATGGCCGTGTCTGACCATACAGTGACATGGTCTGATCGTACCACATCTCCTGTGCTGAGATATTCTTATATATGTGTCCCTGCTATGTACAGTGTAATGGATGTGCCTGACAGTAAAGGGACATGGCCTGATTATACCACATCTCCTGTGCTGAGATAGGCTAGGGTCACACTTGGGAGCCTGCATCCTGTAACTGGATGCATTACTGGATCCAGTTTTTCCCCTTGTCTGTTTGGAGGCATTTTTACCGGATCAGGTACCTGATCAGGTACCTGATGGTACCTATATGTACCATCAGGTACTGGATCAGGTTCCCATAGGGTCCCATGTTAAAAAACTGATCAGGTTTTGCTAAAAGGCCAAAAAATGTTGCAGACCCTATTAAAACCTGATTTCTCAAAAACTGGATCCAGTAAACAGATTGCACTTTGCCAAACAATTGTTAACATTGGAGTCTATGGGTCAGGTACCTGATCAGGTTTTCAGGATGCAAAACTGCATCCAGTAACTGGATTGCAAATGCAAGTGTGACCCTAGCCATAATCTTATACCGTGTTTCCCCGAGTATAAGAGAGTGTCTTATATTAATTTTACCCCCAAAAGTCCCACCCTGTCTTATATTCGGGGTATGACTTATATTAAAAAAAAAAAAAAGACAAAAATGAAAATTCCCAGCCCCATACAGTATGCCACTGCAGCCCCCAGCACAGTACCGTTAAAACCGCAATTCCGCCGCACAGCCGACTTGCGGCACACTTGCGGCAGGTCCCCATACAATGTACGGTACTGTATGGGACACTTGCGGCAAGGTGCAGCAAAGGTGCGGTAACCGCACCTTGCCGCAAGTGTCCCATACAGTACCGTACATTGTATGGGGACCTGCCGCAAGTGTGCCGCAAGTCGGCCGCAAGTCGGCTGTGCGGCGGAATTGCGGTTTTAATGGGCAAGTCGGCAAGGAAACATCCTTACTTTTTAGGGTAATGGCGGCCTCGGGCTATGGATTCCTCCGCGGTGCAGGGCGTTGTCCAGATGCTTCTTCATGCAGGAGCTTCTGTCCAATCAGCACTCGAGCCGCTGAGCCATTCAGCGCTCGAGATGCTGGGGAGCCGCTGGCCAATCAGAAGCTCCTGCCGGCAGCGGTGACGTCAGGCCGGGGCGACAGGCGCACAAGATTAACCCTATGCCCTCGGGGTTACCTGCGGCACCTGAGGGCAGAGGGGAGCCCACGGGGGACAGCAGACCTGCGGCTGCACCTGAGGGCAGAGGGGAGCCCACGGAGGACAGCGAGGACACAGGTAAAACATGCATTGGGCAAAAATGGCACTTTAGCGGTACCCTGTCTTATATTCCCCGAAAATAAGTCACCCTGTCTTATAATCGGGGTATGACTTATTTTTGGGGAAACAGGGTATATGTGTCCCTGCTATGTACAGTGTAATGGATGTGCCTGACAGTAAAGGGACATGGTCTGATTATCAGGGGTGCACCAAGCCCCACTGCCGCCTGAGCCGCGGCACTGATTACGTGGGGGGGGGGGTGCTGGTGGAGCCCAGCGCTGCCGCCCCCTCTGCATTCATTGGACCCCCGGCGGTCGCCACTGCCGCTTGAGCCGCGGCAGTGATTGCCGGCCGCGGCCGTGAGTACCAGGGGGGGGGCTGTTGAAGCCCAGGGTGCTGCCGCCCCTTCTGTGCTTGTCCCCCGGCGGTGCGCGGGGTGAGCGGCCGGCGCCATGACAGGGGGAGGCTGTTTGCATGAGGCGCCGCCCCCTTCTGCACAGCCGCTCCCCCTGCCTCTTGCCGCCTGAATGACAGGGCTCACACTGTCCAATGGACGGTGCGGCCCTGCTGATTATATCACATCTCCTGTGCTGAGATAATTTTATATATGTGTCCGTGCTGTGCAGGGGCGGACTGGCCCAGGTGCATTTGCCCCCCGGGCCGGTGGTACAGTCCTAGTTTAGGGCCACCCGCAAGAGGGAGAGCGACCGACAGGCGGCGCATTACGGCCGCAGCGGCCGCACAAACTTGAGAGACCCGAGACTGGAGCGGAGGCAGCCAGGAGGTGAGAAACCCCCCACCCCCCTACTCCTTACCTGGCACTAGCAGCAGCACCCCACCCCGCTCCTCAACTTGCATCAGTGGCACCCCCCTCTGCTCCTCACTTGGCGCCAGGCTGTGCAAGATGGACTGCCACCCAGGGTAAAAGCAGCCAGCCAGCCCCTGCTGCTATGTACTGTGTAATGCAAAAAGAAAAGGGCGCATGTGTAGACACACAGTACTATTTGTATAAATTAAAATTGCCAATGTACTCACCTATAATGGTTGTGTACGTCTACACAACCAAGATTAAATGTGTGATTACTGGGGCTCCAGGTCACCTCTCTCTATTATTGGTGCCGTCCTATCGGTGTTTGCATTCGCAACTCCGTGCTCCCCGAAGATTCAAGTGATCCTGCTGGACCGAATACTGCGTCACCACAGGTCCTCAGTTGTTTATCCCGGTAATTAGGTAACCGCAGGTCCTCAACCCTCCAGAACATTCTCCCTTACCCCACCTGATGAAGACGGCTTAGACCGTCGAAACGCGTTGTGGCAGTGGTATTGGAGGAAGAATAAAGGTCGGTTCTTATCCACTAATTTGTCCAGTATTCCTTTGGCGCTCCCTGAGACCGCTGTACTATTGTTTTTATGTACTGTGGAATGGCTGTGACATACAGGGACATGGTCTGATCATACTACATCTCCTGTGCTGAGATAATCTTATCTATGTGTCCCTGCTATGTACTGTGTAATGGCCGTGTTTGACTGTACAAAGACATGTAAATGCTGAAGGCCTGGCTACCCTGTGTCTGAATGGTGCTCGAGGTAAAAAGAGATACCAATTTGAACTAGAGACCTCGGCACACACTCACAAAATGGAAAATGATTCGACTCAAGAGTCAGAGAAATACAGGAAACAATTTTTATTTTGTACAGCAGTCCTTGTTTTCGAAAAACAGTTAAAGAAAATGTTTCTTTCTTTTCCTGGTGACATGTATTTGTCTCTTTCTGTTTACCATTTTCTGTTTCACTTTCTGTTTCATTTTGTGAGTGTGTGTCGACATCTCTAGTTCAAATTGATATCTCTTTTTACCTCGAGCACTATTCAGACACAGGGTAGCCGGGCCTTCATCATTAGTATTAACATATTTTTGCATGTGCTCCTGGACGATGTCCTTCACCAGTTTTGCTTACTCCAGTGAGGAGACCACCGCCATCCTGGCGCAGACCGTGTTGACCGAATCTTTTCTTACAGACACTGTAGAAGAGGTCCAAAACAAGAATTACAAGAGGGAGCTCCGGAGACAAGTGTGGAGATACAGGGGTCAGTGGGTTCTCTTGCTGCTGGCCCAGCCGCCTTTCGAAAGACCGCATGGACCAGAGCTCAACCCAAATTGAATGCCCGAGCTCCTTAACCGTGGGCGGAACAGTACTCAGACAACACAGGGAGAGGGAACCACAATATTAAGGCTTTATTGGATCCTCAAACAGTTATCAGCGTATAATACATAACCAGCAAAACACAAAATGTAACAGGCAACAGAGTCTCACCCTTCCACTGGCTCACCAGGATTTAGAATGTTTGTGTCCCAAAGCCATCACAGCAAAGTCTGTAGCCAGGTGACTGGATTGTCCCAACCTGTGTTGCTTCCTTATGCAGTCTTTTGATATGCCAGCCGAATCCGCACATTCGATGCTGAAGTCCTTGTAGTATTATAATCCAAGTTCTGATCCCCTTGGTTGGCACCGAAGTGCCTAGGCCTGGGGTTATGGCCAGCTAATCGGACCCGTAGATCCTAGATTAGCTGCCTGTATCAAGTCCTGTGCACCTCTAGCCGGGGCCGAAGTCCCTAGACTGAGATCACTAAACAAAAACTCCTTGGTTAATCAACAGGTCTCCTTATATCCCCTGACAACTCAATGCAGGATATTGGGGACTTCACGATCGGTGGAATAAGACTTTGCTCTCATTGGCTGGATTTCAAGCCACATATTAAATATCTCTAGCAGAGAGGTATTGCTGGCAAGGGAGAGTCACAGACTGATAATTACATAGTACCACAGATAGTTGACACAGCACCATAGATAGTTGACATAGTATGAACAATACACATGGTAATACAATGGACGGTCAGCATAATTAAGTTTTCTGTGTGTCTTGACATTCTCTGACAAGGAGTGAGATAATTACATGAGCAACCACAAACGTTTGAACAATAGAGGGACTCCTGAGAGTCTGGGAGAAAAAATGAGTGTCTTATCCCAATGTAACATACAAAATACAATACTGTCTGACTTATATAAGAAACTATCCTATGTTATACACTAATGGAGTCCATGTTATACCTTAATAGAGTCCATTTCGTCACAGCGAGTAGCCCTAGATCTACATCTTCACACTTTGAATATCACAAGATCCAGAGAATACCGTGGACTCCGAGTACCTCTACGACCAACGTTATTTTTCAATGAACCAGATTATTGTGCAAGATATGGGAGTATCCTGAACAAATGGTCCATGGATCTTATTATACTCACAATTGATTTCCTACAAAACGAGCTGGAGGTCATATCAACAAAGATAGAGACCATTGAAGAGCAGTTTTTGAACACGTTGTCTCAGTCTGACTTTACCGCACTCAAAACCAAAGTCAACAAATCAGTTAATGACTTCAAGCGCATAAGTGCTCAAAATTCGTCCGGGACCAGGAGGACTATTCTAAGGGACATGTGTACCGGTGGTGGTGTGACAAGTACTTTCCAGCAAGCCCTACCCCTCCAACAGGGTATGCGTCCTTAGGTAGTGGGGAGAGTGATCATGGGATGCAATATCCTCCATACCCACAATACCCTTCCAGTTTTTTAGGGCCAAGTCGGGGAAGAGGAAGAAGAGGCAGGGACCGAGGCATCCTCACTCCCCATCGTATTACCACCAGATCACAGGAAAGGAGACCCTCGTATTTAAAATTTCTTCCCACAGCCTCTCACCAGTTGGGATGGGGGTCTTACAGAAGGGGTTATCCTTCAGTCTGACTCCGACCTTCAACACCTTTGTAAGAGAGCAAGAACTCAAACGCTTTTTTAGATCTATATGGCTGAAAACATATTTTTCTGGTTCCCATGAGGTAGCAATACCTGTTAGCTCAATGGCAAATAAATAGTCATTTACAGCTCATTCCTTGGGGCTCAAAAAAAAACAGTTTGTACATGCCCCCTATAAATACCACCCAGTAGAAACCTACTTATACAGTCAAAGCGGATGTGGATAAATGGTCCACAAGTATTCAGCGAGATACCCTCCAGGTTAGAAATAACCTATCCGCTGTTGAGCATCAGGCCTTCCATAACTTACAGATCAACAAGAATATAGTCATAAAATCAGCCAACAAGGGTGGAGCCCTTGTAGTTCTTGACAAAACATACTATATTTCCAAGATTCTTTCTTTGAGGTAAAACATTTCTCTACGTTTTTAAAAAATGGTTTTACTTCACAGAAATACTTATTTGTAAACCCATGCCATAATGTCTGTATACTCTCTCTTGTGTCCTCCCCTGCCCAGGAGATGTGGTATGATCAGACCTTGTTCCTGTATGGTCAGACACGGCCATTACACAATACATAGTAGGCACACATAGCATATATAAGATTATCTCAGCACAAGAGATGTGGTATGATCAAACCATGTCCCTGTATGATGAGACACATCCATTACAAAGCACATAGCAGGGGCACGTATATAAGATTATCTCCACACAGGAGATGTGGTATGATCAGACCATGTCCCTGTATGGTCAGACACATCTATTACACAGTACATAGCAGGGACACATATATAAGATTATGGCTAGGGTCACACTTTAAACCTGAATTGCGTTCACCGCATCCAGATCCGGATGCGGTGAACGCAATTGTCTTCATACATTCAGCAATCCGGGAATGTGTAATCCTGAGCAATCCGGTTACCGGATAGTTTGCTCATCCCTGCTGCTCCCTCCGCCCGCTTTGTAATTATGCACGCCCCCTCTCAGCTTGCTGCAGTGCTGATAGCTTGGCCGCATCATGAAAGGGGCGTGGCTACGGATATGACACGATTTTAGCCCCGCCCCTTTCATGACGCGGCCCGGCTATCAGCACTGCCGCCGGGATAAGCATAGTGTTCTGTGTTTGTTTAAAGTGTTAATTTTATTAATAAATGTTCCTATATTGTCTCTAGGGGTGCCCACTCCCCCTAGAGACCTTCCACCCACTCAGGTGGGCATATAATATTTTCAGCACTTAAAGGGAACCTGTCACCTAATCTATGGCCCCTAAACTATCACTACCTGCCCCTACAGACCCTAACTAGCTCCCTAACCATCCCTGGCTGACCTAATATGGCTATATATAAGGTGAATAAAACACTTTATAAACTTACAATTTCTCCGTCTGTGGGGCGTTCCTGTCGGCTCTTGTCTGCAGGGCGGGGTCCCCAGAGCCGCGCTCCCCCCGCCTCGCTCCCTTCCTAACGCCCTAATGGGCGGCATTATCGATTTGAAGAGCGGGGAAGCCCATTGGAATCTTCCCGCCCCGCTCTTCATGATGCGGCCGAAGACCGCGTCATTTCCGGGTCCGCGCATGCGTAGTGCGCCGGGTGAAGCTGACCGGAATCGCAGCGTCGCTAGGCAACGACCGGCGTCTTCGGAAGGTGAGTATCGGCGGCCCCCTCCCTCCCAAACCAGCACATATATATGTACATATGGATTACACACACACATATATACATTCACTTTGATTAGGCACATTTCATATGTGCATCTATATATATATATAGATGCACATATGAAATGTGCCTAATCAAAGTGAATGTATATATGTGTGTGTGTAATCCATATGTACATGTGGATTACACACACATATATATGGGCTGGTTTGGGAGGGGGGGGGCCGCCGATACTCACCTTCCGAAGACGCCGGTCGTTGCCTAGCGACGCTGCGATTCCGGTCAGCTTCACCCGGCGCACTACGCATGCGCGGACCCGGAAATGACGCGGTCTCCGGCCGCGTCATGAAGAGCGGGGCGGGAAGATTCCAATGGGCTTCCCCGCTCTTCAAATCGATAATGCCGCCCATTAGGGCGTTAGGAAGGGAGCGAGGCGGGGGGAGCGCGGCTCTGGGGACCCCGCCCTACTGTCAGGAACGCCCCACTGGCACTGATCATGTAAGTTTATAAAGTGTTTATTTCACCTTATATAAAGCCATATTACGTCAGCCAGGGATGGTTAGGGAGCTAGTTAGGGTCTGTAGGGGCAGGTAGTGATAGTTTAGGGGCCATAGATTAGGTGACAGGTTCCCTTTAAGTACAGCAGCCGACTCAAGTCAGCTGCTGAACAGTTTTATCAATGAAAGCGCCGGGCACCTCTGAGAGCAGCGCGAATACTATAGCTATTGCTATAGTATGTGCGCTGTCTGAGGTCCTGAAGCCATTTACAGTAGATCTATGGGCAGCGTTGCCCATAGCTCTTACTGTATAAGGCTTCAGGACCTCGGACAGCGCACATACTATAGCAATACCTATAGTATGCGCGCTGCTCTCAGTGGAGCCAGGCGCCTTCATTGATAAAACTGTACAGCAGCTGACTGGAGTCAGCTGCTGTACATAAGTGATTCCAGCATTATATGCCCACCTGAGTGGGTGGAAGGTCTCTAGGGGTAGCAGGCACCCCTAGAGAAATTATAGCACCATTTAATAATAAAATGACTGTTTAAACAAACACAGAACAGTTTGCTCATCCCTGCAGCAGCCGGGATGAGCAAACTATCCGGTAACCGGATTGCTCAGGATTACACATCCTGAGCAATCCGGTTACCGGATTGCGGCTTCAGCAATCTGGTTCCTGGATTGCTGGATGTCAGAAGCCAATTGCATTCACCGCATCCGGATCTGGATGTGGTGAACGCAATTTGATTTTTAAGTGTGACCCTAGCCGAAGATTATCTCAGTACAGGAGATGTGGTATGATCAGACCATGTCCCTGTATGGTCAGACACATCCATTACAAAGCACATAGCAGGGGCATATATATAAGATTATCTCCGCACAGGAGATGTGGTATGATCAGACCATGTCCCTGTATGGTCAGACACATCTATTACACAGTACATAGCAGGGACACATACTGTATATAAGATTATCTCAGCACAGGAGATGTGGTATGATCAGACCATGTCTGTGTACGGTCAGACATGGACATTACACAGTACATGGCAGGCCACAAATATGAGATTATTTCACCATTTTTTTAAACACATCCAATTGTGGAAATTATTATATTATTATTATTAAATTAAAATAATTATTAAAGGATCAGTGGATTAAAATTAACTTTTTTGTGGGACAACTCTAAGTCCTCTTGAAATCCTTTTTACTTCACAGAAGCCAAGTAGAAGAGGGAAACAAAACCGTTAAGGAATGTTTACAATCAAGTGTTAAGTACAGGTATTTTTTTTTTTCTGGTTTTACCTGCCAGATTCTCCCAAGAACTCTGAGGTTATGTGCTCACAGTCTAGAGGAGTTGCATGTTGGACGCAGCTCCTCCGTACCTGGGTGAAGCCGTGGGTGCCCATAGGAAGAGCCCAGTCGCCCTGTAGTCACCATGTGCGGTGACTTCTCCCTCCGTGCACCCAATGGCAGCCGCTTCTGACTCCGCAGCATGAAATGAACATACGGAGGAGGAGCGGAATGCCGGCAACCCGCACCGCAGCTGTCAGATTGCTGCAGTCAAGTTAAGCATAATGAGTATTGGATTTCTTCACATCTCATCCCCTATGCTTATACTGTACTACGCAGCATTTTAGACGCAGCGGAAAGACGCTGATCCAAAACGCTGTGACTACTCATCATGAGTATGCAGCCTGAAACAGCAACCTTATTAGTTACTCTAAGGGATTTTAAAGTGGTCGTCCAGCCTTAAGCTACAAGTCTGCACTGACTATGTGTCTGCAGACTTGTGGATCGTCACATCTCGCGCATTGTCAATATTCTCTGGAGACGGTGCCGGGTGATCATGTAACCACAAGTATGCGTTATCCATAGAGTGACAGCAAACTTGTGGATCTTTACATCTCGTGCACTGTCAGTATTCTCTGGAGTCGGCGCCGGGTGATCATGTGACTGCAAGTATGCGTTATCCATAGAGTGAAAGCAGACTTGTAGCTTAAGACCAGACAACCACTTTAAGGTTGCCTAGACTGTCTTCTGATTGGCTGATCAAGTGCCAATCAGTGGCCTCCGTTATCAAATACTTCGTAGGTATAGTTGTAGAAGTAGATTAAAACAGATTTGTCACTACGTACAGACAGAAGTACAACTCTGAAGCACAAACTACTAATCTAAAAATACTGTGCAGAAGAACTTCCTGGGCAATTAATTATAATTAGGTCATACTAATAAAGCTCTAACGTATGATACCATTACACGTTCAGAACACTATCAGTGCGGTTCAGGAAATGCTCACTAAGTAGAAGACAAATATTTTTCATGTGGTGAAGCAGTCAGGCTACACCTTTCCTGTTCAATGCGCAGTCAAGTCAAAAAATGTCATATGTTTTCTCTGCAAACTATTACATGTTTACTATCTTTAAGTCACCGACCGACAAATATTGTATTTAAAGTTGTTTTCATCGGTTCTTATAAAACATATTCTAAATTTAATGAAAATTATCATTCCATTGGTCAACAATGAGAACTTTTCCTTGCAATTCAGCACTGTGCACCTGTTATTCTATTCCTCTTGGAATACTATGAATAAATTGACAGCAAATAGCAGCATAGGCCAGGATTAGACTACTGTTTTTAGCAGATGTCACGGACATCCGCTAAAAACGTAGTCATTTTTTCTGCAGCGCATATGCGCTAGTCATCGCAGCTGCAGCTCAACGCTGTCCCTGGTTACCCATTGTTGACCTTGGTAACCGGTCACACATCCAGCTGAATAGCATCCGCTTCAGCCGAGCCGACAGGGAAACGCTGCATGTAGTGTTTCCCTGTCCGCTAGGCCAAAGCGGACGCTATTCAGCTGGATGTGTGCTGGTTTCCACGATCAAAATCAGGTAACCAGGGGCAGCATTGAGCAGCAACGGCGCTGCTGAAAAAATGACTACGTTTTTAGCGGAGGTCCGTGACATCTGCTAAAAACGGCAGTCTGACCCTTGCCATACCCAATTATCAATATAGCTACACATTTCAAGAAGGAGTAAGGCCCCTTTCACATCAGTAAATGCGGCACACTTGCGGCAAGCTCCATGCTATGTCTATGGGGCTTGCGGTAAGTGTGCGGCAGGTGCGGTTTCGGCACTTGCGGCACGTGCGGCCGCGAATAAACCGCGGCAGTTGCGTTTTTTTCACGGGGAATGCAAGTGTTTATTATAAGTCATATGCATGTATATATATATATATATATATATATGTATTAAGAGAGAGAGAGAGCTGACGTGTCCTTTACAATCAAACATACATTAGACAATGTGAAAATGGTTATGTTGTGGGTTACTACAAAGTGAACTCAATGCCTTTCAATAGTTAAAAATAGCAGATGTCACAAACCTGCCTGACCCTGTTACATCTCTGATTCTCTCAGACAGCCGCAGACCTGCTAGAATTATAGAAAATGTTAAAGGTCAATTAAATGGTCAAGCTGGGGTTCAGTCACAGCATCCAGTTAGAGGACCAGTCAAGGAATGGGTTTAGCAACCAAATAGCTCTCCTGGGGCTCTATTTATATAACTTGTATATTTAAGTCACTAGTGCCAGCTTTTGGATACCTCTCTGGTGCACTTTTGTCTGTGTTCTGACATCTGCTGGCTTTCTGATTTTCTACAGAATATTCCCTGGATTCCCCTGGTGGCTTGACCTTTGATCTTCCTGACTCCTCTATGTCTCTGGCTGTGATTGCTCACCCTAGACTATGAACTGCCTAAGGGTGCCTTCACATTTGCGTTTTGAACGCAGTGCACCGAACGCAGCAAAACGCTTGCACACATGCGTTCCTATATTTAAAATGGGAACGCATGGGCCTGATATCGCTGCGTTTGGCTTCATTTGCGCTCGGATGCGTATAATTTGTGCACCATCCGAGCGCACTCCGAATGCATCATGTTGCATTTTTTGTGGGTTCGCAGGCGCTTGTTTTATCTGCAAGCGCACAAACAATGCATTAAAGTCAATGGATCCGCATTGTCCTCCGCATGACAGCGCAGGAGAACGCTGCGGATCTCATTTAAATCTCTCCCGGTGGTCGCCGGTGATCAGCAAGTCTCAGCTCCTTGTACCCCTACAAGTCTTTGGGTGCGAGTGAAACATCGGACTGCACTCGGCACACATGCAAGTGCAGCATAATATCTAGGCCAGTAATGAAGGTGTTGGGGGGATTAATGTCTTCAGCCCCGTCACACTAAGCGAGATCGCTAGTTTTGTGACGCAACAACGACCTCAACAGCGATCTCGCTATGTTTGACACGTAGCAGTGACCACGCCCCTGCTGTGAGTTTGCTGGTCGCGTCGGAATGACCTGGACCATTTTTTGATCGTTGGGTCCCCGCTGGGCAGCATGCATCGGTGTATTTGATGGGGACAACGACCAACGACCTCAATACTATGCCCTAGAGTGACAGGGTCCCAACGACCGCCGTATCGTTGCTGCATCACTGGTGAGATCTAACTGTTTGACATCTCACCAGCGACCACGTAGCGACACTCCAGCGATCCTTACCAGGTCGTATCGTTGTCGGGATCCTTGGAGTATCGCCAAGTGTGACGGTACCCTTCCTCTCCTCCGCAGCTGTGATACGATCGCAGGATTAGATTACACTAAATCACATTGAGCTCATGATCACAGCAAAACCTGAGCCAAGTGTCATTAGCACATTGCATCTGATGTTTTTTCATTGCATGCATACGCTAGGGTGACTCATGCCTAACACTGACAGGTATAATTTATTGCAATGTATGTTAGGTAAATATCCATCAAAAGACTAAGCAAAATAGTGAAAAAAAAATTATACAAATGTTTCTTTTTAAAGAAAAAGACAAAATAAATAAGAAAAAATGAAAAATATATTATTCTAATAAAAATGTATATTTATGTAAAACAAAAATAAACAAAAAAAATACACATATTTAGTATTGCCACATCTGGAACAACCCAATATATAAAACTGCCACCCTAGTTAACCCCTACAGTGAACACTGTAAAAAAAACATGCTTCATAGGGCCGAACGAAAAGTGGATTAAAGCATGATCAAAAAGTTAAATGTACACTAAATAAAAATGATATACGGTAACTGTAAACATCATCTTATCTTGCAAAAACATAAGCTGCCACTCAGCTTTGTCAGTGGAAAAATAAACAAGCTACAGCTTTCAGAATATAGCAATGCAAAAAACATTTTTTTTCTACAAAATAGTTCTAATTATGTAAAAGCTGCAAAACATAAAATATTATATACATATGGTATTGATTTAGTTGTACTGAGTCACAGAATAAAGCTGTTTTACCAGTTTTACCACACGGTGAACAGCTAATATCAAAACCACAAAAAAAAAATTTGAATTACTGGTTTTTGCTCATGCCTTCCAAAACTTGGAACAGAAAGCAATAAAAAATATTATGTAAATGAAAATGGTATCAATAAAAATATCAAAACATCCAGCAAAAAAAGTCCATCAGCAGAAAAAAAGTTAAAGTTTTTTCAATATTGAATGCAAAAACAATAATTTTTCTATAAAATTGTATTTATTGTATAAAAGCAGCAAAACATAAAAACAGTTATATAAGCCTGGTATCACTGTAATCACAGTGACCTGAAGAACAAAGCGGTCTTAACACTTATAATGCACTAGAAATGACACAAAAAATAAATAAAACCAATACTTTAACTGCTGTGGATTTGTTTATGCTGCCTCCCAAAGATCGCAATAGGCTCTGCTCATATTTATCTGGGTTTCCATGTAAATTTATGAAATATGTGATTAAGACAAAAACCCCTGACAGAATATTCACTATAAT
The DNA here is from genome assembly GCA_033576535.1 of Allobates femoralis. NCBI lineage: Eukaryota > Metazoa > Chordata > Amphibia > Anura > Aromobatidae > Allobates > Allobates femoralis. The sequence goes on along the minus strand of JARQOC010000001.1, from coordinate 125,001,255 downwards.
GAGGTGCAGGGAGTCATATATCGGTCCTATAATCAAGCGTTGTTCTTTTTAAAAAAAAAAAAATGAACACCGCAATTTTGTGTACTGCTGAAAAGACAGATTCCTGTGAAGAGAGACCAGGCGGAGTTTATACTAATTCTGTTGCCTCATTTTATTGAATGGATCCCTCAGGGGTTTTATTTGATTCACATTATTCAGAGATTAGATGGAACCCCCAATATAAGTGCTCAGCGTAGAGCACAGGATTAATGCGGTGCAAAATGTGATGTCAAATTTTCCAAATATGAGCTTCAACTCAACCCACAAAAAAACAAGTCTTCACTCAGGTCAGTCATCTGTCAATAGATATATAGAGGGTTTCCAGGTTACTAGTAACACAAAAGTTCTGGAAAAACTAAATTGCTTCTCGCTGTCAAAAATGAATCCAGCAAAATCTGTGCTCCCAAATCCAAATCCCTTCTGAGCCCACAGTGTACCTAAATCACAGCTAGCATCCAAATGATTTTCAGTACTGTAACAATAAGAGGCCCCATCATTTCTGGGATCCATGCCTCCAGAACCACTGGCTGTGCAGAATATACTGAGCACTACAATGTATTCGGTACTAAAATGTACTAGTAGTACAATGGCAGATTTGCAAATTTTACTCAGAAACTTCCACTGTGTGTTCATTTTTGGAAAATACCCATGGAGTTAAAATTGTCACTACACCTATATATAAATTTCCAGAGGGATGTAATTTCAAAATGGAGTTATTTGAGGGTAAATTCTGCTCTTATGGCACTTAGAGGCTCTGTATATGGAGTCTGCAGACTATTCTATAAAAAGGTTTCCTCCAGATGCACTTATAAGAATAAAATAAAAAAGTATGGGAACTTGCTATCTACCTTATGGAGAGAAGCTTTCTGCAACCATAAGAAGACAGTTAAGTAGGTGAGGAGATTGTAGCCACATCCCCCCTCTAGGAAATATGCAAATTTGCACTTCAGTAAGGAAGTGGAATAACTCCAGCTCCACCTTTAAGCAGCTCCTCAAAGTCATAATCGCGTTCCAAGAAGCTTTTAAATATCACTAAGGAATTTGTGCCAGATCAGAACCCCACACACTACACTGATGAGGGGCAGTTACCCCGAAACGCAGCGTCTGTAGTTTGGGGTTCTGATCTGGCACAAATCCCTTAGTCATATTTAAAAGCTTGTTGGAAAGCAATTATGACTTTGATGAGCTGCTTAAAGGTGGCACTGGAGTTATTCCACTTCCTTACTGAAGTACAAATTTGCATAAAAAAGTATAAAATTTTGCAAATAGTCCTGGTTTAAACAAACTATTTCTGCTACCACTATATATCTGTGTCACCATGGTAACAGACTACAAGCCCTGTGTAGTCTAATTCAGCAGTAATCTCACCATACATATCTCTCCTACTTCATGCTAATTAGCCATTCCATTTTGGAATAGGTAGGGCAGTATCTAGGAGGGGCTGGAGGGGCATTTGCCACGGGCGCAGCAGGTCAGGTCTCTCCCCGCATTGTTGTCTACCTGCAGAGCAGCACACTACATCCATGGATGCTCTGTGCTTACAGGACCTGTGATGATGTCACATGGAGGGGAGGAGTCAGGGGTCAAATGATCCGCTCATTGGTGTATGCAGGACTCTGCTATGATGGTTGTCATGGTGCTGGATGAGGTGAAAGTTATGTGTGGGGTCAGGATGGATTTACAGTGTGGATGTAGCAGAGCTGTGTATGCACGAGATGTACGGAGCAGAGCTGTGTGTGCACGGAGTGGAGCCTTGTATGTACAAGATGTACGGAGCAGAGTCGTGTGTGTACTAGGTGTACGGAGCAGAGCTGTGTGTGTAGGAGGTGTACGGAGCAGAGCTGTGTGTGTACAAGGTGTATGGAGTAGAGCTGTGTGTGTACAAGGTGTACGGAGCATAGCTGTGTGTGTAAGAGATGTACGGAGCAGAGCCGTGTGTGTACGAGGTATACGGAGCAGAACTGTGTCTGAATAAGATGTACAGAGCTGCGTGCATATGAGGTGTGTGGTGTACCAGTGGTAGCCCCCACGGATGCCACGCCCACTCCTATAGTCCTGGCTGCCTCTGACAGCAGTATTCTTCTCCAGTGTCCCGGCCGCCGCTGTCTGCCCTCTGCAGCTCAGCACGGCGGGGCACAATGATGTCATCACTGAGCGCCGCTGTACTGAGACGTGCAGAGTGGCAGAGCAGATGTTGAGGAGACTGGAGCAACGAGAGGAGAGAGAGAGATCTGGATGGCCAGATGCTGCGCTTGGCTATGGTGCCACCTATATGGCAGTGCAGCTCTATTGAGCTGCATGCATTATTTGTGTGTTTCAGGATGCTGACATATACACCAAGCATCCTCAGTCGCACATAAATGCAACATGTTGCATTTGCAGGGTACTTTTAAAAAATGGAAGGAAACGCGAACACATCTTAGCCCACTCCTAATTACGTGTAATATACTCACTGTCGGAAGCAGCTCTTGTTGGTTTCAGCAGTCACTGTGCCTGTAAGTGTAAAAATCGCATATAGATCATTGGTCACTTGGTCACATGACGTCTATTCAGACTGCTGGAGGGGGGGGCGCCAAACTGAACTCTTGCCCCGGGTGCCAGAAAACCTGGATACACCTCCGAGAATGGGGCACTGATGTACACACTTGAAGTAACATTCAGAAGCATCATAGTAATAATTGTAATAATTGTAATTTATTATACAGTGGTGTGAAAAAGTGATTGCCCCCTAAACCTAATACCTGGTTGCATCACCCTTAGCAGCAACTGCAATCAGCTGTTTACGATAGCTGGCAATGAGTCTTTTGTAATGCTCTAGAGTCTAGAGGAATTGTGAACTCATCTCTGCAGAGTTGTAGCAATTCAGCCACATTGGAGGGTTTCCAAGCATGAACTGCATCTCAATCATAATAAGTTCAGGACTTATGTCTTAATTTTGTTTCCTTAAGCCAGTAAGAGGAGGACTTGCCGATGTGTTTTGGATCAGTGCTGCATACTGCATAACTCAAATGCGCTCCAGCTTGAGGTCACAAACAGATGGCCGGACAATCTCTCTCAGGATCTTTTTTTAGACAGCAGAATTCATAGTTTTATTTACCACAGCAAGTCTTCCATGTCATTAAGGTGGTCGCCAGGGCATTGGGTACTCGGGTACCGGGGCTGATGGCGGCTTTGATGAGTGAATCACGGCTGGTCGACTCCGGTCCTGTGCCCTGGACCCTCAATGGCGGAGAACGGTGGGGGTAAGGGGGCTATTTAAAATTGAACGTGACGCCACCTGTAGTTCCCGGTAATATGATACCGGCGCTGCAAGCCGGCCGCTGAGGTGATGGTGGGTGCAGCAGAGTGTGGAACAGCTCTCCACAGGTGGAGCTTTACCTCAGGGCAGCGGGGATGGATGAGGGGAGTAGTAGCTAAGTCTTTGTGTGGCGCCCCGTACCGAGTGCGTCACAGGAGGGTATTGCAGCCACAAAAGCAGCAGCAATATTCTCTGACCCAGCAATCACACAGTTAACTCAGAGATCCATACCCTGCATGCATCACCTAGCATAGAGGGCCAATCAGGTCCTGGTGGGTGGAATGTAAGGGTAGTGTGTAGTGGAAGTTTAGTTTAATCACTCTCGAAGGGTCTGGAAGTGCAAGAGCAACGTAGAAGACCTCTGCAGATTCCCAGCTCTGCAACCTAGGAGAGGGGACTCGCACAGTCCCGTGCGGCCCCCTGGCCACCTTCTACCGGCCATCTCCCTACCGTCACCACGGTTGAGCACCATTACTCCCGGTGCGTTACCAACCAATCTACGGGCTTCAAAATGCGGGCTCAAAATCATCCTGTGCCCATCTACAGCCGGTTTGCTGGTACCGAAGCTAGCAGCAGTTCAGCTCTGCTATGCGAACCAGAGGAGTGGAGGGACCGCTTTACAGGAGCACACCACCATCGCCAAATCCAGTCGTCTAACCAGCGGTGTACCCACCAAGGGACCCAAGGCTCCCCAAAGCATCCGGAACGTATACCCCGGATAGGGCATTCAAGCAGCCTCCCTGTACCCGATCTGGTATTCCTGGGCGACAACGGCACAGTACTTATATAGAATGGAGGAACACCATGGATCTCTGAGAACACACTGGTCATTGCTGAGTCCACCCGGTCCACTACCTACAAACTGTATACCATGTATTGCCTGCTGGTTACAGTAAAGAACCCGTTACAGAGACTTACAGTGTCCGTGCCTTCTTATGAACTGCTTATCCGCGCACTAAGGTAAACGCAGCTGCCTCACAACATCTTGTGCAGCTTCTGGCTCCGGGGATCACCGCTCAGCCTGTGGGGAGCATTCCATCTTGCTGCATTCCATCCCCCGGAGGCCCCGCAGCGTCGGTAAAGTTACCGAAACTCTCATAGGTGGCGTTAAGACAAATTAACCCCTTAATCTGTTCCCACAAGACATCTCTTCTCTTTGATCTGCACCACCGGGCCCCACTACCAGCAGGCGTGGTCCACCCGTGACAAGGAGGAAGAAGCTAACGCCTGTCTAAACCGGAATCCCGGCCGCGGTGAGTCATTTGCTGATACAGTGGTGAATGGCAGCGGATAGACAGGCACACAGACTCACGGAGATTGTTGTTTCGGTACCTTTTACTGATGATAACGTAACAGGTACAGTCCAGAGTAGTAACCAGGTTCCCAGTGCAACTTGGGACTTCCACCTTAGAAAGTTATGAGGCCTCCTCTGTATCTGTGCTCTCCGGTGTGGGGTAAGTCTTGCCTGAGCCTTCTTCTCCCTCTTTAGGCTTTGTCCTAAACTGGCAATGAGGTCCTTCTGCGGGGTCCCTGTTTCTCCTATGGCCCCTGGTCCTGTACTTGGTCAGTTTAGTGTCTCTTACTCACTCTCCTCAGGGCTGAACTCCTCCTGAGTCTTCTGTGCTTTTGCTGCAGCTCTGAATGCTGGCAGCATCGGACTCCAGTGTCCGGGTGTACTAAAGGGCAGAGCAACCGATTCCCTTCCTTAGTTCCCTGCTTTGTCCACTTGCCTCTGACCCTTTCCCTAGGGTGCACACAGCGGTCAGTGGTCCCTGGTCCTGGGCTTGGATCTCCCCCCAGCGACCAGTTCCTCCGTCTCCTCTCTCCTCCTTCTCACACTACACTGAACTGAAACTACAGGGACTGACTTACTCTGCCCCTCAGGCCTGGGTGTTCTTAAAGGGGAACTGACTTAATGCAGCCAATAGAGCTCCCCATTCAGTTCTGGGGTGGAAGGTGGTGTGTGCTGTGTTAACCAAGGTGTAAGTCTTTCCCTGCACCAGGGGATCCTGGGGCAATCCCTCGCAAGGGTGCCACATTATGAAGCTAAAAAACAGCCCCAGACCATCACACTCCCACATTTTACTGTTGGTAAGATGTTCCTTTTCTGAAATGCTGTGTTACTTCCACCCCAAATGTAATGGGACATACACCTTCCAAAAAGTTCAATTCATGTCTCGGCAGGCCACAGAATATTCTCCAGGCAGCAGATTATTCACGTTACTCTCCAAGTGTGTATCCATAACAGCTGGTTTATTTAGGAACAATCAGGAACAAAATATGATAAGCTTTGTAGATCATCAAGAAATCATTTTTGTGTATCTCTCTCTGTGCAGTATCTGCAGGCAGTTCTCTTACTCAGACACAGGAATCTGAATACAATCACATGCTCTTTCTGTTTGACCCTGCTTTTTTTTGTTCTAACTTTATTTACAACATACAAACCTAGCAACTAAACACTCATAGACAGGAATTAAGTTGTTACACAAAACATATTCCAATACCCCCACTCAACAACTACTTATACTGTTAGTCCCATTGCAGTTCTGAAGTCCTCAAGCTTGGCTCTTGATAATGGCTTTGTCATACCATCAGCTATCATCTTGTCGACTCACAATAAACAAACTCAAGTGTTCCACATGCCACTAAGTCACGTAAGTGGTGATGTTTTACATCAATTTGCTTAGTTTTTGCACTAATCTTCTCACTGCTGACAAGTTTAATGCATCTATTGTTGTCCTTATAGATAACAGTTGGCTGAACTAGTGACTTGCCGAAATCTTCCAAAAGTTGTTTCAACCAAATTACTTCTTGACTGGCATAAGCAGCAGACATACATTTTGCTTCTGTAGGAGATAATGCGACTGACACTTGTTTTCTGGTGAACCAAGATATTCAAGTTTCTCCTAATTTGAACAAGTAACTACTTGTTAATTTCAGATCACTTGAATCTCCAGCCCACATAACCTCTGAGAGTCAGATCTCCCTATGCAGATACCTTAAGATTTAGCCTTTGAGTTTCTTTAAGATATTGAAGAATTCTCTTGATTGGATTCCAGTCTCTTTGACATGGCTTGCTTACACGTCGGCAGAGAATTCTGACTGTGGCTGCGATATCTGAACGAATTGTGGCTGTTATGTACAGAAGTGCCCCCACTGCTTGTGTGTAACTCTCATGGTACCTTTACACGCCGCGACGGCAGGCTGGATACATCCCGCTACTTCACGTGCACGAGCACGCTCAAACGGCTACAAACGGCCAACGCACCCTCTTTACACGCCGCCATAAGGTGCGCTACGCTACGCTACATCTATAGCTAGATACATCGCCGGATGTATCTGTAGCATAGCGTACCACATTTACACAGCGCTACAACAAGATAATATGGGCGGACCTGGTACAGCAGAGACAGCACATAGGCGTGCCACAATCTTGGCTTACGAGCCGTCCGTACGATGATAGGACGGCGCAATATCATCCTGATTGGCCAGGCATCGCAGGAGGCTGAGAAATACAGCACGCTCGAGCGATTGTGTAGTGTGACTGGTCAGCTCCTTAAATATGCCGCCCTAGGCAGCGACTACCAATCGTCATGCAGGAGCTTCCACCAATGATCGCTGATGGGGCGCGGTATCCGGAGCCTGGGTCACGCCTTAGCTACATTGCAGCTACAGCCCCGGGTGTCCAGAGTTCCCTTCCGTTGCCTCTTTACACGCCGATACAGCTCGCTACCATCGGCGATATAGCCATCTGTTTTCGAGCAGAGCCCATAAACAGATGTATCTGTCGCCGGCTGTAGCGTCGCGTCTTCAGACGCCGCTACGACGGGCTACATTGACGCTACAAGCTACATTTGTAGCCTGTAGCGGGATGTATCCAGCCTGCCGTCGCGGCGTGTAAAGGTACCATCATTGCTGGGTAGCAGATCTCCTTCTCCTTCTGGATCCATTAGTGTTGACGCACCTGCAATCCGATAGCTCTTCTTGTGGACAGGCATTTTTTGCATCTCTTGCCATGACTGTGACTCTGGTTCAGGAAGTGTTCTGACCATATATATGAAAGGCATTAAGCTGTGATACCTTTGTTTGGCCTTTCTGGTCTCCTGACTGGAGATTGACTTGGTTCTTCTGTGTCTTCCTTGGTTGCTTTAGAACGTATCCAGACTTCAGTCTTTTCCTTTTCGGTGTCTGGATTTGGTGATTGAGATTCTTCTTTTTGATTCATAGGTTCAATAACTGGTGTAACCTGATGGAACTTGAGTGATACAGAGTTCTCATCAATCACTACATCTCTGCTGATTGTTACTGTATTGTTACCTTGGTACAGGATTCTGTATCCCTTTTTGAGTATTGCTTAAGGCCAGGGTCACACTGACCGTTTTTAGCGGATGTCAGAGGTAGCAGGTAGGTGACTGTGTTTCAGGAATACTCATCGATGAAGGTGAGAAAATATCTCTAGTTGCTTTGAGTTTGAACACTCACTGGACCGCATACATCTGTATATGTCAAATCCAGTGGCTGTGCAGATCCAGTGGTGGTTATTTTAGGAAAGGATTTTCTGGACATTTTCTCTTTAAGACAGCTTGGGAACGTCATTATTTCACTACACTGGTTAATTTCAATACCATTTGAAAGTTGAGCTAGTTTCCTTACTGCTTCTGGGTATCTGTGCCCAAGACATCTGTGCCATACATGGATACAGTTCTTATGCAGATCTTGTCTAGCACTGTACATACTTTCTTTGCATTTTAGCTGATAAATTTCATCTTGGATTTTTCCTTCTGCAAGAATGTGACCCTTCTTCGAGATGATGCAGTTGATATCTTTAAGGGTACCTTTACACGCCGCCACCTCGCCTGGCGATATGAGGTGATCTAACGTGCGCGTGCAAGTTTTTCATGCTCGCCTCAGATCGCCGATGGCGCTATTACATGCCGCAATCTCGCCCTGAAAGAAAGGCGATGTGTCGCCCCTGAAATCACCTCACCCACAGCGGAACCAATCCGCTCGACTTCCGTCGGCGCTTCACACGCCGCAATCCCAAAGGTAATGTGGACGTACATGTTCAGCGCGGCGAGGACATAGGCGTGTCACAGTGCATTACACCGCGACCCAAACACGCTCATTGGACAATGCAACAGCATAATGATTGGGCAGCCTGCTCTGGAAGGCTGGCTAATACATGACGCCATTGTCTATCAGACTTTGTCATTAATAACAAGGTACACGCCTGCGGAGAGAGCAAGATAATGTACCCATCTGCGTCACCTAATTCACACCGTGTAGGTGATTGTAGTGCGCAGCCCATGCCACCTATGTACGATGTGTACGGAAACATCTGACATAGCTTGTGGCACTATACTCGACACAGCGCTGATGAATACACGCGGATGACATAGCTTGCGCGCATCTATATCGCCAATTCATGAACTGTGTTTGCGTACTGTTGTGTAGCTGAAGATGTGTGTGGTGCTGAACGGATAGCTCTTCAAATATGGCACCCTGTCAACTGACATCCAATGGAAACACAGTACCCACCACCAATCATCGCAGATGGGGCGCGGACTACAGCACGCTGTGGCACGCCTACGGGAAATCAATAGGCGACGCAGATTCCATCACTATCACACTATCACACGCCAAAACCCGGAAATCTCACCTTCATGATCACGTCTGATTTCAGAGCAGTGCTCAGTAATCAGGCGACAGGCGAGAGGCGATTTATCGCCGCCAAATTCCCCAATCACACGTTGCAACCGTGGGGCGATTTCACGACGATCGGTTCTCTTCATATGCCGCCCTATATGAACAACATGTCTCTAGGGAGGGTGGACACTCCCTGGAGACATGGTGCCCACATATTATATTGACATTAACCCTTTGTTCATCCCCGCAGACGCAGGGATGAACAAAGCATCCGGCAACGGGATTGCACATTATGAGCAATCCGGTTACCGGATGCGGCTTTAGGGACACATTTTGGCTAAGGTCACATTTGTGGTAGCAAATGCAGATCCTGATCCGGTTTTGAGCTTGCAAAATGGCGTAAGCACTAGGGACAAGTCCTTATAAAGGATGCTGTCCTGTCCCTGGTGCCTACGCAAAGTACGTAGTGTACTCCTGCAAACCCAGGAGCCGGCGGCTGTCATTGTAAAGTATAGGAATAGCCGACAATAGCGGCGATCATGTAAAATAAAGAATTAACCCTTGACATGCCGATCTCTGTGGACACATGTCTCTAGGGAGGGTGGGCACTCCCTAGAGACATGTTGCCCACATCTATTAGTAACATTAACCCTGCCGCAGGGATGAACAAAGCATACGGTAATCGGATTGCTCCGGATTACACATTATGAGCAATCTGGTTACCGTATGCGGGGTTAGGGACATATTTTTGGTGAAAAATGTGTCTGAAGGCACTTGCAATTACCGCATCCGGACTAGGATGCGGTAATCACAATATGCCTTGCAAATGTGACCCTAGCCTTTGAAGGCAAAATGTGTCTGAAAGCACATGAGATTACCGCATCCGCATCTGGATGCGGTAATCGCAATGTGCCTTCCAAGTGTGACCCTAGCCTATGTTCCACACTGTTGCTCTGTGTTGCTTTTTGTTTTACTCAGGGCACATAACATGTTGGCAGCGGATTATTCACAATACTCTCCAAGCATATAACAATAACAGCTGGTTTATTTAGGAACAATCAGGAACAAAATATGATAAGCTTTGTAGATCATCAAGAAATCATTTCTGTGTGTCTCTCTCTGTGCAGCATCTGCAGGCAGTTCTCTTAGGCTTCTTTCACACAGTCATTTTCTTGGATCCGTGGCTGTCCGTTGTAAAACAGACAGCCACGGATCCAATTTGGCCCTCATGTTATCCTATGGGCACGGATCGGATCGGATTTGCCCTTAATGGCATCCGATTTTTGTCGGATCTGATTCTGTCCGATTTTTTCCGGCGCCCAGAATCGCACACTGCTGCAATTTTGGGTGCATCAGACAGAATCGTATCCGATGTGATCCATGGCAAATAACATGGGGTTCTATGTAAATCGGACCGTGGAAAAATCGGATCAGTTATTGGATCCGATTTTGGTTACTGAGCATGCACAATTCCGACTGAGACCTCACACAGACCTCCCAAAGACCTTCCAAACACCTCCCACAGTCAGACATTTAACACGGATCCAATGAAAAAATGCTTCAAATCGGATGCAATCGGATGCCATCGGTCCGATTTTTTATCTGATCAGTTTGACGGATCCAATATTAAATTGGACCAATGGCATCCAATTTGAAGCGTCCGTGACTGTCCGTCGAGTCCTTCAAAATCAAGGATCCTGACGGATACACAAAAAACGCTGTGTGAAAGCAGCCTTAGGCTGCTTTCACACAGCGTTTTTGTGCTGTCCGAGGGGATCCAACTTTTTGCAGCACCCCTCGGACAGCAACGGATCCAAACTGATGCCTGCAATCGGATGCCAAATAGACATCCGATTCCGATATTTTGCAGCATCAGTTTGGATCCTCTCTCCTCCTCTCCCTGCTCCTCCTGTCACCTCGTCCCCTCCTCTCTCCCTCCTGTCACCTCGCTTCTCTCTCCCTCTTGTCACCTTTCTCCCCTCCTCTCTCTGCTCCCTCTTTTGTCACCCTCTTTGTCCCCTCTTTGTCCCCTCTTTTGTCCCCTCCTTTGTCCCCCTCTTTTGTCCCCTCTTTGTCCCCTTTTTGTCCCCTCCTTTGTCCCCTCTGTCCCCTCTTTCTCCCCGCTTTGTCCCCCTTACCAGACATTTGAAAATAAAAGAATCTTTATTCTCACCCATCCACGACTCCAGCGGTGCTTCCAGCTCTCTTCTTCTGATCCACAGGACCTGGCGTGATGTCACAGTCACATGACGCGATAACCGGTCATGTGACTGTGACGTCACGCCAGGGCCTAGAAGCATCGAGCGCTGGAGGCATCGCTGGATCGCGGGACAGGTGAGAGTAAACTTTTTTTTTTTTCAACCCTTTCCTTTCACTAGATGTCACTTCTGCAATGTATGAACATAAATTGCAGAAGTGAAATTAGATGGCACAGAGCTATTTTAGTGTACTGAGCATGCTCAGTACACTAAAATTGGGTCCGAGGAGTGATCAGCTGTTTCCTCGGACCCGTGCTCCATAGGCCCCATGTTATATGGCGCGGATCAGGTCTGATCCAATTTGGTCCGATTTGACCCGCTGTGCCCACAATCACAGCAGTCTGCGATTTTGGGCACAGCTAAAAATCGGACAGAATCGGATCCGACAAAACTCGGATGCCACTAAGGGCAAATCCGATCCGATCCGTGCCCATACGATAACATGGGGCCAAAATCGGATCCGTGGCTGTCCGTTGTAAAATGCTGTGTGAAAGCACCCTTACACAGACACAGGAATCTGAATGTAGTCACATGCTTTTTTTGTGGGACCTTGTTCTTTTGTTCTAACATTATTAATAGCATACAAACTTAGCAACTAAACACTCAAAGACAGGAGCGGAGTTGTTGCACTAAACATATTCCAACACTCCCAAACGTCTTGGGTAAATTTTGTTAAAAAAAAGACAGCTGCACTCTGAATACTAAGGCTGCCTTCACACCACGGCAAGATCCGATCTGGGGCTGTCAGGGATGAACCTGACAGCCCCGGACCGGATCAGCACACAGAACCAGAGGGCAAATATGCCCTTGGGTCCGGTGTGCACCCAGACGCAGCTGCTGCTAATGATGATTCAGGACCGCGCCTCGCAGGAAGCTAGATGTGGTCCTAAAATAACAGCGGCATGCAGCCGCAGGTGTCCGGTTCCGGGGCAATCCGGCCCCATAAGTTCCCATGTTAGGGAGTGCCAGATTGCACCGGATCCGGGAGGATCCGGGAACCGGACACCTGCGGCTGCATGAAGCTGTTATTTCAGGACCGTGGCTAGCTCCCTGCGAGCCGCGGTCCTGAATCATCATTAGCAGCAGCTGCGCTATGGTGTGAAGCCAGCCTAAGTTATGCAATAATGAATATACAGGAATATGGATTAGCATTGTACCTTTGGAGATATATATAAAAAATGAGACACTTATCATATAAAGATGGCCATCTATATGTGTTAAGCGTCTCAAGTTTTACATATACTGTATACAGTGCCTACAAGTAATCTTCAACCCCCTGCAGATTTAGCTGGTTGACACATGCAGAATTAACTTGGCATTTTGACATTTGGACTGTAGATCAGCCTGGAAGTGGGAAATGCACTGCAGCCAAAAAGATTTTTAAAATTTTTTTTTTTTAAAGCGTTAAAAGTTAATTCAGAGGGTCATTTATTATTCAACCCCTCAAACCACCAGCATTCTGTTTGGTCCCCCTAAAGTATTAAGAAGTAGTTCAGGCACAAAGAACAATGAGCTTCACATGTGTGGATTAATTATCTCTTTTGCCAGCCTTTTCTGACTATTTAAGACCCTCCCCAAACTTGTGAACAGCACTCATACATGGTCAACATGGGAAAGACAAAGGAGCATTCCAAGGCCATCAGAGACAAGATCGTGGAGGGTCACAAGGCTGGCAAGGGGTACAAAACCCTTTCCAAGGAGTTGGGCCTACCTGTTTCCACTGTTGGGAGCATCATCCGGAAGTGGAAGGCTTATGGAACTACTGTTAGCCTTCCACGGCCTGGACAGCCTTTGAAAGTTTCCTCCCATGCCGAGGCCAGGCTTGTCCGAAGAGTCAAGGCTAACCCAAAGACAACAAGGAAGGAGCTCCGGGAAGATCTCATGGCAGTGGGGACATTGGTTTCACTCAATACCATAAGTAACGTACTCCACCGCAATGGTCTCCATTCCAGACGAGCCCGTAAGGTACCTTTACTTTCAAAGCGTCATGTCAAGGCTCGTCTACAGTTTGCTCATGATCACTTGGAGGACTCTGAGACAGACTGGTTCAAGGTTCTATGGTCTGAAGAGACCAAGATCAAGATCTTTGGTGCCAACCACACACGTGACGTTTGGAGACTGGATGGCACTGCATACGACCCCAAGAATACCATCCCTACAGTCAAGCATGGTGGTGGCAGCATCATGCTGTGGGGCTGTTTCTCAGCCAAGGGGCCTGGCCATCTGGTCCGCATCCATGGGAAGCACGGCCTACCTGGAGATTTTGGCCAAGAACCTCCGCTCCTCCATCAAGGATCTTAAAATGGGTCATAATTTCATCTTCCAACAAGACAACGACCCAAAGCACACAGCCAAGAAAACCAAGGCCTGGTTCAAGAGGGAAAAAATCAAGGTGATGGAGTGGCCTAGTCAGTCTCCTGACCTTAACCCAATTGAAAACTTGTGGAAGGAGCTCAAGATTAAAGTCCGCATGAGACACCCAAAGAACCTAGATAACTTGGAGAAGATCTGCATGGAGGAGTCGGCCAAGATAACTCCAGAGACCTGTGCCGGCCTGATCAGGTCTTATAAAAGACGATTATTAGCTGTAATTGCAAACAAGGGTTATTCCACAAAATATTAAACCTAGGGGGTTGAATAAAAATTGACCCACACTTTTATGTTTAAAATTTATTAAAATTCAACTGAGCAACATAACTTTTTGGTGTGTAAGATTTATGCTTCTGTTAATAAATCCTACTCTCGTTTGCAGTTTGAAGGCTCTAACTTATTTACATCTTATCAAACCACCTAAATCTGCAGGGGGTTGAAGACTACTTGTAGGCACTGTATCTCCTTAGCTATAATGCTAATCCATATTCCTGTGTATTAAGTATTGAAGAACATGAGTAAAAAATAAAGCACAATGGGAAGGAGATTTCTATAAATCCCATACACTTTACTGGATCTGTTAGACTCAGCATTTTTGTGAGCAGTGAAAATACGAATGTCAAAAATTAATTGTGGAAAACTAAACAGGTATTTTTTTCACAGTTTTGCCACAAAACATTTGCAATTGTTAAAGAAAAACAAAATAGTTCTAACGACAGTAATGCATTTCTATCATATGTAGGAAATAAGTGAAGAATCTATGGCACGTTCCCCTCCATTGTCAGCACACAAGTGCCACAATGCCTGGTACAAGTCAGTCCCATACATGTGATGGTGGAGCGGCACAAACAGAAGAGCTACTTTGTTTAGGCAAACAATGCCGAGATGTAATAAGGTCTTTCGGTTCTTTGCTTTCAGCGGCTTCTCAGTGCTACTAAGCAGTGTTTTCTCAAGGGTTTGCTTACATCTGCAAATTAAAATCGCACTGATTTTCATCCAGAAACGTGAAGTAAAAATCCATTTGTTAGGCTAGGGCCACATTGACGTCAGGTATTTGTTAGGACAGATCTGGCATAGAGCAGCATTATCGCAGCATTACCGTAGTATAATGCTGTTGTGAAGCATGCCGGCGCTATGGCACATGGCCGACATGACTCACATGGGCCCTGAGCCGTTCACACAGGGTTAAGTGGTAGTTAATGGCAGAGGGAGCTCTAGGGGCACGGGCAGTGAGCGAGACACCTGTGCACCCAAATCTGAACTAAAGTGGAGTGGCAGGGCGAGAACCAGGGACCCAGCCCTGAATGGTTGCAAGACACCAAGCTTCAACCACAGAACCGGTGGCCACGGGATCTTGAGGAGCTGTGGCCAACTCCCGCCACATCCGCCGAGAAGGCAGCCGTACTAGGGCCAGGGGACACAGCATGATTGCACAACGAAGGCCCGTGGCTGCTGGATTGGGGCTCTGTGCGTGGAGGTGCATGCAGGAAGGAGAGAACAGACAGCGCCGAGGAACAGAGGCCCGAGAGGGAAGGAACACGAAAGGGATGTACTGGACAAGCCTTCCTGGTTGCCAAGGACTACCTGGACTGCCACTGTACTTGAGATGTAACCTGTGTTGCATGCAAAGAAGAGCTCAGTAAACCGGGTTTGGAACTCAGTATTGTGTGAGACTGTTTATTTCCCCCCTGAGGAGCGGTAGACTGCAGCACTGTGCAGGCAGCAGGAGTCTGCCAGTGAGATGCACCAATCTCGCCCTGCGGCCAGCTCAGCCCCGCTGTCTCTCTACGAACCCTAATCACCCCCTACTCAGAATGCCCTGGGGAACCCACTCCACCTGTGTTGAGCAACACCATCCTCACTGCCATTCCACCGTCCCCAGAGGTCCCGGCCTGCAGCAGCGGCTTCTAACAGCTGCATACCATGGGTGGCGTCACGACAATCACCCCCACAAATTCCTTTATCCCAAAGACTCTTTACCCTTAAACTTCCCCTGCTTTTTTATTGACTGCCCATTCGGGTGGCCATGGACCGGGTCACGCCACTATGACAGCTCCCCCCCAAGACGCTCGAGGACGTCATGAGAGAGATGCCCGGCTCCGAGTACCCCATGGCCCCCACTGGGGCAAGTCATATCCATAAAAAACAGACAGCGTACATAGGGTGCCATCCAATATTTGTGACCATACGTAGCATCCTGCAATTTTTTTCCTCTGCATAATAACAGCTGAGGACAAACTTGCAGATCAACACTGCTTCATTGATAACATTGGTGCAAGAGCAGTGTGATTTTATATTGGATTGCCTTCGGCGGATTTAAACACATATGAAAGCAAACGCTTTTATACATTTCTGGGTAAAACTGACCAATGACCTAGAGATCTGTAGAAATGAGACATATTGTATGTGGACAGAAACTGTACCAGCCACATTGCAAAACATTTTGTTTTATTTAGGGAATAAGGGGGATCGTTAGTAACCTGGTTGGGACAGAGCTCCACATGCCTATTGTCAGACCACAGTTTTCATAAACACAATGACAACAGTTCATTTCTAGGCCACTTTTGTCTTTCTTTTTCGCTATATTAATCAAAATGGGCGCACAATGTTTGATTAACCAATGCAAATTCTAAGTATCCTATTGTGCCCTTTTAGAGTTAAAAGTCCTAGGATCCTTTCAATAAGCTTTAAGCTTTAAGGTAATATGGCTTACATATAGCTGGCAATTTGATGTGAGCGCGCACATTTCGGGCACTTTTTTGCACATCGCCGTCGCCCTGTCACACATAGAGATCTCGCCTGCGTTCTACAGCGATCCTGCATTCTGGAAATCGCCTGAAGAAGACTGGAAGCAATTTCCCTTTTCCACATCGCTGCGTCACACGCCACCATCTCATCAGCGATGTGGGTATAGAGTGTGAGTACGGTGAGGAGACAGGCGCGCCAGAGTCTTTTTCACCGTGCCCCTACAACTCCGATTGGCCAACACAACTGCGTTACCACCAAGCCACCAATCGCCGCAGACGGGGTGCGGAAATCAGCATGCACAGGCCTGCCTACGGGATTGATTCCAGAATGTCTGAGCTCGCTTTCTACATCGCTATCACCCTGTCACACGCCACGAAGCACTGAGATCACCTGGTGGATATCGCCTGATTTCACTGCAGTGCAGGGCGATTTGGCAACGCTCCACAGGCGATTTCTCGACGTAAAATCGCCCTGTCTCACGCCACTATGCACAGGCGATGTCGCTTCCACATCGCCAAAATACACAAATTTACAGCGATATGGAAGCCATATTGCTGCGTGTGACGCAACCTTTAGGGTTTGGTCTTACTGGTGATGATTCTCGCATGTGAGAGAATGGGAGCACATGTGCAGAGACAAGGATCTTAATTTCTTCATCTTCTCTGTTGTCTGTCTCTGCATATATCTGACTGCACTCAGTGCAATCTGATGATTTCCATGCACCCATAGACTTCAATGGGTGTGTGCCATCCAACATAGGCTGCCAATAGCAGTATAAAAACAAATATTTTCTCTTTCCAAATCAGTATGAGAAAAAAGAAGCTAGTCGGCGCTGCCCCATGGTATAAGTCTAGGGCCACACTTACCATGTCCCCCACGTTAAATGGATCCAGAGCCCAGCCTGCAATAACGGCCAGCGTTAACATTGGGGGCTGCCTGCGTTATCGTTAACCCTGGCCATTAATGCAGGCTGGGCTCTGCAGTAACTGGATCTGTTTGACATGGGGGACATGGTAAGTGTGGCCCTAGCCTAACATTGGAGCGAGTGCTATCCGATAAAACACCAGAGAGCACTCGGTCGATGTACACACCAGTGTGAGCGAGTCCTTAAAATATCTCCTGTCAGTGTACAACTGCACAGAAAAAAACTAATTACATACATTTTCTTCTCCATTCAAGTACAATTGTGTAAAAATGTCACCTGTAGAAAAGTTGAAGATGAATTAGGCTAAAACACCTGCGATAAAATGCCAATCCAAGAAAAGAAAAACTAGTTTTTTTCTGTCCTCTTTAGAATCCGCCAGAAATTTGCATGCTACCGGATACTGTTTGTTCTTCGTTGACTTACAATGGGGAATTTGGCACATGCGGATGTGGCAGAAACTGTTTTTTGGTCAACCTCTAATAGCGCAAAATGTTGCAAAGGATCCAGAAAAATTAAAATGAAAGTAAATGGGAGTTGGATCTGGAAAAACGGGATCCAGTTTTGTCTACTGAGCGGATTAGAAGATAGATAGATAGATAGATAGATAGATAGATAGATAGATAGATAGATAGATAGATAGATAGATAGATAGATAGGGTCACACTTAAATACAGAATTGCAATTGTCTTCTGACATTCAGCAATTCGGGAACCGCTGCCCATAGATCTACTGTAAATGGCTTCAGGACCTCGGACAGTGGGGCACATACTATAGCAGTAGCTATAGTATGCGCGCCGCTCTCAGAGGAGCCCAGCACTTTAATTCATAAAACTGTACAGCAGCTGTCTGGAGGCGGCTGCTGTACAGAGGTGATTATAGCATTATATGCCCACCTGAGTGGGTGGAAGGTCTCTAGGGGGAGTGGGCACCTCCTAGAGACATTATACAAATATTTGTTAATAAAATAAATAGTTTAAACAATCACAGAACCCTTTGCTTATCCCGGCGGCAGCCGGGATAAGCAAAGTATGTGCGGGAACCGCATTGCTCAGGATTACACATCCTGAGCAATCCGATTCCCGCATTGCAGATAACAGAACCGCTCCAAAAACTGCAGCCTGCATGATTTTTCACTCAGGCTGCAGACCCGGAGACGGAAACCGGATTGCTTGTGAAGCAATCCGGTTTTTATCATAGGCTCCTATGAGGAGCGTTTCCTGATCCGGTTTTGAGCTTTGTAAAAGCTCAAAACCGGATCAGGTTTTGTAAAAAGAACCTGAAGTGTGACCCTAGTGATAGATAGATAGATAGATAGATAGATAGATAGATAGATCAGGAAAAAAAACTGCACAGCACTCAAAGACATAATGTGAACTGGTGCTAGCAGTGATGCTGGGTCAAATACCAAGAAAAAAAATCTCTCTGCAGCACACATGTACTACCAATATTGTACACATGCTACCAAGCAATAAATGAGGAAAAAATTTTAAAAACTTAAGTTTTTTTCAAAAAACTCATTATTCTTCATTTTTTATTTTCTGGGGTTCTTAGTACACACATTGGCCAATGTCTGCTTGCTCATCAACCACATCACGGTGTCCCCAGGTCTGATGAGTCCTGCGCTGACATCCCTGTCCTCCTTTTCCTCCCTGTCCCACTTCTAAGTGGGTGGACACCATCTCAACCTCAGACCACCTGTGGGCGATGAGGGTGCTAAGTGCAGACATGGAGCCAGGAACTCCACATATTATACAGAAACAGAAAAAACTGCACAGCACTCAAGACATAATGTGAACTGGTGCTAGCAGTGATGATGGGTCAAATTCCAAGAAAAAAATCTCTCTGCAGCACACAGCTACTACCACTATTGTGTACACATGCTACCAAGCAATAAATGAGGAAAAAAAATTATAATGAGTTTTTTTAAAAAAACGTAAGTTTTTAAAATGTTTTCCTCATTTATTGCTTGGTAGCATGTGTACAATATTGGTAGTAGCTGTGTGCTGCAGAGAGATTTTTTTCTTGGTATTTGACCCAGTGTCACTGCTAGCACCAGTTCACATTATGTCTTTGAGTGCTGTGTAGTTTTTTTTTTCTGTTTTATATATAAGATGTGGAGTTGCTGGCTCCATGTCTGCACTTAGCACCCTCATCGCCCACAGGTGGTCTGAGATTGAGATGGTGTCCACCCACTTAGAAGTGGGACAGAGAGTAAAAGGAGGACAGGGATGTCCGCGCAGGACTCATCAGACCTGGGGACACCGTGATGTGGTTGATGAGCAAGCAGACATAGTCCAATGTGTGTACTAAGAACACCAGAAAATAAAATATTAAGAATAATGAGTTTTTTGAAAAAAAATAAGTTTTTAACATTTTTTCCTCATTTATTGCTTGGTAGCATGTGTACAATATTGGTAGTACCTGTGTGCTGCAGAGATATTTTTTTTCTTGATTCTTTTCTAAGATAGACAGATAGTTAGATAGACAGACGCCACTGGGCAGTCTTTGGATAATAAAAAGTCCACAACAGTTTTTGGTGCTGTTTTTCTATTTTTACATTTAGATAGAAAGATCTCATCAGTCTCCTGCTGCTTGCTTCCTGGGACACTCATTAAGCTTCATGAATATTCACTGCACTATCCGGCAACGGCCAATCACAGACTCTCACTCTCTGTGAGAGCGTCTGTGATTGGGCTGTTGCACTCATACTGCACTCCCACAATCTGTAGAGGTGTCTGTGCTTCGTTGCCGCACACATAAGTATGGCAACCCATCTGCCCGCATAGTGTGTAAAATAAATAAATAATGCAAAATAAAAATGTGTAGGGTTTCACTGTATTTTTCATTCTCAGCACAGATAAAGTGGACAGATGCAAGCTGCCACCCTCAGCTGACTAGTTTTACCTTTGCCCTATTTTTAATTGTCAGCCAAGGTAAAACTAGGTAGATGGGGTCTGGTATTCTCAGTGTGGTGGGAGCCTATAGTTATTGGGCCCCCCACACTATGAAGTAGCAGCCTGCAGCCAACTCAGAATTTGGTGCATTCAGTAGAATCGCCAAATCCTGGCACTTTCACTGGATCTTCTAGTTGCCCTGGCACTGGTGGCAAACTGGGAAATAAGGGGATAATGCCAGCTGAATATTGCCAGCTGGCACTAAGCCTGGGATTCATAATGTTAGGCTAATGTTAGACGTGGCCTTTATGAAGCTTTAGTAAATAGTAAATAATACACAACATATAGAGAGAATTATTTTATTAGAAATAAAACAAAGAAACAAATCCTTTATTAAAAATAAAACATACTGCCAACCCTCATTTACCCATTTATTAAAAACACCAACAACATACCCTCTGACTATAATCCACCACAAGGTTCTCAGCTCTGCTGCATCGGAGGCCGCGGTGAAGAAGAAGCATGCTTTCATCATGGCCTCCGAGTGCAGAATGACAGAACCGACAGCTGTGGCTGTGTGAGCATTGAGGTCACCCGAGGACACAGCTCAGGTACCATGGTAATTGCTATGGTTACCAAAACTCTTTGATGGATCTGGCAATAAACAGATGCAACTGGATGCAACTGCATCGGTATTATGCTGGATCCGTTGGCAGGCACAAGCTGTGGTACACTGGCAGCCACAAGCCTGTGATACATTGGCAGGCAAAACCCTGTGATACATTGGCAGGCACAAACCTGTGGTACATTGGCAGGCACAAACTGTGGTACATTGCCAGGCACAAGCCTGTGATACATTGGCAGGCACAAACCTGTGATATATTGGCAGGCACAAGCATGTGTGGTACATTGGCAGACACAAGCTGTGGTACACTGGCAGGCAAAAGCCTGTAATACATTGGCAGGCACAAGCATGTGATATATTGGCAGACACAAACCTGTGGTACATTTTTAGGCACAAGCTGTGGTACATTTTTAGGCACAAGCTGTGGTACATTGGCAGGCACAAGCTGTGGTACATTGGCAGGCACAAGCTGTGGTACATTGGCAGGCGGCACAAGCTGTGGTACATTTGTGATACATTGGCAGGCACAAGCCTGTGATACATTGACAGGCACAAGCTGTGGTACAGTGACAGGCACAAGCTGTGGTACATTGGCAGGCACAAGCTGTGGTACATTGCCAGGCACAAGCCTGTGATACATTGGCAGGCACAAACCTGTGATATATTGGCAGGCACAAGCTGTGGTACATTGACAGGCACGAGCTGTGGTACATTGGCAAGCACAAGCTGTAGTACATTGACAGGCACAAGCTGTGGTACAGTGACAGGCACAAGCTGTGGTACATTGACAGGCACAAGCTGTGGTACAGTGACAGGCACAAGCTGTGGTACATTGGCAGCCACAAGCTGTGATACATTGACTGGCACGAGCTGTGGTACATTGGCAGGCACAAGCTGTGGTACATTGGCTGGCACAAGCTGTGGTACATTTGTGATACATTGGCAGGCACAAACCTGTGGTACAGTGACAGGCACAAGCTGTGGTACATTGGCAGGAACACGCTGTGGTACACTGGCAGCACAAGCCTTCCCTGATAGCACAGCTCTGTTAGGTCACATTCTGGGTTTCTGCTATCAGGGCTGTTTTTCACATCTCAGCAGCACATGCAGAATTCATTTCACTTCTGTAAAACCTGCTGGGAAAGTGTAGTGTGGATCCCCCGGGATCACTGCAGTGTGAGGCCGCTCTGCTGAAGACGCTGCTGAACTTTGTAACAAGTCAGATAACGAGGAAGAAAGTGAGTTCCGCTTCCTTGAGCTTCAGAGCGGCAGTCACAGTGCAGCCCTGAGCGCTGAGCCCTCATCTGCACGAAGCGGCTCCATCCATCCTCCCTCCCTCCCCTCTGCCCTCGGACTGCCGGGCCCCCGGTGTTCGGTTGGATGGATCCTTCCCGGAGATTCACCAGGAGCCTCCTGAAGCCGGGGACCGCGGCGGAGATCAGGCAGAGCGCCTCCAAGGCGGTGATCAGAGAGCAGCGCAGGGTGAGTGCGGACAGGGGCATCTGGGCACAGGGCATCCAGTGCTGATCAGGGCACATAGTGCAGCCAGGGGCACCCAGTGCTGATCAGGGCACATAGTGCAGCCAGGGGCACCCAGTGCTGATCAGGGCACCTAGTGCGGCCAGGGGCACCCAGTGCTGATCAGGGCACCTAGTGCGGCCAGGGGCACCTAGTGCTGATCAGGGCACCTAGTGCAGCCAGGGGCACCCAGTGCTGATCAGGGCACCTAGTGCGGCCAGGGGCACCTAGTGCTGATCAGGGCACCTAGTGCGGCCAGGGGCACCTAGTGCTGATCAGGGCACCTAGTGCGACCAGGGGCACCTAGTGCTGATCAGGGCACCTAGTGCGGCCAGGGGCACCCAGTGCTGATCAGGGCACCTAGTGCGGCCAGGGGCACCTAGTGCTGATCAGGGCACCTAGTGCGGCCAGGGGCACCTAGTGCTGATCAGGGCACCTAGTGCGGCCAGTTGCACCCAGTGCTGATCAGGGCACCCAGTGCGGCCAGGGGCACCTGGTGCTGATCAGGGCACCTAGTGCAGATCAGGGGCACCTAGTGCTGATCAGGGCACCTAGTGCGGCCAGGGGCACCTAGTGCTGATCAGGGCACCTAGTGCGGCCAGGGGCACCCAGTGCTGATCAGGGCACCTAGTGCAGCCAGGGGCACCCAGTGCTCATCAGGGCACCTAGTGCGGCCAGGGGCACCTAGTGCTGATCAGGGAACCTAATGCAGCCAGGGGCACCCAGTGCTGATCAGGGAACCTAATGCAGCCAGGGGCACCCAGTGCTGATCAGGGCACCTAGTGCAGCCCGGGGCACCTAGTGCTGATCAGGGCACCTAGTGCAGCCAGGGGCACTCAGTGCTGATCAGGGCACCTAGTGCAGCCCGGGGCACCTAGTGCTGATCAGGGCACCTAGTGCAGCCAGGGGCACTCAGTGCTGATCAGGGAACCTAGTGCGGCCAGGGGCACCTGGTGCTGATCAGGGCACCTAGTGCTGATCAGGGCATCTAGTGCTGATCAGGGCACCATCAGGGCACCTAGTGCAGCCAGGGGCACTCAGTGCTGATCAGGGCACCTAGTGCAGCCCGGGGCACCTAGTGCTGATCAGGGCACCTAGTGCGGCCAGGGGCACCTAGTGCTGATCAGGGCACCTAGTGCAGCCCGGGGCACCTAGTGCTGATCAGGGCACCTAGTGCGGCCCGGGGCACCTAGTGCTGATCAGGGCACCTAGTGCGGCCAGGGGCACCTAGTGCTGATCAGGGCACCTAGTGCAGCCAGGGGCACTCAGTGCTGATCAGGGAACCTAATGCATCCGGTCTCCCGGATCATGTGACCCGTCGCAGCGCATGACGTCATCGCGACTGCGACGGGCCGGTCACATGATCCGGGAGACAGCCGAGGACAGAGGACGGACGGACGCGCTGGCTGCTGCAAGAAGACCCTGGAGGGTAAGATGTCTTCAGCAGCAGCAGCGGTGGGGGCCTCATAACAGGGGGGAGTGTGCCAGCAATAGGGGGCCCATATATACAGTATAATGCACTGCTCCCCCTGTCGCTGATTGACAGGGGAATGCAGTGCATATGTAATGAGCGGGCGCACGTGACGTGCGACCCGCTCCCGCTCCCCCCCCCCTCCGCTAGCGGCCTTACATTGGCCCCCCCGGTTGTAAGGCCTTATAATCGGGGGAGGCCTTACATTGGCAGGCCCCCCCTTTACCCCCAGGCGGCCTTACAATCGGGGGGGCCTTACTTTCGGGGAAACACGGTATGCTGTAATAGTGGAGAAAAATCATTTAGTAACTTACATTTTCGGATGGTAATTATGTGGTGTCTAGACTCTCCGTGTGCATGTCCCCCTTCGTTCCATGGTTATCACTCATCGGTGGGGGTATTAGCCTAATTTATAAGCGCGGTCCCACAATGCTTTGTGCCCAGAACCCATTTGGGCCAGGCTGGAGTGACGTGAATTTGATGTGGGGCAATACTAGGTATGTACATCAGGTGTTAGATCAGTGACCTAAAGCCATTTAACCCCTTCAATACCATACCTCAGTGCCCACTTTGATGCCCGTTTTTGTTCCAGTCTTCTAATTTTTGTATCCGTTTTTAAGTGTATTCACAACAAGGCACACGACTGCATAGTATTATATACTTAGAATGTTTTCTTTTTATTGAAAAACCTGTAAAAATAAGAAAATTAAAAATAGCCGAATAAGAAACCAACTTCAGCCCGAATAAGAAACTGGACGAATAAGGGTAGGGTCACATTGGCGTTTTTTGTTTAAAATCCTGATCCGGTTTTGAGCTTTAAAAAAGCTCAAAACCGGACCAGGAAAGGCTCCTGATGGAAGCCTATGCAAAACACCGGATGGCTTCACAAGCCATCCGGTGGCCGGATCCGGCACTGCTGCCTGCGTTTAAAATCATGCAGGCAGCAGTTTTCGCAGCGTTTCTGGGACCGCACTGCGGTTACCGGATGGCTCAGGATGTGTAATCCTGAGCCATCCGGTAACTGCAGAGTGTGCGGATCCCGATCGGCCAAGTTAATAAAGAGTTAATTTAAGTACAGAACTGACTGTTAGAGGTCTGTAGGGGGCTTAGACCCCCCCTACAGACCGGGCGGCCACTTCTATAGTGTTCTTCTACAATTGTACCTATGGCACGGGCTGATCTGAGCTCCGTGCATGTGGTGCAAATATCCCCCCTCCCCCTATCACTATACAGGGGTGCATACACCCCTGTAGTACAGTACTGCTTTATTTAATTTATAAACAGCAAGATTTGTCCCAAACGGCAGATAATTATATATTTACATGTCCCATAGGCAGAGTCGAGTGATGTCCATGGGCGGGGCTGTGTGCAGTAGCCTCCGCCCGCTCCTTCTTGATGCCCGCCCCCTCTGGCCGTAATCCAGTGTTGTGGGGGTGGCCGAGTCGTTAAAGGGGCGTGGCTAACCGCGGCTCATGGTTAGCCACGCCCCTTTAACGACTCGGCCACCCCCACAACACTGGATTACGGCCAGAGGGGGCGGGCATCAAGAAGGAGCGGGCGGAGGCTACTGCACACAGCCCCGCCCATGGAAATCACTCGACTCTGCCTATGGGACATGTAAATATATAATTATCTGCCGTTTGGGACAAATCTTGCTGTTTATAAATTAAATAAAGCAGTACTGTACTACAGGGGTGTATGCACCCCTGTATAGTGATAGGGGGAGGGGGGATATTTGCACCACATGCACGGAGCTCAGATCAGCCCGTGCCATAGGTACAATTGTAGAAGAACACTATAGAAGTGGCCGCCCGGTCTGTAGGGGGGGTCTAAGCCCCTACAGACCTCTAACAGTCAGTTCTGTACTTAAATTAACTCTTTATTAACTTGGCCGATCGGGATCCGCACACTCTGCAGTTACCGGATGGCTCAGGATTACACATCCTGAGCCATCCGGTGACCGCAGTGCGGTATTCTGCACACATTTTTGAATAAAAATGTGTGTGACCGGAATTGCATTCACCGCATCCGGATCCGGATGCGGTGATTGCAATTTAGGTTTGCAATGTGACCCTACCCTAAGAAATCAACTTCAGCCTCGTCGCGGTCCCGGCATCTACATTGTATGTGCTCCTTCTAGCTATGTTGCTCCAACTGCTTCATTTCTGGTCCTGTGCATTGTGGGGGAGTACTAGGTGTACTAGCCAGCTTAGGCTAGGGTCACACTTGGGAGCCTGCATCCAGTAACTGGATGCATTACTGGATCCAGTTTTTCCCCTTGTCTGTTTGGAGGCATTTTTACCGGAGCAGGTACCATAGGGTCCCATGTTAAAAAACTGATCAGGTTTTGCTAAAAGGCCAAAAAATGTTGCAGACCCTATTAAAACCCGACTTCTCAAAAACTGGATCCAGTAGACAGATTGCACTTTGGCAAACTATTGTTAACATTGGAGTCTATGGGTCAGGTACCTGATCAGGTTTTCAGGATGAAAAACTGGATCCAGTAACTGGATTGCAAACGCAAGTGTGACCCTAGCCTACATCCGTCACTGGATCCGGTTTTGTTTCTTGTCCATTTTGAGGCATTTTTAGCCCTTGCATTAACGCATGCGTTTCCCATAGACCCCCATGTTAAAAAAAACGTTGCTGACCCTATTAAAAACGGATTTCTCAAAAACGCAATGCGTTAAATGGATTGCACTTTTGCACACTTTTGCAATGCGTTTTCTGCATTGGAGTCTATGGGTGCATTAATGGATGCGTTTTTACACATTTCCACATATCAAAAACGGATCCAGTAACTGGATTGCAGACACAAGTGTGGCCCCTTCTATACCATACCTTAGTGGCCTTAGGAATGCACAATGTGCATGCTCTGGAGCTGGACAAGTACACCCATTACTTTTTTTTATTTATAAAAGGGCAATAACAATACAGCATAATACAGTTATAAAGCCAAAAATATATAGCATCTGAATTCAAACAATGTGACACAACCATACAACTGAAGATATAGGGTCTGTTCCTCTTATTACATAACACAACAGCGTTGGAACCCAAGGAATGGGTGCTACGTTAGTCCGCATAGGCGGGAGTAAGCCCAGCTATTGCACTATTTGATTTACGTTATAAGACCGATTCACTTCTGCCCCAATTTTAGGCGGTCCTATCCAAACATGGTGGACCTTAACATCTTCACTTGTCCGTAGGGCCAAAGGCCATAAGCTGCAACCAGACCACTCCAAGGACTGGTGCAATTTTATTGATCAAGAGAGAAAAAAGTTAGAAGAAAGTAAAGAGAATATAAAGAATAGTAAATTATAACAGAAAGAACAGGTAGATGAAAGGTCAGGGAAGACTACGGGAACAGGGAAGGGGATGGGGGAAGGGGGGAAAGGGAGCGTGGTTGGTCTCCCTATCTATCTGATCGGTCACTCAACAATAATAATGGGTACTCCTGAGAGGCCTTAAAGTCAGACCATTGGTACCAGGTGCCTAAGAACTCCATATAGGTGTTCCTGAGAGACGCAGTCATGTCCTCCATCTGCATCAGGTCATTAACTTTATTCACCCACATGGCGATGCTCAGTGGGGGATCTCCAGCATTGTGGAACGCAATCCCTAGCTGCCATCGCCAGAAAGAGTAAAAGGGAGGTCCTGTAAGTCGAAATCGGGCAAGTAGGGAGCTGAAGAAGGAATAGTTCAGGGCCCAAGACCTGCTCAGAAGTACACCCATTACTTATCATCAATGCACTTGGCCGGAAATGATGCGGCCGGCGCGACATACCTAGAAGGAGCCTATATAATATAGACGCCAGGACTGCACTTGTAAATTAGGTTATCACGCCCACCGGGGCATGATTACCATGGAACGAGGGATGACCTGGACCCAGAGAGAACGCCCCATCAGACTAGACACCACATAATTACCATCCGAAAATGTAAGTTACTAAATTAATTTTCTCCACTATTACAGCGCAGTACTAGGTCAGACAGGGATGATTAGAATAGTACTAGGAAGCTGCAGGGACAGGTGACATAAAGGAGCTGACAGGTTCCCTTTAAAGCAATTTCCACAAAAAAATCTGCAGTGGGAATCAACCTTTATGCCAGATTTCAGACATTCAAGGTTTGAGTGCAGACCCACATTCACCAGCCTCAGACATGCTGATAAGTCCGGCTACTTGGACAGTGAATGTTGGACGTGTGAAATTGGCCTTATTTATTATTTATGGGATTTCAGCTCGATCTTGAGCCATGTTGATTTGATGGATGAGCGCTCTGTAGGAAGATCAATCTTGTACGAGCCTAGATAGGTACACCAGGTTCTTCTCCAAGCCTAGATAGTTCCACTAGGGTCTTCTCCATCATTTGTTATCTTGACATTATTAAGCCATTGGGTTTGCTAGTCTTCCTCTTTGCCTTGTACCTTCTATTCTTCATGCCATAATGTCCTTCTCTAGTGATTTTTCTCTTCGTATGATGTGTCCAAAGTAGGCAAGTCATATCTTGGTGATCTTTGCTTCAAGTGACATGTCTGGCTTGATTTGATACAGAATTGATTTGTGTGTTCTTCTCGGCATCCATGATATTGATAACATTCTTCTCCAGAACCATATTTCGAAGGCGTTCATTCTCCTTCTGTCTTGTTTCTTTATTGTCCAGGTTTCCCATCGCTTCGCCTTAATTTGTTTTAATACCTAAGTTTTTATTGCCATTTTGAAATAGTATCTAACAGTAGAAGATACATAATGTGAGTCAAAGATTTGCTGTACAATCATAAGAGATGTAGGGCCCTTTCACATCTATGCGTTTGTGCTTTTGCCTACATTTGCCTGGTCTGCACTAGCGCAAATGCAAGCGTAGGTGCATTTTCAGGCAAATGCAGGCAAGCACATAAGCATATAGATGCACAGCTCTTGCGCTTGTCTGTGTTCCCGTCGCCATTACATTCTATGGCGAGCGCAGGACACAAAATGCAGGAGCGCACGTGTGCAGAGGGGCTGAGTGTGAGCGCATGCGTCACTCAGGACACGCCGGAAACGTCACATTACGTGTTTCCGGTGCGTCCTGAGTAACGCATGCGCTCACACTCAGCCCCTCTGCACACGTGCGCTCCTGCATTTTGTGTCCTGCGCTCGCCATAGAAGGTAATGGCGACGGGAACGCAGACAAGCGCAAGAGCTGTGCATCTAGGTGCTTATGTGCTTGCCTGTGTTTGCCTGAAAATGCACCTGCGCTTGCATTTGCGCTAGCGTAGGCCAGGCAAACGCACAAACGCATAGATGTGAAAGGGCCCAAAGTCTTTACATTTCATCCAACAGTGGTTTTCAGATCATTCCCCTTAGTTGCCATGAATATGTGGCCTGGCAAGGGCGTTCTATGGAGAGAGCGATGGCTACCAAACCCCACTGACACCACAAATTCAAGAAAGCCGCATGCTCTCGACTCTCTAACAATATCACCACATTTGTTTTAGTTTTTGGAATTAATCCGCTCTGAGAAATGAACTTTGCCATTTATTAGGAGATTTTCAATTGTAGTTTTCTCCTGAAGAGATGTTGAAAAAACGCCTGGGGGGAAAAGAAGAGTTCATGTTGCTTCTAAGAAGCAGATCCTTATGGAATACACTACAAAGTTGTTACCATCCAATAGAAAAACTACAAAATATGCCATATTCTGAAGCGATTTCCACTTCGAAAATACATTGCACTTTTGGAGCTGACAAATACTGTGTGAACAGAGTCTAAGATCTCTTATATATAAAATGGATTACTTTTATCCTTTTATTGCCTGATTGCTGCTTCATTCATTCTCTAGGTGGCTGAAACAAAATCCAACAGCAGTCAGTTACCCCTTAGGGAATGAATGGGCCACAGGTTGCACTTGCTGCTCCTTTCTATAAATGTTCCCCGTGGTGTGGATCAGTGCAGGTTGCAGTGATCCCCAGTGATGGACAAGCTATCACTTATGCTCTAGATAGGTGTTAAAGGGGAACTCCTGGGAAAGAGAACTTTGTTAGCACAGTTCCTGCCCTCCTATATGATGAAACAGAGCTGTACACTGCATTTCTAGGATCTATAGTTCTCTTATAATTCAATAAAATCATACTTGCTCCTCTGCTCTGGCTTCATGGAGGTGTATTGGGGGTGTGGATGCTGTGAGCTGCAGGATCATCCTTCATTCCAATGAAAAGTGATGATGATGATCCGTTGAAATGTGGAGTGATAAAAAAATACCATGTTCCTATGGGGAAGGGGAGACCATACACAGCTGAATCGGTCAATGTAATTATTTGCCTCTGCTTGCATCCTCACAATAACAGTACACATTATGCATCATCATATAGCAGAGGATCACAGCATGTATCTATATCTGTTTGGTGACATGATTGCTATTTGAAGCCTGGACCTCCCTGTCACATTGGATGATATATCAGAGGCTGGATTGTATTTGTGAGCATGGGGCCGGTGGCCATGCCCCCTCCCTATACTGAAATGTGAGAGGGAGTGAATGTAGGATGATCCTGAAGCTCCCAGCATCCACGCCCCTGACACACCTCCTCTTCTTACCAGCAGCATGAAGCTGACATGCAGAGATTTAGGTTCCATGAGGTGGGGGTCAGAAGAGAGAAGCATGTATGATTTTATTGAATTAAAAGTGATCTATAGATCCTAGAACTGCAGTGTACAGCTCTGCTTCATCGTCTAGCAGGACAGGAACTGTACTACAAAGTTTTCTCTCACTGGAGTTCCCTTTTAGGCAGAACGGGAGTGATTACAGTGTTTATTATTTTAACAGGATAAAACAAGTCAATTGATAAGGGGTTGTCCTAGTATTTTGATGTCTAGTTGGAATGTGGCCGGGATTATGCATATGACAAACGTGTGGTCACATGACCGCTCAGGCTTACTTCCACATAGAGTTGAGTATTGTCATGAGCCTGGAAAATCCCTTTACTCAATTCAGGACTCCATATGGAATATAAACAATGGATACTCACCTCCAGTTCCTGGTGACATTATTGTGTGACACGCCAGCAGCAGCCAATGATCACCTGCTGCTTAGCTGCCTACTCTACTGTTCCATCATAACAGATATCCTCACTGATGGAATATTGATGAGCTGCAGATGACTAGCGGTCACTCATTAGCTGCAGCCAACATGTCACACATCAGTGTCACGTCATTGTCCAGGAACAGCGGTGCTGCATAGCTGGACTGGCTCCGCTGCGGGTTAAGGTCCTCAATTTATTAAAACCAAATGGTTGTCCAATAGTGGAGAACCCCTTTTTTTTTCTTTGTCTATGTATTATTGGAAAATAAAGATACGTTTGAGTTCATGCAATGTGAAATGCCAAGAGGTTATTCTCCGGATATGCTCGTTCATGGATACTCACAGTAATATTGTGAGCACAAAGGGGAAATGGGGTTTTCTTATCATGCAGCTCCACAAGGTAATAATGTCTGTCCTGGCAGCTGATATTATACTACAAGTTACAGAATTCTCAGCATTACTTGTATGGTCATATTCACTCTGATGATGATGCGGAGAGAGGACAAAATACATGGGGCCAACTTGCCCAATTTATAGGACGCACTATTAAATGTCTTTACTTGAAGCCGTCCGAAAAAGAGATATGTGTCAGTACAGCCAGTTCACATTGAATAGAAGTCTTGGGGTTACTTAGTATATAGAATTCATGTGATGAATATCATATTAGTATATCTACCCAAAGCAGATATCAACAGGGTTGTCCTATAAAGACTAAAAAATACCCAATATTTGTTCTTGCTTTATTTCCGCTTCTCCATTTTGTTTTATTAAATATGCCTTATGGTTCCAGATTTACTGGATCCTGACTATACATGGCGAAAAGATCATTTCAGGAGGTTACCAATAGAAAAGCGTTGTCTCATCTTAACTGCCCTTTTACTGGTAGGAGTCACTGGGATGTTCATCTAATGCTGGAGATCTGCCCCATAACCCCCATCAGGTGTAAGACAGAAACATGTGGAATTATAAGGCCGACATATAAATGATCATCCATGTAACACATTGACGGCCTGAGTCCAGCAGAGTGGAAACCTCTTAGACACCATTGAAAAATAATTTTTTTCTTGGATGTGAAAAAAATAGAACAATTTTCATCGGTGCTTGATCAGGATGTGGATTTTTTTCATCAGCGTTTCATCAGTTTTTCTCATATGCACAGGTTTCTCAAGCGTCTTCTAGTAAACTGGCAGTCTAAAAAAAGATAGATAAAATCCTGTGTTCCCAGTGTATTGTTACCCCTCTATAAAGTGTAAGACCATATGTAGAATATGGGATCCAGTTTTATCATTTAATTCAGTATACCATCGCGCGACCAGCTCTCCCCTCTCCTAGTGTATCCTCACCCATCCCCTGTAAATTGTGAGCCCATGTGGGCAGGGTACTCTCCTAATGTATCCTCACCTATCCCCTGTAAATTGTGAGCCCTCGTGGGCAGGGGCCCCTCTCCTCACCTAGTGTATTCTTACCCATCCCCTGTAAATTGTGAGCCCTCGTGGGCAGGGTCCTCTCTCCTCTCCCAGTGTATTCTTACCCATCCCCTGTAAATTGTGAGCCCTCGTGGGCAGGGTCCCCTCTCCTTACCTAGTGTATTCTTACCCATCCCCTGTAAATTGTGAGCCCTCGTGGGCAGGGTCCTCTCCCCTCTCCTAGTGTATCCTCACCCATCCCCTGTAAATTGTGAGCCCTTGTGGGCAGGGTACTCTCCTAGTGTATCCTCACCTATCCCCTGTAAATTGTGAGCCCTCGTGGGCAGGGTCCCCTCTCCTCACCTAGTTTATTCTTACCCATCCCCTGTAAATTGTGAGCCCTCGTGGGCAGGGTCCTCTCTCGTCACCTAGTGTATTCTTACCCATCCCCTGTAAATTGTGAGCCCTCACGGGCAGGGTCCCCTTTCCTTCCGTGCTTGTGTGTGCCATGTATTGCTCATGTTTATTGTACTTTTCTATGCATGCCCTTTTCACATGTAAAGCACCATATCCCATGGCACTATAAAAATGAATAATAATAATTTAATGTCATATAAGCCTCCTAACACTGCCATGTCAGGGATGTCACTCTCCACAAGGAGAAATATTACCATTTAGACCCCAAAAGCATCTCATACAGCCAAATCAGATCTTATGCTTTGCACTAAGGAGAGACAAACACCCAAAACACTATATCCTAATTCCTATGGCAAGGTTCAGTACTAATTTATATCATGGCTAAATCCAGTAGGTAACACTAGAGTTCAAGTTCTCTTCCTTTCTGAAAAAGCAGTTTGCATACTAGATCTTACAAAAACATGTGTGTTTACCTCTTAGTAATAGTGTCCCCCATCTTGACCCCTTCATTTAGTAATGTCCCCCATTCTGGTCCCCATCTTGTAATAATATTACCCAATCCTGAAGCTATTTGAATAATAATGTCCCCAGTCATGGGCCCCTTCCTATAATAAGGTCCCCCATGCTGGGCCCCTTAATTTAATTATGTCCCCCATCCTGGGCTCCATCTTATAATAATTATGTCCCCCATCCTGGACTACTTCCAGTAATAATTTCCTCGATCTTGGGCTCCTACAAGGAATAATGTACCCAATACTGGGTCCTTTCCTGCTATATTGTCCCCCATCATGCACTCTTTCCAATAATATTGTCCTCTGTTCTTCAACATATTTTTAAAAAATAAATAAATGATTCTTCTTCCACTCCTATGACGTGCGGCATCCTTTTCTATTGCCAGCGCTGAAGCTAGCAGCTAACTTTGGCACGTTTGGGTAAGCCATCGTCAGCTGCTATTCTCTAATTGGCCAGTGATGTGTATTGCAGAGATGCGCCGCTATACATTTCAGCTGAATGTGTCTAATCGATGCAGTAGGCACTGGTGATGGCGACCTCCCCTCCAGGACGGGTGCGGTTGTGGCCGCATGCGCTGCAACTACAATTGTTACATCCCCGCTTACAGAAGGACCTTTAAGGAACAGGCTTCCTTGATGAAACAAATCATTATCCCTTGGTGATTAGTGACCCCTGGGACCCCCCTTACGCCAGCAATCCCAAGAATGTCTTTCTCCAACGGTCCCATAAACAATGACAGGAGCAGAGGTTGGGCATCTCACAATGAGGACGACTCCTAGGGAATGACTGGTTTGTGGTTTTTGTGGGATTTAACCTTTTAGTGATCAGTTGAGTATATGATCTTATACCAAGTTGTAAAGTGTATTAGGGGCACACGACATAGAGTGTAACAAAGCCATTACTGGATCTGTTGAGCTCTGTAGATACAAACTGAATGGATGGGCCACATTGTCTCTATCGAGGTCTGTCTGGTTTCCGTTTGGTGGCCACTGAACACAACAAAACGTTCTACATGAGACATTTTTTTGTTCTATTCAAAAATTGCAAAAATAAAAAATTCAGCTTGGATGTAAAATGTCACAAGCACATGTATAAATAGCTTGTAATTTAGCCTCTTAACCTTCCCTAGAAGTAGTGTAATCAATGACCTTGGGAATAGCATCAGTATGTGAAGGACAGATTCCCATGTCACATAGCCGTTCCCCTGTGTACACTGCAGGAAACAGATTTTCTATGTAGAAATAAAAATATGTAAAAAATGTTTTCCTGGGTCTCATAAACCAGACATATATAAATACACACTCACATATGTACTCATTAATAAATGTATGATGTGCTCCTGGACCCTGGCTGAAGAAGAACAAGCGAATCTACAGATGGTTACTATCCCTCAGCATTGTATGTGAATATCATGCAGAATGTTGCACTATTTCTTCTACATATTCAGCATGTTGCACTATTTCTTCTACATATTCAGCATGTTGCTATCCAGTCTTTCTGTCTGTCTGTGTGCATGTACGTTTGTCCTGAAAACAGCAGGAAATTGTGTAAATTACAGATAAACACAAAAATGATAGTTAAACGGGAATGTGGAGAAGCCCATAACTTTGTTGATCAGTCAAGTTTCGTTGATCAGTCAAAGAAAACAGCACCACCTATAGGACATGTGTGATGGGGGGCCACACCGTCAGAGAAACTGGCAACAGCGCAAACATTCATTATTTCCTGCGCCCGAGTCCGCTCTATCATACCCTTGGGTCAGACCCATTCTGCTGCTGCACTTCCTTCCATTTGCGTTCCACTCTGGAATGCAGACTCGTGGCACAGCTCCTCAGCATACAGGGGAAAAGAGATGTCGCACTGGGGTGAGTGAGACAGCGTACAACAGGGGGACAGAGAGCACACTGTGGGAGAGACAGCACAAGGATAGAAACACAGGGAGAAGATAGAGCGCAAAGGGGGGAGAGACAGCACAAGGGGGAGACATCACAAGGGTAGAGAGAGCACACAGTGGGAGAGACAGCACAAGGGGGAAAGACAGTACAAGGGTAGAGAGAGCACACAGAGGGGAGAGACAGCACAAAAGGAGAGAGTGCACTTGGGAGAAAGACAGCACAAGGGGAGAGAGAAAGCACAGGAGGGAGAGGCAGCAGAAGGGGAGGGAGAGCACACAGGGGAAAAATAGAGCACAATGGGGAGAAAGACAGCACAAGGGGAGTGAGAGCGCACAGGGGGATGACGAGCAGCAGCAGCTCCTGCCAAGCTACAGCCACTCCGTGGAGCAGCGCGCTCCCCCACCCTCCTCTGTGGAGCTGAAGTTACTAGCAGGAGTAGTTGGACCAATATATAATCGCACCCGTTCTAGAATCGCCCGGTGCGATAGAATTGTGCCCACGTAAATATAAGTTACAAAAAATGATGGTCACATACACCTTGGATAACAGCTAATCCTGCAGGGCAAATTATCTTTATGGAATCTAAGGATGAGGCCTGTTAGAATTCAAGACACCAGATCCTTCTTTTTCTTACTATTATTGGAGGAATGTCTGACACTTCTACATGTATCTTATGTGCCACCGTAGTGTAACCTTGTGCATGGGACCTGACCTCAGGACCGCCGTCTCCATAGAGCCAAGGGTATTGATCTGCATAGAAGATACTGGTGATTCTGTGGACACATTGTACATTCATGTTCCTCTTTCTACGTTTGGTGGGCTGTCCCTGTATTTAGCTTTGGGCAGACCATCTTTGTGACATCTGCTTGAAATTCTTGGTCATCTTAATTTGGAGGCCTGCCATTTCCTAAACAGGAGATGAAAAAGCAGGAGATTAAGTAAGACTTGATATGTTACTCACAGATGACAGTAACCCGTGTGTGACGGTTTAGAGGAAGAGCTGGATGGTGAGACTTAAGGAGCTTGTATAGAAGACCTTCAGGAGAACAGCATTAATATTTCCTTATATTTCACAATAATAATATTAATATTTTGTATTACTATAGTGCTAACATAATCTGCAGTGCTTTACAATATGGTTTAGGTCCAATACTGCGATTTGCATAGATGTAAGTACACTCAGTCAGTGGCGTAACTAGAGTCTGATGAGCCCCAATGCAAAATTTAGACTGGGTCCCCCCCCAACCCCATTGGTCAGATGTATGGGCCCCGTGTAACGTTCTAAATCCCATAAAGACTCACAAATCGACCCCTCTTCACTTTAATTTAGTATTAATGTCCCTCATCCTGTTATATATGGTCCTCCTCCTGGAATATAGCCCTTATGCTGTTATATATGGTTTTCCTCCTCCTGCCACCATAGTCCTCCAATTTTATGCATCCCCATATCCCTTCATAAATTACAATGCACCCTCCATAGTCCTCCACATAGTATGATGCACCACATAGCGTAAGTCTCCCCCTCCATCACCAGCCTTTCTCCCCAACCATCACCAGCGTCCACCAGCAGCCTTTTTCCCCCACCATCACCAGTGTCCACCAGCAGCCTTTCTCACCCACCATCACCAGCCTCCACCAGCAGCCTCTCCCCCCCCTCCATCACCAGCCTCCTTCAGTAGCCTTTCTCCCCCACCATCACCAGCCTCCACCAGCAGCCCCTCTCCCTCCTTCATCACCAGCCTCCACCAGCAGCCTCTCTCCCTCCCCAATCACCAGCCTCCACCAGCAGCCTCTCTCCCTCCTCCATCAACAGCCTCTCTCTCTTCTCTATCACCAGCCTCTCTACCCTCTCCATCACCAGCTTCCACCAGCAGCCTCCCTTCCCCCTCCACCAGCAGACTCTCGCAACCCCCCCATATCTTTAGCTCTGTAAGCGCTCACCTGTTCTCTTCCTCCTGGCTTCCTTTTTCTCCTCTGTGGCACGCTGCTGATCTGAGCCATCTGCTGAAGATGACTTCAGACACACTGCAGCATCGCAGAGCAAGGGGCAGATTAGCGCTGTCAGACCCCGGAATGCCGACTCTGATACTTCCGGGGTCAGACAGCGACATGTAAATAGAGGTGCGTGCGCGCCCCATCCCAAAACCCACCTCCTCTTTAGAGACAGCAGATATGCTAGACTGTCTAACAGAGGAGGAGGAAGGGGAGTTAAAAAAAGAAATAAAACATTTATTTTCGTCCAGGCCTGACCTGGCCGCTCCCCCTGCCGAGCCCCGTCGCAATGGCAACCCCTGCGACCGTGGTAGTTACGCCACTGCACTCACACCTTTAGGCAGTCAGTTAAAGTGTAAATGTCATTTTGTTGTAAAAAAAAAAACTAAAATACTGCACTGGTTGTTAATGATGGGTCACATAGCAGCCATTTTTTGTGCCATATGACTTATTTTCTCACATTTTTCTGTGTTCTTTTAAAAACTGCATTTTCTGTCTGTGTGGGACAGATCTGACTGATAATGAACATATGTTTGCTTCACACACAGTCTAGTGGGGATACCTTGTGGAAGATTTATGAACAGTTTTCAACCAGAATTTTCTTATGAAATATATTTGAAAGTTTATTAACCCCTTCATGACCCGGGAATTTTTCATTTTTCATTTTCATTTTTTTGCTCCCCTGCTTTCCGTCACTATAGACATATGACAGCTTGTTTTTTGTGGGATGAGTTGTACTTTCATATGCAATCATTTATTGTACCATATAGTGTATAGGGAAATTGTAAAAAAATTCTAAGTGCAGTGAAATTGCAAAAAAAGTGCAATTACACGTTTGTTTTTTGGGTATTTTAGTCGCCATGTTCACTATCTGGTAACTGCGACAAGACAGGGTGATGTCTCGGGTCGGTACAAGTTTGTAGACACCCAACCTTTACTGGTATCTAGGTGGTGAAAAAAAATTCAGAAGTTTAAAAAAAACAAAACAACAGACTTTTTGCGCCATGTTCTGCGTCCTGTAGCGTCCTCATTTTTCAGGATCTGGGGCTTTGCGATGGCTTATTTTTTGCGTCTTGGGCTGATGTTTCTAATGATACCATTTTTGGGTGTATCCACTGTTTTGATCGCCCATTATTGCATTTTATAGCAATGTTGTGGCGACCAAAAAAACTTAATTTTTGCGTTTGGATTTTTTTCCGTTACAGAGTTTACGGATCTCATTAACGGAATTAATATGTTGATAGATCGGGTGATTCTGAACGCGGCGATACCAAACGTGTATTTTTAAAAAAAAAATTTAATACTTTTTATTGTGAGTGGGGGAAAAGGGGGGTGATTTGAACTTTTATGTTTTTTTTTTTTATTTACAGGTTTTTAAAAACCACAACCCGGATGTGCTCCGTGACAGCATGTGGGGTCTAACCAGGACCCAGGCCTGTCACATGTGCGCCGGAGATCCCACGATAGTATCCGGGGCAGGCATGGAACAGCGCATTCCCCACCGCGGATCCCGCTGTCAGAGATTGACAGCGGGATCCAAAGGGTTAACAGCACCGATCGGATCCCGGATCCGATCAGTGCTGTTAGCCTGACATATCTTAGCTGATCACAACAGCTGAGATATCGGCGTGAGCTCCACGACAGAGCTCACATCAAACACCGGGATACGGCCCATGACGTTGTACTACGTCATGGGTCTTGAAGGGGTTAAAATCGTTTGCTCTACATCTTTATTAAAAAAAATTGTGAACAGTGGTTATGTTTTAAAGCACCCCTCCTGCGTTTTTTTTTTATTTCACTATTGCAGTGGGGCTTAAAACTCTAGTCCCCTGCCCCCTGTCCCCTGTCTTATACTTATACCATTTTTTATTGCCACTTTGGTCCCACTAGTTCTGACTGGCTAGAAGTCATAAGTTACATCACAAGTTCCCAATTCATCACTATGGCTAGGGTCACATTTGCGTTATGACCCTAGCCTGACGCAAACGCTAAATACTTAGAAATTTCAGCCGCGTTAATGCTATGCGCTGCCAGTCAACGGAGCCCTATAGAAACCTGATGTTTACCTTGACAACCGCAAACACACAAAGCTCCCGGATATGCACTTTACAACAGCGCACAGGAAAACACTGCAGACCGCGTTTCCTGTGCGCTCAGCTAAAGCGCACATCCTGGGGCATTGTGTGTGGCTGGTTGGCAAGGTAAACATCAGGTTTCTATAGGGCTCCATTGCCTGGCAGCGCATAGCATTAACACTATGCGCTGCGGCTGAAATTTCGAAGTATTTAGCGCTTGCGTCAGGCTAGGGTCATAAGGCAAGTGTGGCCCTAGCCTAACATTGATTTTTTTCAGTAGGCCTAAGCTATCTTCTATTTTGTTAGTCTTCTATGTGACTTCACGCATTATAGATTTTAACCTCAATATCCATTCTCAATATCCCCCTTGATACATTAATCCTCGACTCCTGAAAACACTGAGGAACTAGAAACCTGTTCAATCTGTTGCTTTTCCGCCAGGTTTCAGCAGGACAGGTGAGGATTTCAGTACTTTTCCAGATTTTCCAACTTTTTCTTCAGAGAGCCTTCTGGATGTTCTGGGAGAGTTTGCAAGTGTATACTGTTCATATAGTGCTATGATGTCACATAGCAGCAAACGCTGTCAGAGCCTTGTATTGTGGTGATTGTCAAGTTAAGGGTTGCTGCATTGTGGTATGTAATGTGGTGTCAAATTGACGTTTGCTACATCTGTTATTAATTGCTTCAGGGCAGTTATGTTTTAATTAGAGAAAACAAGACCATCTTCTACATGATTGTATGCATCATGTTATGTTTGAAGCTCTTTACATTGCTTGCCGTGTCTTCTAGCTTCGCATAAAAACACATTTGTGGATGAGCAGTAATGTAAAAACATATGTTATCCAGATGTATATGAAATGACTTTTATCCACACATGGTCCTGATCCTTGTATTTATCAAGTCATCCTGTCTTCTCCCTACATGTGAAGTGATTGTAAGGAAAGAGAATTTGTCTTGGAGGAAAATCTTCATATAACGTGGAAGTCTGTGAACACAAGATCACGAGCTCCGACTGCTGGTGATGGAGTGAGTTTAAGGAAAAAGCAATCCATGGGTCAAAATTGTAGCTAAAAATACAGTTCTTATCATACATTGTTGTCTCATAGCTGCAAGATATGAGAAGCTTCTCTATCCGTTCTTCACAGTCTGAACAATTATAGGTACACTGTCAGGTCATTTTTCAGCATGATACTAATATTACCCTTGAATAGGGCCTGGGCAGACTTTTAAAAACATGTAAAATCATTATTGTCCTGTTTGTAGTTTCCATGCTATAAGCATTTTCAGACCTTGCAGGGAAGGGAGCTTGTCCATTAGTCATGTTCATTACTTTAACAGAGGAATAGTCCAGATGCTGTATAAGTGTTATTTAAATAGCCATGCCTATCCAAACTGGTGTTCTGTCCCTCCCCTCTGTGCTCTGTGCGTGGAGGGGGGAGGTGTTTTGTCCACCAATGTGTACACTGTGTAAGAGATTTCTATTATAAGAACATTGGTTTTACTGCAGATATGTAATGTGTGTATCTGCTGAGCAAATGATCAAATGTTCTTATTATCACATAGAAATATCTCAGACTGCACATATGCCTTAAATACAGTCAATGAAGATCTCTAAGAGCACACACCTCCTCCCCCTCCTTTCTCTGTCTACAATGAGTCACACAATACAGATCAGAGATGAGGATTCCTTGGGTAGTGGGCAGCAGAGAGATCACTGTGATTGACAGATGGAATGAATCTTTTATTTTGAAGTTTACAGAGGATAGGAGGGAAGTATAAATAATAGAAATACATAAATAGAGAGAGCTTAAAGAAGGGAATTAGAAAATGATACCAGTTACATATGGAT
Source organism: Allobates femoralis (assembly GCA_033576535.1). Classification (NCBI taxonomy): domain Eukaryota; kingdom Metazoa; phylum Chordata; class Amphibia; order Anura; family Aromobatidae; genus Allobates; species Allobates femoralis. The sequence goes on along the minus strand of JARQOC010000001.1, from coordinate 124,960,260 downwards.
TTTTGACCTGACCTATAAATAATGAACCCATTCAAAGCACAATTAAAGTCAACTCCCTAATGATATATTATACAGTGTTCCTCTGGAGCGGCTTCTTCCTTGTAGGTCCCAGCTACATGAATGTTAGTATTAGGCTAAGTTCACACAAACATATCAAATAATTGTCCAATTTTCATCAAAGAAAAATTGACATTCACTTTTGTTTGACAACCATTCTTATGCCTCAGCAGTTATTAACATTTGAAACTTACAAATGTCATAAAGACTGAAGCACTATTTTCAAATGGTAAAGAATACAATTTACAATACAGCTTATTAGGCCAAAATGATTGCAGTCTTTATTAATATAAAACAATTAAAAGCATGCAAAATTTATAAATGACAAAACTTGTTGTAATATGAGGACCTGCAATTCAAGGCCTAAAATATTTTATGGGTTCATAGTGGTAATAATACAGCATATGGGTACACTATACTACCGTGAATAATAAGGAAATCACTAAATGAAAATAGGTATGCCAAAAACTAGATAAAAAATATTCCAAAGAATATGCAGGCATGTGCAGCGACATAGTATAGGGTAAAGAGCAATGGATATTCTACTAAGACTATGTGCCCACTGTGCGTTTTGCTGCTTTTTTTATGTGTTTCTGCACCAAAAACACAGCCACCCACAGTTTTGTAATGAAAGTCAATATGATTTTATAAAAGCGGTGCCCACATGTGCGTTTCCTGGGTGCTGCGTTTTTGGTGCAGAAATCGCCTGCGTGCTTTTATCTGTCTGCAATTTTTGGGTTGCGTTTTCCCCATAGACTCCATTCTAGCCGCCTCCATTCTAGCCCGACCCCCAAAAAAGCATCACAAACTCATGGGTATTCCCACAGTGCGTTAGTGGTGCTTTTTTAAAGCGATTTCTAATTCATAAACACTGCTATACTCACCCTCCCCAGCAATCCGATGTTGATCCCCATTGTTTCTTCCTCTGTGCACACCGGCTGAAGGACCTGCGGGTATCGTCCTATCAGAGCCAGAGCCTGCACATGGTGCAAGGTCCTTGCAGGACAATAAAGCAATCTCCTTTCGGTATATGGAGGAAGAAACGCCAAGGACACCGAGGAAGGGTGAGAAATTGTCTGTTTGTCTGTATCTGTCTGTCTCTCTGTGTGTGTCTGTCTGTGTTTGTGTATCCCCTTAATTGTACTGTGTTTGTATGTGCACAATTGCAGCACAAACACAATAGGTTTGTGCTGCTTTTCCTGCGTTGGTGCACGCACAAAAATTCAGCATAAAATAGAAGTGCAGTGGGCACTTAGCCTAAGGTCGGTTTCACAACACAGGGTGATCAGATCCAGGGCTGTCCAGTGTGAACCTGACAGGGTCGGACCCAATTTTGCACTAATGCATGCCTATGGTGCCGGACAGGGCTAGATGGCAGCTATTTGCTATCTGGTTTTGTCCCTGTCCGGCAGCATCAGGCAGCTTGCAGCGTTTTTGTGTCCGGTGCAAAAAGTTTAGCAAAACCGGATCCTGCCGTATTCTCCCAGATCCGGCGCTATCCGGCGCCCCCTAACATGTGAGTCTATGGGGCGCCGGATCGTGCCAGACCTGACAGAGAATCTGTCAGGTTCATTGACGGCGGGTTCTGAAGCTCAGCGCCGGCCTTGCTGAACTTTAGCACCTGGAACTGTCCCATGCTGAGATTTCAGGACCGCGGCTAGCTCCCGCAAGCCGCGATCCTGACATTTCAGCAGGGACAGCTCCTGAACCATGCGATCTGCTGATTCTGGCAGAAAACAGGACCAGAGGGCATATTTTCCCTGCGATTCTGTTCTATCCGGGGCTATCAGGTTCTGTCCCGTGTTTCCTGCAAAACTCTGGACAGAACCTGATACACCACAGCTGTGGTGTGAAATCGGCCTAAGGTGAATAAAATTAACAGGATCACAGGAAAGCTACAGTAAAAGTAATAATGGTGACATGTCCAAAAATGCAAATAGCAAGTAATAGTAAATTCAGACCGGGAAAAATGGAATCTCCAGCGCTGAAATACAGGAAGGAGGTAATTAGGAAAAATACACATTTAAAGGGGTAGTCCACTTGGAAAACCACTTCTGATTCCACATGTCTCCCACAGGTAAAATAAAAGAGCCTATACTCAGCTCTCGTGTTGGCATCATTACAGCGATGTCGGTAATCGCGTTCCCGGGGCTCACGAGATATTGTGGTGTCATGCAAGCCCTGCGCCCAATCACTGCCGGCTTCTGTCTGCTTCTGTCACCACCACAGCCTTAATTCCTGTTGATTAACTCATGTGGTCTGAAGACAAGGAGACAGAAGCCAGCAGTGACTTGATACCAAGCTTGCGTGACATCACAATGTCACGTGAGCCCCGGGAACGTAATTACCGACACCACTAGAATGACACCAGCATGGTAGGTGCCCTTTTATTTATCTGAGGGAGATATGTGGAATCACAGGGGGTGGTCCTAGTAGAAAAATGCTGAATGTATGCATTTTAGCAACATGCCTTATTTATGGTCACACAATGAATAAGGCATATTGCCAAATGCGTAGGTTTGGCCATGTTCCATGTGGTACATTATGCTGTTATACAAATTTTAATGGTATCATTAATTGTGAAGTTTTTATTACTTACCTGAATCCTGCTTTTCATCGATGGAGATTCTGTTTACTGATTGTCCTCCAGCCCACACCAGGGCAGCTCCGTGCACTGATTGTGATTCCATCCAGGGCAGTGATCTGATCTCTGTGATCTGACTTTACTCTCCTTACAAGTACTGCCAGAACACCGTATCTATCAGAATAACAGGTGAGAAGACCTATTTAAGTCAATGGGAATATTTAAAGTGATCCTGACCTCACAAACGGCCCCCCCCCCCGCATCTTTAGACCTGTCCCTGCACCCCCTCTTATCATTTCTAGCCATCCCTTTTGCAGAAAAAAAATCGATTTTGTAAAGTAGAGAAAAAGTTATATTTACTTCGTCCTGTGTGAGTTCTCTGTTTCTGAGGAAGCCGCAATAGGCTCACCTGTCTGCTGCTCCCTTGTAATTATGCACGCCCCTCTCTGCTTGCTAAGAGCCTGGCCGGGTCATGAAAGGGGGCGGGGCTACGGTATGACACGATTTTAGCCCCGCCCCTTTCATGACGCGGCCAGGCTCTTAGCAAGCTGAGAGGGGCGTGCATAATTACAAGGGAGCAGCAGACAGGCACGCCTATTGCGGCTTCCTGAGAAACAGAGAACTCACACAGGATGAGGTGAATATAAACTTTTCTCTACTTTACAAAATCGATTTTTTTCTGCAAAAGGGATGGCTAGAAATGATAATAGGGGGTGCAGGGACAGGTAGAAAGATGCGGGGGGGTCAGTTTGTGAGTTTAGGATCACTTTAAAATGCTCCAAAAATACTTAAACAGCACAATGTAACTCCAAGTCAATCACATTTCTGTGAAATCAACCTGTCCAGTTATGAAGCAACACTGATTGTGAATCAATGTCTCCTGCTGTTGTGCAAATAGAACAGAGGACAGGTAGAAATAATAAGCAATTAGCAAGACACCCTCTATAAGGGTATGTGCCCACAGAACGTTTTTACAGCAGTCCTGAACGCAGCAAAACCGGTCCTGGTTCCAAGGATCCTAGAGTCCTTGCCAGGAGATTTGCTGCATTCAGGTCCTGCGGTTTCATTGTGCTTTTCGTGCGTTTTTGTGCGTTTTTGATGCTGCGTTTTTCCAGCGGTTTTGCCATTGTCTGCAGCAAAACCGGAGGAAAAATTGAACATGTCAGTTCTCTCCCATCCACAGCAAAACCGCAGGGATTTGACAGTTCTTGACACTTGCAAAACCAATTTGAGTGCACAGCATTTCTGTGAAACACATTGGTTTTGCTGGGAATCCAAACTACAGGAACAAATTAGCATACATTACCATAAAACCAATGGTAAACTGCATGCAGGAACTGTAGCAAAAACGCTGTAAAAATATCCTGTGGGCACATACCCTTAAGGAGCAGATCTGCAGCTGGTGACCACAGACCATTTCTCTGTTCTCATCATTTTTGGCTGTTATTTTGGTCACTTTTGCATGTTGTTATTGCTCTCACCCCTAGAAATAGCATGAAGCTGTTTCTGCAACCCACAGAAGTTGCTCGGGTAGTGCAGCTCATCCAGGATGGGACATGAATGCGAGCTTTGGCAGGAAGGGTAGCTGTGTCTGTCAGCACAGTATCCAGAGCATGGAGCAGATACCAGGAGACAGGCCAGTATACCAGGAGATGTGGAGGGGGCCATAGGAGGACAACAACCCAGCAGCAGGACCGCTACCTCCTCGTTTGAGTAACGAGGAGCAGTGCCAGAGACCTGCAAAATGATCTCCAGTAGACTACTAATATCCATGTATCAGCTCAAGCTATCAGACATGAGAGGGTTAAAGACCACAGCGCTATTTTCGAAGAGGAGAGATAAATTTAATATTCTTCAGAACTTGTGAGTTATTTCAGCTCGTTTCGGAGATCAACTCCTTCATCAGGATAAAATCACTTGGAACGCAATATTAACCTGATAAAGAAGTTAATCTCCAAAACTCATTGAAATAAATCACAAGTTCTGAAGAATATTAATTTTATGTCTACTTTTCGAAGATAGCAGCATGGTCTTTAACCCTGTCATGACTGAAAACTCATATCATTAATATTGAAATTGCAGCAACTATCCATTTACTTGAAGCTATTGTAGTGGTTGTGTTTTACACAACCTTGCTAGGTAAAAGGCTCACTGTCTTTATTCATTTTATCTGTGTAATGTCAGATTAAACCCTATTGCGCTTGTTGTCCACACTTTCTGACGTCCACAAGTGGTTGTTGTACTCACTGCCTAAAACCATGCAGTGCGATTGCCATTTGCCAGAGAACATCAAGATTGACAAATTTGATATGGGTACCCTGTGCTCTTCACGGATAAGAGCAGGTTCAGCAGTGACAGATGAGTCTGGAGACGGCATGGAGAACGTTCTGCTGCCTGCAACATCATCCAGCATGACCAGTTTGGCAGGGGGTCAGTAATGGTGTGGGGATGGATTGTTTGTAAGGCCTTACAGCCCTCCATGTGCTAGGTGAGAAGTACCCTGACTACCATTAGGTACTGGGATGAGATCCTCAAACCCATTGTGAGACCATATGCAGGTGCACTTGGCCCTACATTCTTTCTGATCCATTACAATGCTAGGCCTCATGTTTCTGAAGTATGTCAGCAGTAACTGCATGATGAAGGTATTGATGCTATGGACTGGCCTGCTTGTTCCCCAGACCTGAATTCAATCGAGCACATGTGGAACATCATGTCTCGTTCCATTCACCAGTGCCAGGTTGCACCACACACTGTCCAGGAGTTGGCTTTAATCCAGGTGTGGGAGGAGATCTCTCAGGAGAACATCCTCCGCCTCATCAGGAGCATGCCCAGGCATTGTAGGGAGGTCATACAGACATCTGGAGGCCACACACACTACTGAGCCTCATTTCTCTGTCTTGAGGCATCTCCACCGAAGCTTGATCAGCCTGTATTTTGATTCTTCACTTTGATTTTGAGTATCATTCTAAATCCAGATCTCAATTCATTTTGATTTACTTTGAACCTTTTTATGTTTTATGGTTCTCAACGCATTCCACCATATAATGAATAAAGATTTGCAACTGGGATATTTTATTCGTTGAGATCCAGGATGTGGTATTTTAGAGTTCCCTTTATTTTTTTGCAAGCAGGAAGACTGCAACTATTACAAATGTATTGAGATGGATTGTATCTCTGCGCTGGCTCCTTTTTATAAATAATACCGCTAAGAGCCATGACTTGGATGGGACATTTAGAACGTTTAGAATTATGACAAACAGTGGGAATTACTATGGAGATGGCAAATCCATCATTCGCTAAAGACATGATCATTAATCTCTGTTTTTATGTTACAGTAACCTTACATGCTTCAATGGCCATGTTGTTCAATCTGGTTTATGCATTACGATGACAGATTTAGTGACAGTAAAGCACTTCTTTCTCACGTTTAAGTCGCAAAGTGACAGCTAAGTCTGATTTGCTGATCCTGGAACTAAGTAGAAAGACATAATTATAAAAAGTGCTCTATACTGCTCCACGATGTCATATACAGTATGGGGCGTCACCTCATCCCAGTATATAGTTCAGGTTCTTTCTTTCCATTTACTGTCTTGATTTATCAGTTTCTGGCTGGTTATGATGAGATTTACATAAAGACTTTGGAGGAGTTAAAGTAGCTAAACTCTCTTTTCTTGTATCACGTTGTGCCACATAACTAATTTGATACCCCGACGCCAATATTATAAGAACAACCATTTTAATAGACGGAAAATATAAAATCTAGTTGATTTATTTCCAGTTTTTTCAAACACAACATTTTATTGCACTGCTCTCACATGAAGTGTAAATGGAGCTGCCCATGTTACAGCTTGCTATTTCTTAAGGCCACATCACACCTGTCGACATCGCCGCCGATTACATAGGTGACGTAGGGGCGTGGCCTATCAGCGGCGACATCGCCCCTGCGTCGCCTAATGTAAAGGGGTGATGTCGGCGCCTCTGAGTGATCGCCTGGTTTCACATCAGTGATGTGAAACTAGGCGGGCGATCCGGGGCGTTGTGTCCACATCGCCCCATGTAAACGGCCACCGGCGACCTGACATTGTCCTGCATCGCCACTGGGGTTTTGAGACACCCCAGCGGCGATGCTGCCTGTTAGATCGCCGGCGCATCGCTGGAGGTGTCGCCCCATATAAATGGGGGATGGGGACGCTGGCGGGGCACCAAAAACGTGCGCGCTCCCTCCAGTCGCCACCGACATCTCCAGCACTGTCGACAGGTGTGACGGTACCCTTAGTATTTATGTCTCTTCTAATACGCCAAGAGCATCACTTTTCTATGCTATCTTTTACTGGTTATAAAGGAAAACTCAATTTCTTTCATTTAACACAGAACATAAGGCCGTACACCATCAAAAATCATAATCTTGGAATGATTTTTTTTTTCTTTATGTAGTTTTTCCAAGAACTGTTACAATCAGCAGAGTTCTGCAATCAGCCTGATATGAGAAGCAGAAGCAAGAGCTCATATCATAAATAGCTGGTCAATCAACGGTGCTAGACAATCAGGTTTCCCAAGCCAGATTAGACCCTTAAGGCTTTAGACTTAGTTTTTATCAATATAAATCATTTTAAAATTTAATTGTCAGGTCACATGCACAAGATTGTATAATGGCTCTGATTGTGGTGTCATAATGAAGCTTCTATAGAGGTGCATGTCTCTACTATGATGTTACACTACAGTACTGTACATGCTTTCAATTTCATACATTAGGCAGTGTTCGTCTGTTTGTAAGATCAAACCCAAAACCACACATTTCGGCATGCGGATCTTAGAAATTAAAATCCATAGACTCTTTTACATCCTTTATGTGATGCTACATTCATAAGAAATTAGCTTTTGAATGAATGAGGCGTTCAGTGCTCTGGGTGTGGCAGAGCACTTTAGTAGTGTCTGCCTTTCTGGGATGTTTCCTCACCCTGCACCAGCCTCTTTAGTTTGATTGATATCTCAGTGTTTGATTGATAGCTCACTGTCTGTGATGTCAGGAAAGAAAGCTATCAGTCAAGGTAAAGAGACTGGTGCTAGGCGGAGAAACAATCTCAGCAGGCAGAGACTAGTGTTGGGATCTGGTCTTGATAAATCACTTAATGCCTCATTTGCTTGTGAATTAAAACCCTTGGGAATGCAGCAACAAATATATTTATAATCTATAATATGATATATTTTATAGGTATATACAGGTGCATCACAATAAATTTGAATATCATCAAAAAGTTAGTTAATTTCAGTAATTCAATAAAAAAAGTGAAACACCACGGGCCAAATACATTTTTTATTGAAATCCCTGGAACAGGCAGAGGACTTCTCGTAGGGGAGTTTGATACTAGATACGAGATTATATTAACCCCTTCAGGACCCAGCCTATTTTGACCCTAAAGACCTTGGCATGTTTGGCAATTCTGACCAGTGTCCCTTTATGAGGTTATAACTCTGGAACGCTTCAACGGATCCTAGCGATTCTGAGATTGTTTTTTCATGACATATTGGGCTTCATGTGAGTATTAAATTTAAGTTGATAATTTTTGCGTTTATTTGTGAAAAAATACAAAATTTGGCAAAAAACTTGAAAATTTCGCAATTTTGAATTTTTATTCTGCTAAACCAGAGAGTTATGTGACACAAAATAGTTAACAAATAACATTTCCCACATGTCTACTTTACATCAGCACAATTTTGGAAAAAAAAATTTTGGGGGAGGAAAGTTATAAGGGTTCAAAGTTCATCAGCAATTTGTCATTTTTCCAGCAAAATTTACAAAACCATTTTTTTAGTGACCACATCACATTTGAGGTCTCTTTGAGGGGTGTACATGACAGAAAATACCCAAAAGTGACACCATTCCAAAAACTGCACCCCTCAAGCTACTCAAAACTACATTCAAGAAGATTATTAACCCTTCAAGGTGCTACACCGGAACTAAGGCAACGTGGAAGGAAAAAATGGACATTTTAATTTTTCTAACAAAAATGTTCTTTTAGCCTCAATTCTTTCATTTTCACATGGGCAACAGGCTAAAATGGATCCTAAAATTTGTTGGCCATTTTCTCCTGAGTACACAGATACCTCATATGTGCTCATAAACCACTGTTTGGGTGCACGGCAGGGCTCAGAAGGGAAGGAGAGCAATTTGACTTTTGGAGCTAATTTTCCATTCAAAAAGTGAAATGGCGCTCCTTCACTTCTGAGGCCTGCCGTGCGCCCAAACAGTGGTTTATGACCACATATGAGGTATCAATGTACTCAGGAGAAATTGCCCAACAAATTTTAGGATGCATTTTATCCGGTTGCCCATGTGAAAATGAAAAAATTTAGGCTAAAAGAAACTTTTTGTGAAAACAAAAGTACTTTTTAATTTTTACAGATCAATTTGTGAAACATATTGGGGTTCAAAGTGCTCATCACCCATTTAGATAACTTCCCTGGGGAGTCTAGTTTCCAAAATGGGGTCACTTGTGGGGAGCTCCAATGTTTAGGCACACAGGGCCTCTCCAAACGCGTCATGGTGTCCACTAACAATTTGAGCTAATTTTCTATTCAAATTGTTAGCAGACACCATGTCGCGTTTGGAGAGCCCCTGTGTGCCTAAACATTGGAGCTCCCCCACAAGTGACCCCATTTAATTAGTCCCCCCCCAAGGAACTTATCTAGATACATAGTGAGCACTTTGAACTCCCAGGTGCAAATTGATCCATAAAAATGGAAAAGTACTTTTTTCCACATTTTCTTTTTTCATATTTACGGATTTGTGAAGCACCTGGGGGTTCAAAGTGCTCACTATGCATCTAGATAAGTTCCCTGCGGGGTCTAGTTTCCAAAATGGGGTCACTTGTGGGGGGGCTCCAATGTTTAGACACAAAGGGGCTCTCCAAACGCGACATGGCGTCCGCTAACTATTTGAGTTAATTTTCCATTCAAATTGTTAGCGGACACCATGTCGCATATGGAGAGCCCCTGTGTGCCTAAACATTAGAGCTCCCCCACAAGTGACCCCATTTTGGAAACTAAAAGAAAAACAGATATTGCGCCACACTGCAACTGGAGGAACTTAATACACGGTTTTACTATGTTTGCACTAACCTTTACTGGTTGTGCAACACCCCGCACAACCAGACTGATGGCTTAATGTGGGTCACTGTGGTGACAGGGGCCAATATTCCTTCCTCCTCTGATACTCCGGGCCTGGTGGTCAGCTCCTTAGTTCCCCTGGAGATGGAGGTGGGCTCCTTCACTCCTCCACCCGAAGAGGCAGACTCGCTGCACTGGCTTCCGTCCCAGCTCCACACTGTGTATCAGTTGATCATTCAAGGGTGGGTCTTTATGATGTACTGCCAGGTACTGTGGATCTTAGAGCAGCTCACACACCGCACTCCCAGCAAGGGAGAAAGAGATTAGCAGATAGAATACAAGCGGTGTCAGAGGTATGGAGCGCTAAAGAAACCACGGGTTGGTGATTAAATTACCAATAATTTATTGCACGAACAGCAGGGGTCCAGTATGCCACAACGCGTTTCGACGCACAGATGCGTCTTTCTCAAGTGGATCCACTTGAGAAAGACGCATCTATGCGTCGAAACGCGTTGTGGCATACTGGACCCCTGCTGTTCGTGCAATGAATTATTGGTCATTTAATCACCAACCCGTGGTTTCTTTAGCGCTCCATACCTCTGACACCGCTTGTTTTCTATCTGTTAATCATTTTGGAAACTAGACCACCTAATGAACTTATCTAGATGCACAGTGTGCACTTTGAACCCCCAGGTGCTTCACAATTTGATCCGTAAAAATGGAAAAGTACTTTTTTTTTCATTTTTACAGATTAATTTGTGAAGCACCTGGTTGTTCAAATTGCTCACTATGCATCTAGATAAGATCCCCGGGGGATCTAGTTTCCAAAATGGGGTCACTTGTGGGGGAGCTCCAATATGTAGGCACACAGGGGTTCATCAAACGCGACATGGTGTCCGCTAACAATTTGAGCTAATTTTCCATTCAAATTGTTAGCAGATATCATGTCATGTATGGAGAACCCGTCTTCCACCAGCATTGCCACTAGCATAGGGGCAACTGGAAGAGTTGGGGTACAGCACCAGAAAATGGCGCCGCTAATGAATGCGCTATTTTCTTGGGTGCTGTGGGTTGCAATTTACAGCGTGGGGAGCCCACAACGTTTAGGTCTCTCCACACTGAGGATTCCAGCCCCCCAGCTGCCAAGTTGTACCTAGCTGGCAACCAAAAATACAGCGAAGACCTTTTTTCTTTATTTCTAGAACTGATTTTAGAAAAAAAATTACGTGGGGCTCCGCCATATTTTTGGTCCAGCCAGGTACAACTTGGCAGCTACGGACTGCCACCAACCCCCAGCTGCCTCGTTGTACCTGGCTGGCAACCAAAAATACAGCAAAGCCCATTTTTTTTTATTTCTAGAACTAATTCTAGAAAAAAAAAATGACGTGGGGCTCCGCCATATTTTTGGCCCAGCCAAGTACTACTTGGCAGCTGGGGGCTGGAATCCTCAGCATGAAGAGGCCCAAGCCTTCTGGGCCCCCATGCTGAAAATTGCAGCCTGCAGCCGCTCCAGAAACTGATGCATTCATTGAAGAGCCATTTTCTGCCGCTGTACCCAGGCTTTTCCAGTTGCCCTGGTGCCGGTGGCAAACTGGGTAATAAAGGGGTTAATGCCAGCTTTTTTATTGGCAGCTGGCACTGAGCCCAAGATTCATAATGTCGGGCCAGTGTTAGACCCAGCCATTAGGAATCTCTAGTAAATAGTCAAAAAATGCACCACACAGAGAAAAATCATTTTATTTGAACACATCCACGCACGCACACATCCGCGCATGCACACATCCATCCATGCACACATCCATCCATGCATGCACACATCAATCCATGCAATATCCATGCATACACACATCCATCCATGCATGCACACACCCATGCACACATCCATCCACCCATGCATGCACCCATCCATCCACCCATGCACCCATCCATCATCCATTCATTCATTCATACTTACCTCACTCACGATCCACTGGTGAGGAGGAAGAGCCTGGGAGAGGAGGAGGGACCCACACCGGAGCAGAGGGGGCAGCCCACTAGGAGAGGTGAGGGGGCCAGGACACAGGGCTCCAGAGGTGGGGGGCTGAACGGAGGAGCGATGAGCAGCATCTGAGGAAGCTGACCGGTGGGTGCAGCCCGCCGGCAGATAGATAATAATAGGAGGGGTGCGGATGGGAGGGATGGGGGCCCTGATGAGCCCTGGAGTGGGAGGGGGCTGAGGAGGGGGAGGGCACCTGCCAACCCACCCCTCCAGATCTGATTGGAGAGTTCCAATCAGTTATGGAGGGATGGCTCACTCTGATTGGCAGTTTCACTTTCAATTGCCAATCAGAGTGACTTTAGCCACAGGGGGGCTATGCCAACCACCCGGGCTAAAGTATAGGCCTTTGCGATCCTGCAGCTCTGGTGACTTGTCACTGAGCCGGTCACCGGATCTGCAGGACCACAAGCAAGCCATGACATTATAGAGACGTCATGGGTCGGGAAGTCACTGACTTCCTTGACATCTCTATAACGTCATAGGTCAGGAAGGGGTTAAATCTTCGGGTTTACCTACCCTGCTGAAGTCGACAATACAATCCTTAGAAACCCCCATATCTGATCAAGAGATTGGGGAGGCTATCTCCTCTAAATCTGGCAAAGCATCAGGCCCAGATGGGTTTACAGTCCAATATTATAAGAAGCTAAGTGTGAGATTACTCCCTTAAGAGCCTCTGTCAATGCTATGGTGGAAATGGCAACACTTCCGAAAGATGCATTACGGGCAACTATTGCCGTAATTCACAAGCCAGGGAGGGATCCATTACAATGCTCCAGTTACCGTCCAGTCTCGTTACTGAATGTTAACATTAAATTATTTGCTAAGATTCTTGTGAGCAGACTATCCCCTTTCATAAATGAAGTCGTTCGCCCGGATCAGGGGGTTTTGTAATGGGGCGGGAGGCTAAGGACAACTCTAACAAAGTAATACATTTAATATATAAAGCCAAACTCTCTAGCACTCCCTTGATGCTTTTGTCGACGGATGCGGAAAAGGCGTTTGATTGCGTAAACTGGTCATTCCTGGAAGAGACGCTGGCCCATATTGGCTTGGGGACAAAGATGTCATGGTGGGTATTGTCCCTATACTTGGTACTATCGGCCTGGGTTCGGGTGAACGTCGTCCTATCTGAGTCATTTGATATTAGAAATGGCACCCATCAGGGATGTCCACTGTCTCCACTAATTTTTATTCTAACTCTTGAACCATTGCTGAGACGTATTAGGGCGAGTTTGGACATTACTGGTGTGCAGGTGAAATTGTGTATGTATAAAATAGCTGCGTACGCCGATGACCTGTTGTTCTTTGTGACAAACCCTAAGATCTCCCTAACCTTCTGGGGTTTATTCCAATCTCTAATTTAAAGTTAATAGAGGCTCTAAACATCACTCTCCCTCCCAGGCTTGTGTATCGCCTAAGAGACGCCTTTGGGTTTCACTGGTCGTCCCGAACCATACGCTAAATGGGACTACAGAATACGGCAGATGTCAAAGACCTCTATAGGACTAATTTTCCTACCCTCGTAAGCTCAATTCGTGCTAATTGTGAGAGGTGGACAATATTGACTTTTACATGGACGTGCAGATGTCAGCTTTTTAAAATAACCATTCTATCTAAGATTTTGTATTATTTACAGGCGCTACCCATTAAACTTCCATCATCTTTTTTTAAGACGAAAATTCAGACAAATTTTATTTGGAACAATACAAGAACCCGACTGGCAAAATCGATATTATATAGAATAAAAAAAGAGTGGGGAGTGGGTCTGCCAGATATTAAGCTATATCATTTGGCGAGTCACCTCGCTTGGGTAATAGATTGGTGCAGACATAAAGACAATGAAATCTGGGTCCAGTTCGAACATAGCTTTACTCCATTCCAGCTCCATACACTGCCATGGGTGACGATGGAGACGAGAGAGGCCTTGTGTGACCATCCAACTATTGGTGCCACACTTTCTTTCTACATGTAACCACATGCTAGTCCGCTCTACAATGATCCCTACTGACTTGACCTCATTCCCGATTCTTAGTCCTCCGAAATTTTAACCAAGTGTTGAAGACCCGGTTTTTGGCCAGTGGATTGCGGCAGGTATACAGTGGAGAGCTGGGGAGATGGGGGAGACGTGGCCGCCTCTGGAAAAACTAGGTTCCATCTTAACTCCGAGTCCTCTAGGATTGTAGAGATGCCTACAACTTACTCATCATTTTCAGAGTCTACCTCCCAGAGTAGCATATTGTAGAACTAAAAACAATTTTTTAGACCTTGTGTCAGGGCTCTGGTTCTTGCAGACATGCCCTTTCCAGAAACTATGCAGTGTTGGTCTCTCCTCCGGATTTACCAACACCTCAATTTATGTTGCAATGGGAGGCTGACTTAGATATGAATCTAACCCAAGAGCAAAGGATGAAAATATATACATTAGCACACACTACCTCGATTAGCTCACGATTTCAAGAAGCTAATTACAAACTGCTTACAAGATGGTATAGAGTCCCCTCGCGACTGCACAAAATATTCCTCTCTATTGACCTGATGTGCTGGAGATGTGGCGAGGCTGAGGGTACCTTGATTCATATCTTTTTAGCTGCAAGACTCTTGACGCCTTCTGGTCCAAAGTGAGAAAAATCATCAGAATTGTCACAGATTACAGGGGAGACCTAGGCCCTGATCTGTTCATGCTTCATTACTGCGAGATCTTCATGCACAGATATAAACACTCCTTGCTGAGATTTTTGATTATGGCGGCTCGAGCATGCATTCCAATCTTATGGAAGAAGGCGGCATGCCATATGTGGATCGAGAAGGTAAATGACCTCATGTTTTTGGAGGACTTAACATCTTCAATTCATGACTCGTATACCAGGTTTAGAGATGCATGGTATAGCTGGTTGTAGTTTCAACAAACCGATATATATAGAAAGTACTGAGAGGCAGGTGACTAGTAAAATCATAAACATGCATGGACAGTTGGTTGTCCTGGCAGGAATGCTTCCCTTCCCCTCTATCCTTTTTCTCCTTTCTGTCTTCTTTTCCTTATGTCTTTATCGTCTGATCTTTCTCAGTCCACTTGTCGACTACCACTCAATTGTCTTGGTCAAGATAGACAGAGTGTATAATAATAATAATAATGTATATTATAGTTATTCAGTTCGGACATATGCAAAATCTATTCGCAGATACAGACTATATATATTCTTTTTAGGTGAGTTTGCTGGCCAGTCAAGCAAAGTGATATTGTGGTTAGTAAACCAAGTATTGGTACTTTTGGCAGTGTGGACAGGTGCCATGTCTTGCCGGAAAATTAAATTTCCATCTCCGAAAAGCTTGTCGGCAGAGGGAAGCATGAAGTGCTTTAATATATCCTGGTAGATGGCAGTGCTGACTTTGGTCTTGATAAAACACAGTGGACCTACACCAGCAGATGACATGGCTCCTCAAACCATCACTGATTTTGGACACTTCATACAAGACCTCAAGCAGCTTGGATTGTGGCTTCTCCACTCTTCCTCCAGACTCTGAGTCCTTGATCTCCAAATGAAATGCAAAATTTACTTTCATCTGAGAACAACACCTTGTACCACTGAGCAGCAGTCCAATTTTTTTCTCCTTGGCCCAGGTAAGGCCCCTTTCACATCAGTGGTAAACGCTGATCGTGGCAGTTGCGGTGAAAAAAACGCAACTGCCGCGATTACCGCATAACGGCACACTTGCGGCAAACCCCATTCAATGTATATGGGGCTTGCGGTAAGTGTGCGGCAAGTGCAGTTTCGGCACTTGCGGCAGGTTCGGCCGCGAAAAAACCACGGCATACCGCGTTTTCTTCGCGGCCGCACCTGCCACAAATGACGAAACCGCAACCACACTGCAGTTGCTGCACCTGCCGCAAGCCCCATAGACATTGCATGGGTCTTGCCACAGGTGAACCGCAAGTGCTGCCGTTATGTGGTAATCGCGGCAGTTGTGTTTTTTTCACAGCATCTGCCGCGATCAGCGCAAAACCCTGATGTGAAAGCAGCCTAAGATGCTTTTTGCGTTGTCTATTGGTCATGAGCGGCTTGACACAAGGAATACAACAGTTGTAGCGCTTGTCCTTGGTATGTGTGTGTATGGTGGCTCTTGGAGCACTGACTCCAGTAGCAGTCCACTCCTTGTGAATCTCCCCCAAATTTCTGAATGGCCTATTCTTAACAATACTTTCAAGGCTGCAGTTAACTCGGTTGCTTGTGCTCTTTTGTCTACCACACATTTTCCTTACACTCAGCTTTCCATTAATATTCTTGGATACAGCACACTGAGAACAGACAGGTTTTTTTTAGCAATGATCTTTTTTGGCTTACCTACCTTGTGGAATGTGTCAATGACTGCCTTCTGGACATTTGTCTAATCAGCAGTCTTTCCCATGATTGTGTAGGCTACTGAACCAGATTAAGGGACCATTTTAAATGCTTAGTAAGCCTTTGCAGGTGTTTTGTGTTAATTATTCTAATTTTGTATGATAATAAATTTTGGGATTTCATTGGCTGTAAGCCATAATCATCAACATTACCATAAATAAATACTTGAAATAGATCACTTTATTTGTAATGACTCTATATAATATATGCGTTTCACTTTATGTATTGAATTACTGAAATAAATTAACTTTTTGATGATATTTTAATTTATTGAGATGCACTTGCATAAAGGTGTCCATTGATTTACATTTCAATAACTTGAGTGTCCTTATATAAGGTTTGGGTTAGGCTGATCTTCCAGACTGATTCTTAAATCATGGCATACTCCATCTTGTGCTGTATATATAAAACCATTGCTTCCTGGAGAGAATACCTGACTGTAAGCATTCAGAGAAAAGTTGGGATTGAAGAGGTGTATCACGGTCCGCGCTGTTATACCCAAAGAAACACTCACATGGAAGGCAGGATTTCAAAAGCAGTTTCTTTCCTTTATTAATAAAGGAAAGAAACTGCTTTTGAAATCCTGCCTTCCATGTGAGTGTTTCTTTGGGTATAGCAGCGCGGACCGTGATACACCTCTTCAATCCCAACTTTTCTCTGGACATTTTTCCACGTGCGAGTGGTCGGTGGAGGTCCTGCAGCAGCTTATTTGTTGATGCATTCAAACCAGTTGTGGGTCACACAACTGAACCAGGTGAGTGGATCCATAGCACCACCTTTACACTTTAGTTTCGCTAGTGATAGGGCACTATTGCGCCTCTTGTCCCCCACCCCTTTTTGACTGTAAGCATTGTCACACAAACTCCATGCATACAGGTCGGTCCTGTGTATCATCTATTAAATTTGTTAGTCATAATGTAATGGTATGAAAAGATCAGTCTAGTAAAACATGGCTTTATCATAATGTGGAAATGAACCAAGAGCTTACAATCTAACACTACATCAGATGGCTGTTTAGCTGCAACACTGGTGTGAACAGGAAATTGAAATAGGTTATCTGCTGGGAAGATGATGCACAGTTTGTGCAAAAGGCCATTAGGTGAGAAAATTCACCTTTTTGTGAACTCTTTTCCCCCTTCAAAAAAATACAGTAGACGGACAGGCATTAGTTTTTCAGCTATGAATATTTTGGTTTTTGTGGGAAAGCGTAGATCCTACAGTTACGGGAGACACATTTTCGGCATTGTGATCCCAAGGGAATGATGTACCGTATATACTCGTGTATAAGCCGACCCGTGTATAAACCGACCCCCCTACTTTTGCCCCAAAAATCTGGAAAAACCTATTGACTCGTGTATAAGCCGAGGGTGGACCCCAGCACAGGTATACAGCCCCCAGCAGTGTGGTATACAGCAGCCCCAGAGGTATATACAGCAGCCCCAGTGGTAGTATACAGCAGCCCCAGAGGTATATACAGCCCCAGTGGTAGTATACAGCAGCCCCACAGGTATATACAGCCCCAGTGGTAGTATACAGCAGCCCCACAGGTATATACAGCCCCAGTGTAGTATACAGCAGCCCCACAGGTATATAGAGCCCCAGTGGTAGTATACAGCAGCCCACAGGTATATAGAGCCCCAGTGGTAGTATACAGCAGCCCCACAGGTAAATACAGCCCCAGTGGTAGTATACAGCAGCCCCACAGGTATATACAGCCCCAGTGGTAGTATACAGCAGCCCCACAGGTATATACAGCCCCAGTGTAGTATACAGCAGCCCCAGAGGTATATACAGCCCCAGTGGTAGTATACAGCAGCCCCACAGGTATATACAGCCCCAGTGGTAGTATACAGCAGCCCCACAGGTATATACAGCCCCAGTGTAGTATACAGCAGCCCCACAGGTATATAGAGCCCCAGTGGTAGTATACAGCAGCCCCACAGGTAAATACAGCCCCAGTGGTAGTATACAGCAGCCCCACAGGTATATAGAGCCCCAGTGGTAGTATACAGCAGCCCCACAGGTATATACAGCCCCAGTGGTAGTATACAGCAGCCCCACAGGTATATAGAGCCCCAGTGGTAGTATACAGCAGCCCCACAGGTATATACAGCCCCAGTAGTAGTATACAGCAGCCCCACAGGTATATAGAGCCCCAGTGGTAGTATCCAGCAGCCCCAGGGGCTGTATACAGCAGCAGCCCCAGGGGCTGTATACAGCAGCAGCCCCAGGGGCTGTATACAGCAGCAGCCCCAGGGGCTGTATACAGCAGCAGCCCCAGGGGCTCTATACAGCAGCAGCCCCAGGGCTGTATACAGCAGCAGCCCCAGGGGCTGTATACAGCAGCAGCCCCGGAGGTATACAGGCCCCCCCCATCAAGCTCCACGGACCCCCCCCCCCTTGGCGGCAGCCTGTAAGGGAAAATCATACTTATCAGTGTCCCGCGCTGTCCCGCCGCTTGCCGACACACGATCCCGGGCTTCAATCCGCGACTTCCGGCTTCCGGCGGTCGCGGGCAATGACGTCATTCCCGCGACCACAGGAAGTGCGGAAGACGCGGAATGAAGCCCGGAATCGTGATGTCGGCAAGCGGCGGGACAGCGCGGGACACTGATAAGTATGATTTTCCCTTACAGGCTGCCGCGCAAGGGGGGGGGGTCCGTGGAGCTTGATGGGGGGGGCCTGTATACCTCCGGGGGCTGCTGCTGCACATAGATTACCGTATATACTCGCATATAAGCCGAGGGGGGACTTTTCAGCCCAAAATTTGGGCTGAAAAACTCGGCATATACGCGAGTATATACGGTACATATTTTTTACATAACTGTGAGACCTCCCTATGAGCGGCAAATTAAGAATGGTCAGGTAGATGACAATTTATATTTCCTATCTATGGAAAGGTAGAATCATGATAGTGAATATGGCGGTTAAATCTAACTGAGACCTCCAGGGGTGAAGAAGGCCTGAAAGTTGGGGATCCCATAATTTTCGAGAGACCATAGCCACATTCCATAACAAGCCCCATCTGAGGTCCCCTTTTTTTGTCCCCTTTGTAACACCTTTTGTATATTTTGATAAACACTGCATACTATATTTCTAGTAAATAAATAAATTTGATAATTTTGTTCCTCTTGCTCTATAAACCACATCCCTGGAGCCATATGCTACCTGTAACAGGTGTCCAATCGCCCTGTATAAACGATTGGTGGTGGCAGGTAGTAGTTTTTCTTGGGTTTTTGTGGAGCTTGGCAGTGACTGTGCAGAGGTGCATATTATCATGTGTTGACTGCTCCACGGTCCACATGAATTACTCTGCTTTAGCTAAATCAGAGTTTATTTCTTTCGGCTCAGTCGGTTAATGGTGAAGTTGCCGTTGCTGAATCTGAGGTGTAATACTCAGCAGGTGGAGGTGTAGGTTCATCTAGGGCCGCACCCTGGCTTTTAAATAGCCTTCACTTTCCTCAAGTAGATGCCGTTGATAATGTTTATTTAGTCACTTTGCTGTGAAGACTCATGAGCTGTTGTGCTGCAGTCTTTCCAGGAGACTTCTTGCCTTGGGAGTAGCTGTGGTTTCTGATCCATGGGTGGAGGTACCTTCACAGAGGTACCTTTTGAGAGCAGAATGAGCCAGGGACCCCAAGTATAAGAGCCAGATTAGCTCCCTCTGAATCCCTTCACCACCTCACCATCTGGTTTCCTGATTCCCTTCATCCTTTAAGCTTGACATTATCAGTGGCCCAACTGCCTTTTCCTCTGAGCCATTATGTCTCAGGCGTCCTCTACTGATGCCTTTTCGCAACTGATGCACACCATCTCTGCTGAGGTCACTGGTCTGCAAACTCAGATGGTACAGCATGAAGTTGTAGAGTATCTGTCCTCAGCTCACACCCAGGCTCTTCTGAAATGCAAGGCATCTCTTCCAGATAGAATTTATCCCCTCCCCATAAAACCTTTGTGTTCAAAGAGGCCTGCAAGCTTTATTTCTGGCTTCGGCCCTGTTACTCTGGGAATATGGAACAGTTGATGCAAATCATTATCTCCCTTCTTAAGGGGATCCCCAAACCTGGGGAAAACCAGGGCTTTTTCCCTCCCGACATATTCCACATCCTCGCGGTCGGTGGACGGGTTTTTCGCTGGCTTGGCTCAGGTGTATGCTGAATCAGATAGTGTGACTCTTGCTGAATCTAACCTTCGTAAACTAAACCTGGGTGTCACAAGCAGTGGAGGAGTACTGCTTGAAGTTTTGGAGATTGACGACTGACACCCAGTGGAATGACATTGCCTTCGGGAGTCAGTTCTGCTTGGATCTCACAGGTAGACTGCAAGACACCTTGGTTCAGTACACCGCACCTGAGTTATTGGAGGCTGCTGATGTTCCTACCCATCAGGGTAGACAGATGTCTGAGGGAGAGACCGAGACCAACTTTGTCCCCTGTGGCTATTCCTGTTGAGGAGGCTCCACACAATGAACCTATGCAGTTGGGGGTAGTAGGCTCTCGTGTTAAACCTTCTGTGGTTGTGGTCTATCAATTGGGTGAAGCATGTTTCTATTGTGGACAAACTGATCATTTTATTAAGGTTTTTCCACATCGCTCCGGGACGAACACGCAGTCTCAGATGTAGCCTACCTTGGGTCGTACGGAAGGAGACAACAAGAGGGTTTATATTTCCTTCTTTTCTAAGTCTCCATTAACTCTGTCTGCTAAGGTGTTGGTTGATGAAAAAACTGAGACTGTACCAGTGCTAGTTGACAGCGGAACAGGAGCCGATTTTATGGATTTTCACTTTGCGCACACTCATGGCTTCGTTTAAAGAGGATTAGCGAGACCCATTCCAATCTCCGCCATTGACTCAGTTCCGCATAGCCTGAAAGTGATTTCTCAAGTTGTGCATAATGTGAACTTCAGTATAGGAACTTGTCACCAAGAGTTCCTCTCCTGTCAAGTTTTGGAGAATTTACCCACCCCCATTGTCTTGTGCCTTCCTTGGCTTAGAAAACATAACCCGGTAATTGACTGGCGGGCCCGTGAGGTGGTTAGCTGAGGTACTGCCTGTGAGGATAAATGCTGTGGTGCTTCTATCTCTACCTTGGTGGTGACACCTGCACTTACATCTCCATGCAAGTAGGTTAGGAGTTTGCTGAGGGGTGGTGGTGGAGTTCAGACTTTGCTTTGGACTCATGGTGCCTCTAAGCATCATCCTAGTAAGAGAGGCCGGGGAAGGGCAGTTGTTTCTACTGTGCACCCTAAAGAAGGGAGTACTGTGGTCTAGGGAGATACCTCTATTGCTTGCCTTCCTAAAACTACCCTCTGACTGTCACTGCATGCATGGAAATAAATGTTCAGGTCCAGACCTGAGAGTGAATGACTTGTGTGGGTGCTATCTAAGCACATCAGGTAGAGATTTGACGCTGGAGCATTCAGTTCTGAAGTTATTGGTCCATTTCAAATATCGGCCATTTTCCATCCTATGCTATCTTGATCTAGCCCCCGGTGCTTTACATTCGTAATGGTTTTCATATTTCTACTCTCAGGAGATGTGGACCTCTTCCGAACGGGTCTGCTTGAGGGTCCAAAGTCTCTTTATTAAAAGAGCGGTACTGTCATGTGTTGACTGCTCCACGGTCCACATGAATTGCTCTGCTGTAGCTAAACCGGAGTTTATTTCCTTTGGTTCAGTCAGGGTTAATAGTGAAGCTGCAGCTGCTAAATGTAAGGTGTATGGCTCAGCAGGTGGAGGTGTAGGTTCATCTGGTGGCCACGCCCCTGGACTTTAAATAGCCTTCCCTTTCCTAAGGCTGGTTTCACCCTGCAGTTTTTTCCCTGATCATGTTCCATCCAGTTTGTGTGCCAAAAGCAGGAGAGGAACCAGGATAGGAAATTGCAGAGAAAAACTATAATTGAAATATTGACACCTGTTCTGAGTTTTGGAGACACTCCTGGTTTTGGCACACAAACTGGATGATCACTGATCAGGGAAAATCCTGCAGTGTGAAACCAGCCTTAAGCAGATGCCTTTGATAGAGTTAAGATACCGTTACACACAGAGATATCTGTGCAGACATTGGTTGCAGTGAAATCATGGACACATTGTTACATTTGTACATGGCAACAAAATGGAACAATGTGTCCATGATTTCACTGCAACCAGTGAGTTGCAAGCAATTTCTGCACAGATATCTCTGTGTGTAACAGTACCTTTAGACTCTTCTTGGTCTCTGAGCTGTGAAGACACAAGAACTGTTGTGCTTCAGTCTTTCCAGGAGATTCCTTGCCTTGGGAATAGCTGTGGTTCCTGATCCATGAGTGGAAGTACCTTCACAGAGGTACCTTCGAGAGCAGGACGAGCCAGGGACCCCCAGTATAAGGGTCAGATTAGCTCCCCCTAAATCCCTTCACCACCTCACCATCTGGTTTCCTGATTCCCTCACCCTTTAAGCGTGACATATATATATTCCACGAAACAATCACTGATCTCAGGGAGACCAGTCAAAGAAAACACTGCAGGCAGCCGGCAAAAACGCTCAAACACAGTGAGATCCTAGGTGCACTGCCCCCTGGGACTCTATTTGCATATATATATTCCATGCATTGGAATCGGTTGTTTCCTGATCCATCAATTGTCAGTCAATTCCGTATTGTCCTGATGATTGGAGGCAGTGGAGTGCTGTTTGTGACATTGGTGACAGCGGTGGGATATTTGCATTGCATGATTATTTTGGCTGTTTCCTTGACATTGTGTTTGTACATTGTTTGGACAGTACAGGAGTTGACTCAAAGTTGCTTATGACAGAAAGCAACCGAGTAAAATATATAGCAAATCATTTTTTTTAAAGAGGACCTATGACTTTGCATTAACACAAACACTAATAAAAGAAAATCCCCTCTGGTGTAAATGCTGTTGTTCTCCTGACTTGTTTTCCTATAGTTAAAGCCCTCTTTATATGAATGTATATCTAATTTAATTAGCCAAGGGGGTGTGGGCCTTTATTTTCTCTACAGGTGTCTTCTTGATGACCACACCCACAGCTTTAACAAGACTAGATTTCCATACCAAGAAAGGGAGTCATATTTCAGGAACAATGGGTTGCAGAAATAAAAAATGTAGAATGGCAAATTAAGGAAAACAGCGGCATTAATGCCATATTAAAAAAGTTAATATTTATGACGTGACAGGTCCTCTTCAAGGGGTACCTATCCTGTCCACAAACTCTTAACCTGCAGATATAGGGTTAATAGTGATTCAATACTGTCCCACCACCTAACTAAAAGCACAGCTATTGGAGAAGATGAACTTTATTCGTTCCAGGAGCCAACGTTTGTTCAGTCTTAGTGGTGTACTGGAGAGGCTACAATCACCACTCACAGCATTGTTAGCGGCGGCTATAATCATGTCCCAGCACTTTGATTGACAGTTCACTCTGCACAGATGCGAAGCAGAGATGTCTGTCAATCAAAGTGCTGAGTTGCCACATGCAATGTTTTGAGCAGTGGTTGAAGGCACTGCATGCAGGTCCCTATAATTAAAAGCTGGTGGCTCTCAGTAAGAATGTAGTTTATTTTCTGTCTTCAGTAAGGCAACCGAATAGTATTGAAATGCTATTTATTAGCAGATCAATTACATATATGATGGTTAATAACATTTTCACAACCTGAAAGTTTCCATTTCTGTGACTATTAGATGTATATTTCACCCTTAAAGTATACATGTCAGTAGTATGGCCTTATATACCGCATTCTACATGAGCGTTCTTTGACCTTCCCCCGCGCCTGTGCAGTACACTACTTTGCTCTACCCTCAGCAATGTAGAGTGAAATACACGTATGCAGGAGCGCAGTGGAGGAGACTGTGTGACGTAGGATGTGTCACCCTCAGGAAGCAAAGAAGAGGACAACATTTACAAGAAGAACAGAGGCACCAGACCAAGACCAGCAAGACCCATCAGACAGGACCACCCCCAGGTGAGTATAATAAAAGCTGATTTTTGCATTATACAGATCGGTCTGGGACTTATACACAGCATTCCAAAATGCTTTATACAAGGCCTTACTGGTGGTGGCTACAGCTTATATGCAAAACATTGCTGACAGATTCACTTAAAGAAAGCTGATTGATGGAGTCTGGCTCCCAGGACCTGCAAAATGATGAGGCTGTGATCTCCTGGTAGGTTTCTGCCACATTTCATACATTGTTAACACAGGCACATAAAATACATGAATGATCAGTACCAGCACATCAGCTGAGCCAATCAATATGTGTAATCAATAAAGAGAATGTGCATGAGATCAAATTCAGTATCAGCCACAGGCTAGCTAATGCCCTTTTGTTATACTTCTATACCAGGGTCCTAGTCCAATGTCTTTGTATGCTCAGAGAACCTATGTAATGTTACCAGAATAAGGACCTTCTGATTCCACGTTTCTCCCAGGTACTATAAAATAGCCTATATTCACCTCCTGTGTTGGCACTGCTCCAGTGGTGTGAATACTCATAATCCTGGGGCTCAGGTGAGGTTGTGATGTCACACAAGCTCTGCGTCCAATCAACACCGGCTTCTCTCTCCCCACCTTCAGATGCAGGACTAATCAACAAGAAGTGCGTGGCAGGGTAGAGAAGCCGGCGTTTATTGGATGTGGGGCTCACGTGACATCACATGCTCCGAGAACATGAGTCCTGACACCGCCGGATTGGCACTGGCATGAGAGGGGAGTGCTGGCTTTAGAAGAAAGCTGTGGCTTCTGTAGGGGCTGTCCTAGTAGTGGAAAACCCCTTTTAAAGTTTTATTAAGGGTATCACATTGAATAGGAACATAATGTAATAATTCTGTATCATCTTTCCTATAATTCCTCTTGTATTGTGCTAGTACTCTTTTATTCTGACTGCAAATGTCTCAATAAAATAACAATTGGGTTTTACCAGCAGGAGATGGCCCAATCATTGCACAGAGCTCTAGGGAAAAATGGATCAGAATTACTGTATTATTTAATGGGGAATCAAGGGATTTCCAAAACAAATGTGGCAGGAAAGTCCAACTATCTTAATGAATTACCAGAGGTTTTTATGTGGGTACACAGGTTTTTATGTGGGTACACAGGTTTTTATGTGGGTACACAGGTTTTTATGTGGATACACAGGTTTTTATGCCTCAATACTTACTGATATTCAGAAGTGGCAGGACAGTTCATCAATATAAGTGAGCTGAGCTTTTACGTCTCGAGTTGAATGGTGATATTAGGATTTTTTACAGCACATAAACATAGTTATCTGAACTCATCAAAATATTCAGGAGAAATACTGTAATGACATTGATCAGTCTGCTAAAGCTCTGTACATACATTTAAACCTGGTTTCGTCCCTACATCCCCAGCTTTCGGTTCACTTTGCTTATTGTGAAACAAGGTCAATAAATGCCGGCTCGCCTCGAGCTATACGTGACGCATGAACCCGTTTTGCTTGACCACAGGATATAAGCTAAATAGATTGGGAGAGACAAAAGCTGCACAGTGATATGTCTATGTGGGCAAAGAAAAAGAAGCCTTCCCATTTCAGGAAATGTAAAGTACACTTACACTTATTGTACTGAATTTATAATAGTGTTATATGGTATAATATTACAACTCTATAGTCTGTTTGTACACACATATCTATGGTATATACAGTTAGGTAGAGTAATATTTGGACAGTGACTGAATCTGCGTGATTTGGCTTATGTATGCCACTATCTATTTAAAATGAAATAACTGAACTGAGATGCCATGGAAGTATACACTTTAAAGTCACCGCTTTTGTGTAATGTAACCTGTGCCCTGCACCTCATGCTGTCATTGGGGTTCCAGTAACACCTTCATACTCCCCAGATTGGCCCCTGCATACCTCAGAAACTAACTTTCATGGTAATTACCTCCTCATGATCAGGTGAGTTGTGCTCACTTAAGTCCAAGCCGCACATGTGCCTGTAAAACTCGCCGTCACCTTGCATTCACCCGCGGCTTCCTTCAGGTCCAGGGGTGCTGCATCCCACACGCACTGCATCCGAATCGTATTCACATACCCTTAGGCTAGGGTCAGACCAGTGTCTTCTCTCAGCCTGCCGGATCCGTGAAAAACTTAGAATCTGGCAGGAGCAGCGCATAGCGTTAACGGCATGTAACGATATGCACTGCCTGCTCTATGAATATCTATGAAAAACCGATGTTTACTGCAGCTGGCGGCCTCACACACAATGCCCGGATATGCGCTATTGCAGAGCGAACAGGAAACGCGGTTTGCAGCGTTTTCCTGTGCGCTCTACAAAAGCGCATATCTGGGACTTTTGAGTGGAGCTGCCGGCGGCGCGAAGCTTCAGGTTGCAGTAGGGATACATACACAGGCGGCGCATAGCATCACAGGCTGATAACATTATGCACTCAGCCTGAGAATTTCTAAGTTTTCAATGGATATGGCAGGCTCAGGGCAGAGGCAGGTCTGACCTTAGCCTTAGACTGTGAAGAGTATTGCATATTGCCACCTCTTAACAATAGATTTGGGGTTTTCTTGTCATGGTGATTAAATATACTAATAGCAAAGGATATTTTATATTTTATTTCTATAACATTAATTAAGGTGACACACCGGCGTATATAATTTGAGAAGTGTGTTTTACTGAATTACATCTAAATAAGGCCCCTTTCACACTAGCGTTTTGTTCAAATTGTGGCAGATCCAGCAGATTTACTGCATCTGCTGCCTAACGGCCGCACTTGCGGAACACTTACTGCTAGCCCCATGCATTGTCTATGGGGCTTGCGGCAAGTGCGGTATAGTCGCGGTTCCGACAGTTGCGGCCATGAAAAAAAATACAGTCAGCAGCGTTTTTTTCGCGACTGCAACTGCTGCAAGTGCCAGAACCACGGCTATACCTCACTTGCCGCACCTGCCGCAAGCCCCATAGACAATGCATAGGGCTTGCCGCAAGTGTAGCCGTTAGGCAGCAGATACGGTAAATCTGCCGGATCTGCCGCAATTTGAACAAATCGCTAGTGTGAAAGGGGTCTTATACATTTTTAATTTTTTATTCTTTTTCAATACCTGAAAAAAAAAAAATTATTAAAAAATAACATTTTTGGAAACTTTTGAATTTGAATAGTTTGAATTATTGATGGTGACAAATCATTCTATGAGAATTCTGATAATGTCACACAATAGTTGGTAGACTCAGTCTGTGCTATTAGTGCATGTATAGAGCTTTACCCGTCACTGTAATCCTATCTCTTGCTGACAACTTTTCGTTAAAGGGAGTCTAAAAAAGCTCCAGTGACCACTGTGAAAATTCAAGTATACTACTGGTGTTTTTGTAATAAAGATCATGATATAAAAAAAATATTATTTCTCCTTCGCCTCATTGGGGGACACAGGACCGTGTTATGCTGCTGTCCACTAGGAGGCGACACTAAGAAATCTGCAAAAGAGTAACAGTGGCTCCTCCTCTGCAGTATACACCCCTGGAGCAGGCACTGCCTCCCCAGTTTTTTGCTTAGTGTCGAAGGAGGCACACGTCCATTTTCCTCCTGGTGAATTTTCATCTTTAAAGAAGAAAAGTGGGTCCGGCGTGGCCCCCGGCATGCTCTTTCCTCGCCACCCACTGTTGGTGCGCTGGGTTGAGGTTGAGAATCCTTACATATGCCGTACTCCTTTCTCGGCCTCCCACTGTTGGGTTGCTGGGTTAAAGTCGAGACAGCCCAGCATAACACCCTCCTTCCTCACTCCCTTCCGGTCTGAGGTGAAGTAGAAGCTGACTGCCTGCCAGATGACGTCCCCCTAATCACCCCTCGGTGTTTTAGGGAGTGGCACCACCTGGTATCAGCAGCCCTGGCTGCATGGGCTGGAGAATGCATGGCTGCCTGCAGAAGATAGAAAAGCTGCAGACGCTGGGCTGGATGAGAGGGCACTTACAGCAGCCAGGCTTCAGGCACAATGCTGACAGGGGCACAGCAGCAGGGCTCTTACAAGCTGCATCCAGGAGCAGCTGGCATGCTTAGTATAGATCCCCTTGCTATACTGGCGGTTTCACCGCCAGTACTTTGCACAACTGCCCTGGGAACCTTTTTCCCCGTTTTTCTGGGCCCCCCAGCGCCTTTTTCGCGCCTCCGCGCCAGCCCCTCACTATTTCCAGGGACCTCAACTAATTGAGGCCCGGCTTGGGCCTAGCGCGGAGGTCGCCGCCCCCGTCCCGCCCCGCCGGATGACGCTGACCGCGCGTCATACTGGGGGCGGAGTCGAGAGCGGGCGCGTTTTCCAGGCTGGAGCCCGCACATTTACCTCCGCCCCTTCCTCCTTCCCCTCCACGGATGCCATTAGCCCTAGCACGTGGAGCGCTCAGCCATCCGGGGGGACACAGGATCCGGGCGGCCTGTCACACAGCGGCGCTGGGACTAGTAAGACCTCTGCAGGGATCTCCTCTGCAGAGGTTCTCTGCCTCCCTCCCTCTCCTCCACATCCCCTCCTGCAGCAGGCACTGTTACATCCACAGTGACCCTATTCAGCCCCTCCACTAAGGGCCCAGGCACCTAGCTGGACAGCTAGATAGTGCCTGCTTACACACGGGACTCCTGGTTACCTCTATTTTTGCACTATAGCCCATACCACAATGTCTGGCAATAGGAGTAAGAAAAGCTCCAAGGCAGCCAGCACTTACTATGCTACCTGCACTGTTTGCAAGGCTGACCTCCCTGCAGGATGCACCTCGCCACATTGTGAGAGCTGCACGCAGGCTGCAGATACTGAGACCCCCACTACCCGGGCTTCTACCAGTGCCCCGACCCTACACCTGCGTGGGCCACAGTTATGTCTCAGAATATGACGCAGTCCATTGACAGATTGTCTGCCACACTGCTGCAGTTTATGCAGGCCCGGTCGCCACCTGAATCCGCCGTTCAGGCTTCTGCGTCTCAGCCAGAAGTCTCGGAACCGCGACAGACTGCCGACTTTGCCCCGTCAGTCTCCGACTCTGGCCGTAAGAGACCACCTTCATCTCCAGAGTTCCCAGCGGGCTCTGCAGCCTCTACATCCCGCAGGCGTCAAGATGACGCGCAGGAATCCGAAGGTCTCTGTTCTTCGGACTCAGAGGGTCACTTAGATGAGTGCCTAGACTTAGATGCGACCGATACGGTGGCACTGGTGGAGGATTTGATTACTTCCATCAACCAGGTTCTGGAAGTGTCAGACCCTCCGGCTGATGCTCTGGAGCATAAGGTGTCCTTTAAAAGGGCCAGGAGACCACATAAGTATTTCTCAGACCATCCAGAGTTCCAGGAAATTCTTAAATAACATAGGTTACACCCTGACAAAAGGTTTGGTAACGGTACGGCTCTGGAAACGCGTTATCCTTTTCTGCCTAAGGTCACCCAGGATTGAACAGATCCGCCACAGGTGGACTCTCCTGTATCTCGTCTCACTACCAAGACCCTCCTGTCCTTACCGGACAGTTCATCCATAAAGGACGCCACTGACCGTCAGGTAGAGCAGAAGTCCATCTTTGAGGCCTCAGGCTCTTCTCTAGGACCAGCCTTTGCTTCAGTCTGGGCCTCAAAGGCTATTATGACTAGAGCTAATTCTGTACTCTCGGCTCTTCGGTCCTTGCAGGTTGACCCAGCCTTGTTAGACCAGGTTGCTCAAATAGCGGTTACCGCGAATATTCAATGCATGCTGCCTTCGATTCGGCTAACTGTGCCGCGGCGGCGGCTTCCAAACGCCATAACTATCAGGCGAGCCCTCTGGTTGAGAGAGTGGAAGGCAGATGCAGAGTCAAAAAAGTCGCTCACATGTCTTCCGTACAATGGTGGCCGTTTATTTGGAGAAAAGCTGGATCAATTGATTTCAGACTCCACTGGGGGTAAGAGTACCTCTCTTCTGCAACGTCAGATTAAGCGACCCTTCACTCGTTGCCAACAAACCCATTTCCAGTCCTTTCGGAACTCCTTTAGTTGGTCAGTCTCGAAGCCCCCGCCGGCGGGCAATAGGTCCCCCCGTAGGGAGTTCACCCAGACGACACAAAAGACTGGTGCAAACTGGCAGTCCCATTCCTGCCAGTCTAGATCTAAGGGCTCAAAGCCCAGCAGATTCTCTTCTTCCTGACTCTCCCCCTTCGGGAGACACTATTCAGGTTGGTGTCCGACTTTCTCGCTTTCGTCAGGTCTGGCTCGCTTCTACCGACGACAAGTGGGTAAACACCTTGGTGTCTTCCGGATACACTATAGAATTCACGGCCCATCCTCCAAATCGTTTTTTTCTGTCAATCCCACCTGCTCATCCGCCCAAAGCTCGCACCTTCTTTCAGGCGGTAGATTCCCTTTTGAAAGCCGGTGTCATCATACCGGTACCGCCAGCCGAACGTCTCCAAGGGTTCTACTCAAACCTTTTTGTGGTACCCAAAAAAGGAGGGGCGGTTCGCCCCATTCTAGATCTAAAACAGTTAAACTCCTTCGTGAAGGTTCGGCATTTCCGCATGGAGTCACTGCGCTCCATCATAGCATCCATGGAGAAGGACGAATTTCTCGCGTCCATCGACATACAGGACGCTTACCTCCATATCCCAATCGCGACAATTCACCAGCGGTTTC
The DNA here is from genome assembly GCA_033576535.1 of Allobates femoralis. Lineage (NCBI taxonomy): Eukaryota > Metazoa > Chordata > Amphibia > Anura > Aromobatidae > Allobates > Allobates femoralis. Next base: position 124,929,477 of record JARQOC010000001.1, on the reverse strand, counting down.
TCCGTTTCGCCATCGACCAGGACCATTATCAGTTTGTGGCCCTCCCGTTCGGCCTAGCGACGGCTCCCAGGGTGTTCACCAAGGTCATGGCGGCCGTCATGACCATACTGCACTAAAGAGGAATGGTAGTCCTGCCATACCTAGACGATTTGCTCATCAAAGCCCCCTCCTTCAGGGAGTGTCAGCAGAGTGTTTCCATCACGGTGGACACCCTGCGTCGGCTAGGCTGGTTGGTGAATCTGCGGAAGTCATCACCAGTCCTGTCACAATCTCTAACATTCCTCGGCATGCGTTTCAACACCCCCAGGGGTCTGGTCCTCCTCCCTCAGGACAAGGCGAAGGCTCTTCGACAGGGGGTCCACAGTCTCCTACGGTCGTTTCCTCAATCGATTCGGTTCGCCATGAGGTCTTGGGCAGGATGGGTGCCTCTATGGAGGCGGTGCTGTTCGTTCAACTTCACCTAAGGCCTCTCTAACGGGTGATTTTGACTTCGTGGAACAGGAACCCTTCTGCCCTGGACAGATTATTCCGGTTGTCACCTGCAGCAAGGAGTTCCCTCCATTGGTGGCTCAAACCTCACAGGGGGAAGGTCCTTTCTACCGGTTTGCTGGAAGATAGTCACCACCGACGCAAGTCTCAGCGGATGGGGAGACGGTACATCGTCATCACACGGCACAGGGAACATGGTCCCCAGCGGAGTCGGCTGAGCCCATCAATCTCCTGGAAATCCGAGCCATATTTCTAGCTCTGAAGGCCTTTTATTCCATGCTGGCAGGAACACAAGTCTGGATTCAGTCGGACAATGCCACGGCCGTGGCATATATCAACCATCAAGGCGGAACCCGCAGTCTCCAGGCCATGCACGAAGTGCAACGCATTCTACACTGGGCAGAATCGACGAACTCAACGCTGTCAGCAGTTCATATCCCAGGAGTGGAAAACTGGGAAGCGGATTTTCTCAGTTGCCAGGGCATGGACTCGGGAGAATGGTCCCTACATCCCGACGTGTTCCAGCAAATATGCCGTCGCTGGGGGACTCCGGACATAGACCTGATGGCATTTCGATTCAACACGAAGTTTCCCATGTTTATAGCCAGATCTCACGACCCGCGAGCTCTAGGGGCGGATGCCCTAGTTCAGAACTGGTCTCAGTTCCAGCTGCCTTACATCTTCCCTCCTCTGCCTCTCATTCTCAGAGTGGTGCGGAAGATCAAGCAAGAGGGCATTCAAGTCATTCTCATAGCCCCAGACTGGCCCAGACGGGCATGGTACGCCGATCTCGTACAGCTCACGGCGGACGTTCCTTGGCGCCTCCCTTGTCGTCCCGACCTTCTGTCTCAGGGCCCATTTTACCACCAGAATTCAGACGCCCTGAATTTGATGGCGTGGCCCTTGAGACCTGGGTACTAACCCAAGCAGGTTTCTCCCCTGCCGTTATTCAGACCATGATCAGAGCACGGAAGTCGGCATCGGCAAAAATTTATCATCGCACCTGGAAAGCTTTCTTCGCATGGTGCTCTTCTCGAGATCAACCCCCTCTTCCCTATTCCTTGCCGCTAGTTCTAGGGTTCCTTCAGTCGGGGTTAGAGTCTGGTCTCTCCCTAGGTTCCCTTAAGGGTCAGATTTCAGCTCTTTCAGTACTTTTTCAATGTCGCATTGCTGTGAAACCGCAGGTTAAAACCTTTCTACAAGGAGTTAATCGCATTGTCCCTCCGTACAAACGACCTTTAGATGCATGGGACCTTAACCTGGTTCTTACGGCTCTGCAGGAACCTCCCTTTGAACCTCCTTGGGACATCTCCCTCCACTTTCTGGCTCTGAAGGTGGTTTTTCTAGTGGCTATCACTTCTCTTCGCTGAGTGTCAGAACTCTCGGCGCTTTCTTATAAGCCACCCTTCCTGGTTTTCCATCAGGACAAGGTTGTACTCCGTCCAGTGCCTTCATTCCTGCCTAAGGTTGTCTCCTCTTTTCATTTGAATGAGGATATTTCATTGCCTTCCTTTTGTCGGGCTCCGGTTCACTGGTTCGAACGAGCCTTGCATACTCTGGATCTCATCAGGGCGCTTTGCATTTATGTGTCCAGAACTGCACATTTCCGTAAGTCAGACACTCTGTTCATTCTGAAGGAAGGCCCTCGTAAGGGTATGCCAGCTTCCAAGGCTACACTGGCTAGGTGGATTAGATCAGCTATCCAAGAAGCCTACAAGATAAAAAATACTCCTCTTCCAGCGGGGATCAAGGCACATTCTACCCGAGCCGTGGGGGCCTCCTGGGCCATTCGGCACCAAGCCTCGGCTCTCCAAGTGTGTAAGGCGGCCACCTGGTCGAGTTTACACACTTTTACCAAGCACTACCGTGTTCATACCCAGTCCTCGGCGGACGCTAGTCTGGGTAGGTGCATCCTTCAGGCGGCAGTTGCCCACCTGTAGGTATTTATTTGTTCACTGACTTGTTCAGTACCATTAGTTCCATTGTCTTTTCCCGCCCAGGGACTGCTTTGGGACGTCCCACGGTCCTGTGTCCCCCAATGAGGCGAAGGAGAAAAGGAGAATTTTGTGTACTCACCGTAAATTCCTTTTCTCTTAGCCGCTAACTGGGGGACACAGCACCCACCCCGTTGGCCGTACCGGCCTTGTTACTTGTGGTTTTTGTTACTCTTATATTGTTACATTGTGGCCTTGCCAGGCTTTGTTGATATTGATTAACCTTGTTAAATTTCCTACTGCTTTAGCACAAAACTGGGGAGGCAGTGCCTGCTCCAGGGGTGTATACTGCAGAGGAGGAGCCACTGTTACTCTTTTGCAGATTGCTTAGTGTCGCCTCCTAGTGGACAGCAGCATAACACGGTCCTGTGTCCCCCAATTAGAGGCTAAGAGAAAAGGAATTTACGGTGAGTACACAAAATTCTCTTTTTTTTAAATAGTAATGAAATGTGTGATATAAAACAATAGTCGTTATCTGACAACGCATTCTCTTTAGAAACCTTAACAAACAGCCACCATAACAATGATTGTGACTGTGTCTAATATATTCATGGCTCTTTTTTAACTTTCCTGTCTATGGTCATCTAACAATTTAAAGGGGTTTTCCATTTTCAGAAAACCCCTCGGAAAATCCCTGTTCCCTGGCAGAAAACAACATACTGTGCTTTGCTCAACCTCCCTTAGCCCAGAACTGAGAATTATCCTTTTTAGTACTGACGGCATGTCTACAGCGCTGCTGACAATCTGTGAGATCAGCAGCTTTGCCCGAGTTGACAGCACAAGCCTCTCTGAGCCGCTGGTCTCACTGATTGGCTGAGTCTCAGCACTAGGGGACAGGGGTCTTCCGAAACAGTAATCACTAATAGAGATTCATGCCACAGGACATATTTTATGGCACGTATGTTTTTTTTTGCATTTTTTTAGCTTTTAGCTTTTGCCTGTTCAGATCCAGAGTTAGGCTAGGGCCACACTTGAGCCAGTGAAGTGCTAAAAGCTAGCGTTTTTCACAATTCTAAATTGTGAAAAACGCTATCGTTAATGCTTCCGTAGGCTCCCATGCAAAAAATGCATGGTCAAAATGCAACACTTTTGACACTATGCGCATGCTTTATTTTAATACGGGAGCCTATGGGAAACACATGCGTTAATACTAGCGCTAAAAAGGCAAAAAATGGCAAGTGAAGAAACAGCCTCCTTTAACGCATCCTTGCAAAGGACGCTCCCTCCAAATGTGACTCCAGCCTAATTCAGAGGATTATTCTACATCATGGGTTACAAATTACCTTCATTTTCTCCAGACGTCACTTATCAGAAGTAATTTCAGAAGTAATTGTTTTTTGTATAATGACTTGAAATAACAGGCAGAAAAGCAGGACGTGTACATCTGATATATCATACATAACTGGCTGTGTCACCGTCTCCAAATTAACCATTAGATGGAGCCCTTCATCACATGCTTGTGTTCAAGGCACATCAGTTCCATTCCCATAAATTCTGAATAGTAGAATCACAATCTTTCTCTACCATTCATGCTTCATCAGGTAATTATTTATGTAGACAAACATGGCCATACTTATTATCTATTTCTAACTTATAATAAAAGTCAATAGTTCCAGTGGTTTGCCCTGGAAATGCCCACAAAATAATAACAAATTTAGCTTTTTCCCATGAATTAAATGTTACAAGAAGTAGATGTTGTTAGGCAACAAACCGTAACACAAGACAATGACATTTAGGCTAAGTGCTGACGATCCGGAGACACTGCGTCCTGGACGCTGCCTCTCTACTGCAGAGAACTGAGTCCTATGCCCACGATCAGAATACTGGGCGTAGTGTATTTTCTCTGTGTTTGCCCACCAAGAACACTCAAGTCTCTGCAAGAATAAACTGACATGCTGTGGTTCGGGAAGCCACATCACGTGTCAATTTATGCGGCGGAGACAAGAAGCACAGTAGACATGGGATTTCTATCAAACCATCCACCGTGTTTTAGCTGTACAACAAAAAACTGAGCCAAAGCATGAGTTAATATACATGTAAAATATAAGAGCATGTTCACACTGGCCACTAAACAGACAAAACTATTGCTCAAAAATAGTGTGTACTAAGTCCCCTATGTTATTTATATGCAGCAGGGTATTTTTTCATATAATTTTTATGTTAGGTTTTTCTGTTTAGTGGCCAGTGTGAACACGCTCTTATATATGTAAGATTAAATAAAGCAGTGTGTTAAAAAAAAAATACTCACCTCTCCGCCGAGTGTCCTGCGATGCGAGGCATCCACATCTGATGGCTGCAGGACTTTAATCAGCTGACCGGGAAGGGGCGGCAACTCGATCAGCTGATGTGTCACATGACTGTATCAGCTGAGCAGTTTAAATCGCCAGCCAAAACTGATTGACGGGCGTGCGATTTAAGCCGTTCAGCTGATGCTGTCATGTGACACATCAGCTAATTGGGTTGCCACCCCTTCCCAGTCAGCTGATTAAGGTCCTGCAGCTATCGGAGGTGGATGCCTCGCATCATGGGACACTCAGCGGAGAGGTGAACATTTTTTTTTTATTTGTAACCATTCCTTTCTTTAATTTCACTTTAGCAGTGTATGTAGATAGACTGCTAAAGTGAAAGTAACAGCGCCGACACCACTTGCCTGGCTCGGCTCCCCCAGCTCTTTCTGTGTCCCGATCATTCATATCCCGGATTCGGGCACAGAAATGGCATCCAGAGTTACCAATGCGGACCTTTCTGTTCCTGTCCGTGTGGTCCTGAATAAAACAGGATCCCCATGGACAGGAACAAAACAGTGGTGTGAAGGGGGCCTTATACAATGTCTGCATGGGATATATATGTAACATAGATTCAAGAGATTTTTTTGTCTTGGAAGTAAAATAAAATGTAAAATCGTACAGCAGAGCAGGGACTCTTAACGCTTTCTTATCCAGTGAAGTATGCCTACTCCAGCAGTACTAGGGTTACTCAAGGTTACATAAGATGTTTATTGGTCTCATGCAGAAATAGTCCACTTGGCACGCCTTTGCTGTAGAAAGTTATGACTTAGCAGAGACAATAAATCTGCTTCTAATTTAAATGTGAAAATGTTTGGCACGTGTATGTAGTAACGTGGAATTTTCAATGAAACATAAAAATCCGCCAGTATCTAGTCAGCAGTTTACATGGCTGTGGTGTTCTGTGCTACAGCTGCTTTGCCTGGAAAAGTTTTTAGGCATTAAGTCCAATAGGGTCCAATCATTTCCTATTTGTCTTTATGCATAAACCTGAGCTGGAAGGGGCTCCTCAGGGGATACAGATTTTGTCGATTGAGAAGATATTTCAATTGTGAGACGTTTCTCTTGGAATGCAGAGTGGTGGCCAATACGATCAAGCTGAAAATAAATATCATGTAGTGTGAATATATAGCATATGGTTATCAGCTTGATACTGTGCCACCATGTAAATCAACAGCTGTTGCCAAATTGTGTTCATGCTGTTTGCTCAAATATCTGTCTATCCCACAGATGTATATTTGCTTCATTGCTTAAAGCGTAACCGCCGTTTACATTTTTATTTAATAATAATGTAGAGCAAGTGATTTTAATAAACTTGTGTAAAATAGTTCATTAGAAAATTCTGTCTGGTTACCACTCGTACTCCTCCCGCAAGATGTCCTCAGTGCACTGTGAGTGAAGCTGATTCTGTGCCAGGGCCGTCTTCACAGTGAATACGGACATGTGATCAGATAATGGAGAGGGGGCGTGGCCTACACTGCTGACGGCAGCTCATGAGGAGACAATGTATCACGCTACAGCACAGAGCTGAGCAATGTCAGGATGTTAACACTTTACATATATAATTGGATATACTTGGCTCAATTGCTTGTGGGTGCCACGTTCACAAAATAGTCACTCAAGATGATCTGGCACTCTCAAAAAAGAGCAAATGAGTCGGTGAAAATTCTTTTATGTGTTCTTTTATTGAAGATGTTGTCAAATCAAAGTAAAGGTTTCAACCCTTTATGGGTTTTCATCTGGGGCCTTATGGACTGGGTCCAAACATGAACATGAAAAACAAAAGAACACAGAATAAGTGGTACATATCCCTTTAGCATGATCAAAAGTTCATAAAATAAAAAAGGTTCTAGTTAAGGAAAAACAACAAGAGAAGTCCAAATACAGCGACCTATAGAAGGATATTACTGTCAGTGATTCATTGTAAAGGATATGCTTCACAAATAACATATAAAGTATTCTAAAGGCAGGCTCGGAAAATAATAAAGTACAATGACCCAATAAATGACCACCCTCCAGTGAAATATATATAGATGTGCAGATAATTTCTGTTTATCAAAAGTGCAAAAGAGATAACAAACATATTGTCACAATAAAGGTGATATGTACATTTAAAAGAAAAGATTAAGTACCTGTTTATCAGGTCTGAGCACAAGTGGATAATGTGGTGATAATCACCGTGTGTCAAATGTAAATAGCGTAGCCTGAAAGTATAGAATCAGTATTAAGATTATGTACAGTTAGGGCCAGAAATATTTGGACAGTGACACAATTTTCGCGAGTTGGGCTCTGCATGCCACCACATTGGATTTGAAATGAAACCTCTACAACAGAATTCAAGTGCAGATTGTAACGTTTAATTTGAAGGATTGAACAAAAATATCTGATAGAAAATGTAGGAATTGTACACATTTCTTTACAAACACTCCACATTTTAGGAGGTCAAAAGTAATTGGACAAATAAACATAACCCAAACAAAATATTTTTATTTTCAATATTTTGTTGCGAATCCTTTGGAGGCAATCACTGCCTTAAGTCTGGAACCCATGGACATCACCAAACGCTGGGTTTCCTCCTTCTTAATGCTTTGCCAGGCCTTTACAGCCGCAGCCTTCAGGTCTTGCTTGTTTGTGGGTCTTTCCGTCTTAAGTCTGGATTTGAGCAAGTGAAATGCATGCTCAATTGGGTTAAGATCTGGTGATTGACTCGGCCATTGCAGAATGTTCCACTTTTTTGCACTCATGAACTCCTGGGTAGCTTTGGCTGTATGCTTGGGGTCATTGTCCATCTGTACTATGAAGCGCCGTCCAATCAACTTTGTAGCATTTGGCTGAATCTGGGCTGAAAGTATATCCCGGTACACTTCAGAATTCATCCGGCTACTCTTGTCTGCTGTTATGTCATCAATAAACACAAGTGACCCAGTGCCATTGAAAGCCATGCATGCCCATGCCATCACGTTGCCTCCACCATGTTTTACAGAGGATGTGGTGTGCCTTGGATCATGTGCCGTTCTCTTTCTTCTCCAAACTTTTTTCTTCCCATCATTCTGGTACAGGTTGATCTTTGTCTCATCTGTCCATAGAATACTTTTCCAGAACTGAGCTGGCTTCTTGAGGTGTTTTTCAGCAAATTTAACTCTGGCCTGTCTATTTTTGGAATTGATGAATGGTTTGCATCTAGATGTGAACCCTTTGTATTTACTGTCATGGAGTCTTCTCTTTACTGTTGACTTAGAGACAGATACACCTACTTCACTGAGAGTGTTCTGGACTTCAGTTGATGTTGTGAACGGGTTCTTCTTCACCAAATAAAGTATGCGGCGATCATCCACCACTGTTGTCATCCGTGGACGCCCAGGCCTTTTACAGTTCCCAAGCTCACCAGTCAATTCCTTTTTTCTCAGAATGTACCCAACTGTTGATTTTGCTACTCCAAGCTTGTCTGCTATCTCTCTGATGGATTTTTTTCTTTTTTTTCAGCCTCAGGATGTTCTGCTTCACCTCAATTGAGAGTTCCTTTGACCGCATGTTGTCTGGTCACAGCAACAGCTTCCAAATGCAAAACCACACACCTGGAATCCACCCCTGACCTTTTACCTACTTCATTGATTACAGGTTAACGAGGGAGACGCCTTCAGAGTTAATTGCAGCTCTTAGAGTCCATTGTCCAATTACTTTTGGTCCCTTGAAAAAGAGGAGGCTATGCATTACAGAGCTATGATTCCTAAACCCTTTCTCCGATTTGGATGTGGAAACTCTCATATTGCAGCTGGGAGTGTGCACTTTCAGCCCAGATTATATATATAATTGTATTTCTGAACATGTTTTTGTAAACAGCTAAAATAACAAAACTTGTGTCACTGTCCAAATATTTCTGGCCCTAACTGTATGTACTTAGATGTATCTAACAAGATATATGTGTATGGACATACTGTCTGGCTTATGGTGAAAAAATATAGCTACAACGTAGGTGCAAGATCAATATACATTGGGCTGCAATATAATAGAAAACATACATAAAATGAGTGTATTATAAACAGGGATAGCCCAGAGCCATAAGGGTACACATTTACAACTGGATACCTGTGGTATATAAGGTGAAACTTGTTCATATAGGAAAAGGTAGCGACCTACTAACAGAATCCTCAGTTAGTGATCAATATTGCATATAGGAAAGTTCTCAATGTTGTATATGGAAAGATATTACCTGCAGGTGCCTCAGAACTGTGTGTGGCATTGTGTTTAGCAGGAGACGGTGTTAAATAGCGTCGGTCTGAGCATACCAGCTTCCTACTTCCTATCTGTTGGAACGCAGGTTCCAGTATGTGAGCCGCATGCTGGTGCCTGCACAGTGCAGCTGCAGCCGGAGATGCCACTATTGCGCATGCGCGGCACTCCGGCAGTGAAGTTAGAGCTGGAATGAGAATGAAAGTTAATGAATATCGTGTAAGTCGCTCAAACCGCTAAAAGGGTAACAAAGAATACTAGGTGTGCTGAATTGACAAGTGTTCAGGCCACAGTGATGAGAAAAAGAGCAATTAAGATTTAACTCATTGGGTAGGTCTGTAGAGGAAAATGAAAAGGAAGGTTAGCTATTTAGGGAACACAATAGTTATAAGTAGAAACAGCAGAAATACAATTATGACATATTATAACAGCATCAGACCTTTGTACCTCACTTATGAGATTATTATTGGCAAGCCATATGTACAAAAATTGTGTCATAATTATAGCATATGCAACCCGGAAAGGACAGGTGGCAGGACCAGTACCGCTATGTGAGCAAATGTAGGATGTATTCAATAGGTATATTATACCTGAACCTCATACTCACGGTTCAGATCATGCGGTTCTAGAGTTTTCAAAGTATAAACCAGACTTTTTTATTTTATGAACTTTTGATCACTCTAATGGATATGTACCACTTATTCTTTGTTCTTTTGTTTTTCATGTTCATGTTTGGACCCAGTCCATAAGGCCCCAGACAAAAACCCATAAAGAGTTGAAACGTTGGGCAAAAACCTTTACTTTGCGTTGTCAACATCTTCTTCAATAAAAGAACGCATAAAAGAATTTTCACCCACTCATTTGCTCTTTTTTGAAAGTGCCAGATCATATATTTCTTCCTTGGTTAATTCTTTGCAGGCTTCACTCTTCTGTCTCCACACAGCAATCTCTGTTAACCCCTTGTCTGCTGGCTCCTGACACCGCTCAATACCAGCCTGCTTTTATAGACAGTGCTACCAGCTGCTGGCCACTCCCACACAGACAGAAAATGCAGCATTGGATCCTTTTAAAGCTGCACTAAATAGTGTTTGTACTTGTTTTTCTGTGGATTCCCATTCCCAGGCTTCTGGGAGTTTATTATTTGTTGGAACTAATTCTTGAGATTTTCAGTAGCTGCTCTTTAATGAACTTACTCTTGCTTCACTTATCTGTCATGTGTGCTAAGTATAGACTTGTTCACCTTTTAAACTTTGGTTTCAGTGTATGTCTGTGCTCCCATTTGCTAATAGATCCATGAGTAATCCTACAGTACATTACAGTGTTTTATTTTTATAAAGCTGGCCTGCCTTTGCTGCACCCTGGAGAACATATCTTTTCTCTTACATAACAAACTTACAAAAAAAATCTATCAAATTGCAACTCTGTGACAAGTACAAGGTAAAAAATCTGATATAACCACGTTTGATTAAGGGCCCTTTCACATCAGCGTTTTTTGAAATTCGCGGCAGATGCGGTGAAAAAACGCATCTGCCGCGATTGCCGCATAACCGCTGCACTTGCGGCGCGGTTGCGGTAATCCCCATAGAAAGTATAGGGGGACTTGCGGCAGGTGCGGCTGACTGCGGTTTTTTTTCGCAGCCGCACTTGCCGCAAGTGCAGAACCGCACTTGCCGCACCTGCCGCAAGTCCCCCTATACTTTCTATGGGGATTACCGCAACCGCGCCGCAAGTGCAGCGGTTATGCGGCAATCGCGGCAGATGCGGTTTTTTCACCGTATCTGCCGCGAATTTCAAAAACGCTGATGTGAAAGGGCCCTTAGACTTGGCATGATGCCAGGAATTTTGAAGTCTTATATTAATGATACTGAAGAAAGAAATATGTTATTTGTCACGTCCTTAACTTAAAAAGCAAGGGTTAAATTGAAAAGCAGATCAGTTGAAGGCTGGCAGACTCATGTCTCAAATGTAGTTTGGCATGGGGCGATCCTGTAAGAAAGCTCACAGGCGCTTGGGATTGCTACAAATGACTATGCGGTAGGTGAGATATGCAGTTTTCATCATCTGTCAAGTTCAATTTCTCTATTGTAAGTATCTGGAGAATTGTGTTTAAGCTGTTCAGTCATGATGTGCCAGCCTCCGCTGTGTTACATGGGCCTTCAGAGAAGTCATTGCCAAATGGCTATACTCAAACGTTTTAATCAAGAAAGCTCCTAGAAACTTTTACCACTGACTGATACATTACATTTAGAAACTGCACGAAATGCAAAAGAAATTAAATATTTATGTGAATCCGTAATACCCTTTATTATTTCCCTGGCGTCTTGCTTGAACCACTTGTGGGTTTGTTCTAGAGCCAGGGAAGGTCCTTAGACATATGGAACATTTAATTCTTCACATTATTCATGCTCTGTCTCCTAACAAATAATATTCAACCAAATTTATCTTAAAGTGTTACCATCGTTTTAATTTTTATGTTATAAATCAATAGTACACATGAAAATAAGGGAGTTTGTAATATATCTTATCAGACAAATCTGCTTTTTCTCTGCCAGAATTGATCAGTCATTATCAGATTCTCAATTCTGAGATAAAATCTGTATTCAGAGAAGACTTTCCCCTTACTGAGATAAGAGATGGCAGTCGTAACTGAGGAGATTATATGTAGACAAAAGAGGGATGAGGAGGTGGAGCTCTGCTTCTAGCTCCTCCCTCTGCCTCTAGTTCCTCCCTCTACCTCTAGTTCCTTCCTCTGCATATAGCTCCTCCCTCTACCTCTAAATCCTCCCTCTGCCTCAAACTCCTCCCTCTACCTCTAAATCCTCCCTCTGCATCTAGCTCCTCCCTCTTTAAATTATCCATATACAATATGAACCAGAGGTATAATCTACCTATTACCTGCACATGCAGCTCAAAACACAAAGCACTAAATACATACAAAGAGAACCAGTGGAGCTATATTGCTTATAAAAGGATTTTTGCATTTTTATTGGTACCAATTAGTACCAGAGCATGGGAGGATGTAACAGACATTACAGCACGGGATCTCAAATGATTCCTTCTGTATTAAAAACGTTTCATTACCTGTTTAAAAATGTGTTTTATGTCACAGAAAGAATCAGCGATCCCCAGCTGTAATGTCTGTATACTCATACTTCCTCCCCTGCCCAGTAGCTCTGGTGTATCCGACCAGTTTCTGCATGGTTAGACACATACATTACACAGGGGCACATTTATAAGAATATGGCTAGGGTCACATTTGTGTTAGCAAATGCAGATCCTGATCCGGTTTTGAACATACAAAATGCTCAAAACCGGATCAGGATCCGCAGCCTATAGGAGCGCATTATAAAACCGGATTGCACTACATGCAATCCGGTTACCGCTTGCGGATTTGCAGCCTGCGGTAAAAATCATGTAGGCTGCTGTTTTTGCAGCGGTTTGCAAACCGCAGCAGGAGACCTATAATCTGGCTACCGCAAGGCACATGTGAATGCCTGCGGTAGCCGGATGCTTTGTTCATCCCTGCTGCCACAGGGATGAACAAAGGGTTAATGTTAGTAATAGATGTGGGCAACATGTCTGTAGGGAGTGCCCATCCTCCCTAGAGACATGCTGTCCACATAGTTTGCCATGTTAAGGGTTAATATGTGAAATTACAGTATTGCCGGCTATTGTCGGCCTTTACTATTTTCTGAATGAAACCCGGCGGCTCCTCGCTGTGGAGGAGGTACAGTACGTAATCTGCATACTGTATCTGCCACTATCTAGGGTCCTGAAAGCTTTGACATCAATTCTATGGCGGTGCGCTGCCCATAGACCTAATGTTAATGCTTTCAGGACCCTGCATAGCGGCAGATACAGTACGCACATTACGTACTGTATGTCCTCCACAGCGAGGAGTCACCGGGTTTCATTCAGAAAATAGTAAATGCCGACAATAACCGGCAATACTGTAATTTCACATATTAACCTTTAACATGGCGAACTATGTGGACAGCATGTCTCTAGGGAGGGTGGGCACTACCTACAGACATGTTGCCCACATCTATTATTAACATTAACCCTTTGTTCATCCCTGCAGCAGCAGGGATGAACAAAGCATCCGGTAACCGGATTGCACATTGTGAGCAATACGGTTACCAGATCCGGGTTTAAAGACACATTGTGAACTCAAAATGTGTCTGAAGGCTTATGCGATTACCGCATCCGGATCTGGATGCGGTAATCGCAATGAGCCTTCCAAGTGTGACCCTAGCCTATCTCAGTACAGTAGCATTTTTTTTTAACACATGCAATTGTGGAACTTATTTTTATTCTAAGGGCCCCGTTACAAGGGGCGACATCGACGTCCATAACAGAGGCGACGTGGGAGCGTGGCCTATCGCCGGCATCAATGCCCCTACGTCGCCTCATGTGAAGGGGCGATGTCGCCGGTGGCTGGAGGACGCCTGGTTTCAGAGCAGTGCTCTGAAACCAGGCGACCATCATGGGGCGTTGTGTACACATCGCCCCATGTAAGCAGGCGCCGGCGACCTGTCAGGCGATGAGAGCCATAGGCTCCCATTGTCCTGCATCGCCGCTGGGGTTTCTAGACACCCCGGCGGTGATGCCGCCTGACAGATCACCGGCGCGGGGCTGGAGGTGTCGTCCCATCTAAATGGGGGATGGCGACGCTGGCGGGGGCGGCAAGAGTGTGCGCGCCCCCGCCATTCGCCGCCGACATCGCCAGCCCCGTCGCCCCGTGTAACGGGGCCTTAAGAAGTATTCATTAAAATGTACAATTGTTCGTGGCACAACCCCTTAAACTATGATAGGCAGAGCCTTGTGTCTCTATGTAGATGGCTTTGTGCACAGATCTACTGTACGTCTACATATACTGTATATTTATGTGTTCACACTGATGCATTGAGGTCTGTGTTCACATAAGCAGTGGATCTAATAAGGTTCCAGATCTAATGAGGCCGCAAACTATTCTTTTCATTGGAAATCATAAAAATGACTGTACGGCTAGGGTCACATTTGCGTTTTTGTTTTCAAATCCGGTTCCGGTTTTGACCATTAAAAGCCATAGGCTAAGGTCACAGGAGTCAGCTGTTGTACATAACACATTATAGCAGTATATGCCCACCTGAGTGGGTGTAAGGTCTCTAGGGGGACTGGGCACCCCCTAGAGACATTGTACAAGCATTTATTAATAAAATAAATAGTTTTACTAACAAGAGAACAGTTTGCTCTTCCCTGCGGCAGCAGGGATGAACAAACTATCCGGTAACCGGATTACTCAGGATTACACATCCTGAGCAATCCGGTTACAGGATTGCAGCTTCAGCAATCTGGTTCCTGGATTGCTGAATGTCTGAAGACAATTACGTTCACCACATCCGGATCTGGATGCGGTGAACGCAATTCAGATTTTAAGTGTGACCCTAGCCATAGACTGATTGTGCCTTCCAAATGTGACCCCAGCCTTCGACTCCGGCTACATGGCAACTAAAGTTTGGTAGGTGTTGCTGCTACATCGCTGTCCAATCCAAGTAAATTGGTTCACATTGCTCCCTGAGGATACTGCAACTGTGACAAGCAAGTCACCAAAGATCCAAGGGTCCTAATGTGCCCCACTTCATATATATTGTGCTGTGGTCATTTTGCAGCCAATGTCTTCATGTAGCCCCCGTCTTATTGTTTAGTCAGTCAAAACTCATGGAAAGCAGAAAGCACACATCTATTTTTATGTCAATGATGATGCAGCAGTAAAGCAGTTAATGGACATAAAAAAATACTACTATCAAACTCTTACGCTATTTCCTCTCAGCCCCCGCCACCACAGTATATTTTGGGTGTAATGTTACCAGTTACAACATCAAGAGAACACTTCTCGCCTTATTAGTGCCACTGACAACTTGAGCAGCCAAAATTAATTCAGTTTTTGCATCTCTGGTCTGTAGCCAGTAACCATATTTGTGGGTGGCCGGGCATCATGCGTAATCTAGGAGGAAAATGTATAATAGCAGATGTTCTAAGGTCTGGCTGGCACAGGAGGGCAGCCACTCTCAGACTTGCCATTAATACATATATACAAGGGGTCTTTCATTTCTTAGTTCACCTAGGACTCATCATTTTACTGTGACCATTCGTTCTGTAAAATAAGTGCAGTGATAAAAATGATTATATTGTGACTGTCCCTGTGTATCCATCAATCAGTTACATTATATCTACAGTGCGTTATAAATATATTTTTAAGTGAATTCACCTCATTTGACATGAGTGAAAAGGACTTTACTTAAAGTCATATGAGCCATTTGTTATCATTGTCCATTAAAGGGAACCTGTCATCTACTTTATGCCCCCAAACCTATCACTATCTGTCCCTGCAGCTTCCTAGTACTATTTTAATCATCCCTGTCTGACCTAATACTGTGCTGTAATTGTTGATAAAAATCATTTAGTAACTTACATTTTTATATGGTAATTATGTAGTATCTAGTCTAATGGGGCGTTCTCTCAGAGTCCATATCCCCCCTTGCTTCATGGTTATCACGCCCCGTGGGCGTGATAACCTAATTTACAAGCGCAGTCCCGGTGTCTAAATTGTGTGCGCCCCTTCTAGTTATAATGCGCCGTCAGCGTGATTTCAGGTCCTGTACATTGTGGGGGAGTACTGGGTGTACTGGCCGGCTTAGGAATGCGCACTGCGCATGCTCTGGAGCCAGACAGGTACACCCAATACTTACCATCAATGCACTGGACCGGGTGTCATAGCTAGAAGGAGCACATACAATTTAGACCCTGGGACTGCGCTTGTAAATTAAGTTACCATGCCTGCCAGGGCGTGATAATCATGGAACAAGGCGGTACATGGACCCGGAGAGAACGTCCCGTCAGACTGGACACCACATAATTACCATCTGAAAATGTAAGTTACTAAATGATTTTTCTCAACTATTACAG
Organism: Allobates femoralis; assembly: GCA_033576535.1. NCBI lineage: Eukaryota > Metazoa > Chordata > Amphibia > Anura > Aromobatidae > Allobates > Allobates femoralis. The sequence goes on along the minus strand of JARQOC010000001.1, from coordinate 124,913,531 downwards.
TACAGTATTAGGTCAGGCAGGGATGCTTAGATTAGTACTAGGAAGCTGCAGGGACAAATAGTGTTAGGTTTGGGGCAATAAAGTAGGAGACAGGTTCCCTTTAATGTGCCAGAATATAGACTTGGTGAAGTAGATACACAGTATTATTTTTCATGTTATTTTTGTCTGCAGCATATTTATTACTAGCATTGATTAAAAGTATTACATCCCCTTTACAGTAAACCTGTCCCTAGGAGAAGTCACCATACACCAGGTAGGATGCTCTTCGGGTATGTGTGATGCGCTCCAGGGCCGTGGGGTACTTGGAACCAGGCTTTGATACTTCTGGGGAGTCACAGAGGGTTGAGGCCGACTCCGTGGCAATAGGCGTCAGATAAAGTTTGGGGAATAGAGTTTTGGGGATGATTGTCGTGACACCACTCGTGGTGTTCGGCTATTGATGGCTGACGCTGCAGTGTCAGACATCTGGGGATGATGGAATCGCAGCTGAGGTGATATAGCTCCTCATGGGTGGAGCGGTTCCCCAGGGCAGCCGGTACAGTTTATGGCGATGGTAGACCACAGGGGTTTTTCAGGCTGAGGGAGGCGGACGGGCCTTACTGGGCAGGTTTTCTGCATCCTCCTTGGCTTATCAGTGGGCGGCTCCTCAGTTGGGACAATAAACAGTCTCACACACTTCTGAGTTCTATACCTGGTTTACTTAGCGTTCACTTTAGCAATGACGCCGGGTACTGTTCATTGCCAAGTCTCATTCCAGATAGTCCTCAAAGATCCGGGATAGCTCTTCCAAGACACCTCTTTATGTTCCTTTCTCTCAGGTAGCTTTCCCAGTGCTGACTGTTCACCTTCTCCTGCATGCGCCTCCACAAACAGAGCCCCAATCCGGCAGCCACAGTCGGCCACAGCTCCTCTAGATCTCATGGCCTCCAGTTCTGTGGTTCGAGTCTGGAATCTCCTCGCCACGTTCAGGGCCGGTCCCCTAGTTCCCAACCAACCCTTAGCGTCCAATTCCACTAAGACTTAGATTCAGGCACACGGGTGGATCGCGCTCTGCCTGTGCCCCTAGGACTCATTCTGCCTCTCGCTGCCTCTAACTTCTCCTTTCATCCCTGGACGAGTTCCTCATTCCGCTCCAGTTCCTGGGCTCCTCTCCTGGAGGATCTACTCACTCCAGCCTCCTCTTTCCTTCTTCCCTTAACACTCTCTACTCACTTCCCACCCCACACTTCTCTTTCCTTTGTCCCACTGAGTGAGCCCTCCCTCTATCGAGTTCGCCCCCCGTCCCTGGGACTGGGTGTGTTGGGTGTTTATTAGGTGTCTCAGACTCACTTTCGTGTTTCCCTGAGAATGGGTGCAGTAGCCCTTGTGGCAACCAGACCTCAGGGGTGCCACATGTGCAGACAATCCAGAGGCACTGCATGTTGGACACAGTACCTCCGGATCTGCGGGAACCTGTGGGTGTACACAGGGACACCGCAGCTGCCCTATACCCACGATCTGCATTCGGAACAGGGCAGAAAGAAATTAACACACCGCTAAACACACCGCAGCTGAACAAATACTTAGAAATCCCATCTACTATTCTGGTAGTGTTTAATGCAGCCTTTTGGACGTTGCGGCAAGACCAAAATGCTGCAATTCCCGATCTTGTTCACATAGCCTTAAAGTTGACTTTGGGTTACTTGGGTTGAATTTCTTTGCTGAGTTCCCTGTCTCATCTCGATGCTTAGATGTATTGGGATCACTGGGTGAAAAGGTTGGCCTTAATGACAAGTCCACCCAAAGCTGGTGTTTTTATACTTTAGTGGTATTTTTCTTTAAAGAATGAGTCAAGTGCCACCAGATGATTCCACAGAAGAGTCCTCAAATTATCATACCATCTAAGCATAATGTGAGAGAGATGACTATCTATGCTAATAAAAATATGTTGGCAGTAATGTAACTTCTAGCTGTAAACCTGTTTTATTGTGGCAGCTGTTGTAGCAGATCTGATATAACATATTGCTCTATATCTAGAGGGTTGAGAATGCGCACATAGGGTCTTATCCTTTATAGGCAGGTAAATGTGAAAAATCAGATTTGCTCACCTGGTCAGGTTGTGTAGCACACAACCAGCGTAATCGCTCGAACAATGCAGCTGCTGCAGGGACTGTACTTCCACGAGGTGCGGTGCTGTGATCAGGTATTTTGGACGAAGTACCTTAATGTCCGCGCTGCTGCCAGAGAGGAAAATACACCAACGACACTGGGACGTCTGAGTACTGGTAGTAGAGGTTTATTTCCAACGCGTTTCGGAGCCACGTACCGAGCTCCTTCCTCAGGGAACATGATGTTCCCTGAGGAAGGAGCTCGGTACGTGGCTCCGAAACGCGTTGGAAATAAACCTCTACTACCAGTACTCAGACGTCCCAGTGTCGTTGGTGTATTTTCCTCTCTGGCAGCAGCGCGGACATTAAGGTACTTCGTCCAAAATACCTGATCACAACATATTGCTCTAGGCTTTCCTATAAGAACTGATGATCAGCCAGACGTATGTTCATAGAAATGCTAACTTTTGATCTTGCTTCATATGAAGTTGCCCGGATAGGAATCAACAAACAATCAAGTTCTCATGTGTCTGCTGATCGCATGTTTTATATGTTACTAAAAAGTGTGGTCGGTCGGCAGCGCAACCCATCATGTACGCAGCCAGAATGTGCTGACAGGGAAAAGGAATAATCTTTATGGTTTGATCATCCGTGATAGAATGATCATTCGTAAAAGCAATGCTAGGTAAAATGGTCTTTAACAAACACCAATGCCGTCTTTGATAGTCTGCTCTTATTATAGATATATGACCTTATAAAAGGATTCTTATCCTTCTGCAGGTTAATCACACTAGGCTCCAACCCATGAAAAGGCGCCAATAACGTGTTTTGTGATATAATAATATGCACCGTCAAATATACTCAGTGTGAAAAGTAAAAATACAGTCAATGTAGTCATTCGCTTTCTCCTTATAGATAGATCCAAAAAATACGTTAATAGATAAAGATAAACAGTGAATAGATACCGACATGCATATATAGATTGATATTTCTTACATATGTACTGCTTTATGCTTTTTATCTTTTCCCACGTTTTATGTCTAGTTTTGACTGTGAGATTATTGAGAAACATTATCTTAGCGTCATGTAATCTAGTCCGGTACAGATGCAGCACGGTTTAGCAGACTCCTGATCATTAGTTTGATGCTGTTTGATGTGTGTTCAGGAAGCTAAAATACTTCTGCTGTGGTTTGAGAAAATAGAACTAAATATTTCTCACTGTTCTGTTGTTTCCATTTCACTGCTCATCGTAGATCTTGAGGAAAAAAGCACACGATGAAAAGTTGCACTTCAAAGAATGAAATGTTTTAAAGGGGCATTACTATCTTTGCCGTGCCATGTCGCCAAATACTATTAACCTACTGATATGGGGTTATTCTGCATGATAATAGCATTCTAAAGCTAGCCGGTCACCTCACTCAAAGCATGGCATGGAGGTGCAACCTGTCTGACTTCACTCACCATTCAGTATATAGAACCAGCTGTCAGACAATATGTCATGTCATGTGTACAGCCGCCGGTCACTTTGTACTGAACGGTTAATGAACGTGCGCCAGTAGGTCTCTATGACTGAAGGCCGGTACTCCCGGTAGCTGTCCTTTTGTTGTGGTGAACGGACAGCTTTAGATTGCTATCAACATGCAGATTAATGCATTTTCTCCAGGTTAATAGCATTTGGAAACATTATAGGTTTCCTTCAAATACCTGATGGAGGCTTTCACCTTCATAGAAATAAAGATAGAGAGGGCATCTCATATGTGCAGGCTCCCCTCCATCAACTTGTTGCCTCAATTCCATTCCTTTGGCCTCCTCAACAATCAGGAGAGATGGATTTCTCAGTAGCAGAGGAATGGATTGGCCATGTTTAGGTATTGCTGGACTTGTCTCTGGGTCTTTGGAAGAGCTACGTGCACATATAAATATTTTGGAAATTAAATTCTGCTGACAGATTCCCTTTAACCTCTTTATACAACATGTAACATACTGGGAACATCATATGCCACCTCCCTAACTCAAACGCTGAGCTCGCACATCGGCCGATATCAGATACGGGCAGATCAGCGACCCGCCTGCCTCTGTTATCTCCTTAGATCGTAAAGTCAGACACTGAGAGTGCAATCTAAAGTAGCACTTTAGGTATAATTGGTATAATTAAAGTAATTATATAAAATTTAAAACATCAGCTCAAGATGCAAAGAATAAGCCATCATGCAGGGCCATATGATGAAAAATGAGGACGCTACGGATTTCAGAAAGTGGCGACAAAAGCACAATTCTTTTTTTTTTTTTTTTTTTTACAAACTACTGAATTTTTTTCACCACTTAAGTAAAAGTATACATGTTTGCCATTTTCAAACTCATACTGACCACAGGCATCATACTGATATGTCAATTTTACCATATTGTGAACATAGTGAATAAATAAAATAAAAACCATTGTGGAATTTCATCTTTTGCAATTTCACCATTTTCCAGTACAGTATGGTAAAATGAATGATGTAATTCAAAAGTACAACTTGTCCCACAAAAAAAACAAGGTTTTCATATGTCCATATTGACAGAAAAATAAAAAAGTTATGGCATTTGGAATAAGGAAGTGAAAAACAGAAAATCACCCAGGAGTCAAGGGGTTAACAATATCATGAGATTACACATAACTATTAATGTATTGTGAATAATATTTTTCGAGTCAGAAACAACATTAAACCTTAGAAGGCTATTGTATATCAATAGGAGATGTCAATGATGTGGTGTAGATTCCTGTCCAACCTCTGGTACCAGCATCTATATCAAGAAGGGTGTCGTTCGAAAATTATCAATGGCCGCGTATGCGCAACTTCCTCTATTCATTTTTATGGGACTCGAACAATTACCATGCACACAGTTTATGGCATATCCTATCAATGCGAAGGGAACACACCATCAAATATTTGTAAGATTGCCTGGAGCCTGCTTACTTATTTGTTGAAGTTCCATATATTACTTTAAGAGAAATGTGCATGCGCTATTTTAGGGTGCAATTTTATTGAAGACCAGCAGTCAAATTGCACTGTGCAAGTGCCAAACACTTCAAAGACAGTGGCGGCATGAAATTTCAAAAAGAAGGCAGGTCACTGAACAATCAGTAACCTATCATAGACACATAGGAGGCAAAAGGAGGAGCAGAAGACCCTACCCCAGTCCACATGAATGCACAGAGCTGTCGTTAGAAGTAAAATTTAGAGGATGATTAAACAATCAACATAAAGTGCTGTCTTACCACGTCAAAGTGACAGGGCGGATACGCCCTTACTTACATACCTAACTAATATACAAATTAGGCACAGTGAATACAGTTTTATGGTAAAACAATAATGTAACAATTTATTAAGATTACATCAGGATAATGCTCAAGTATGCAATGGCAGATATAATATTAACCTGTTCCTTTAATTCATTTCATGTTAATCATACAATTAATGTGAATCATAGTATATGGAGAAATAAGTATCAATACATTACCAAGTATTGTAACATCACTTCTCCACCAGAGGGACCTCAGTATCAGCGAGAAGGAAATACTCTGGTCTTGTCACCACAAAAACCGTTCATCCACGATACCTTCTGGAATGTCCCTTAGACATCACATCACCACGGAGTTATGACACATCATCTTGTCTTGTAACATGAATCGGAGAAGCACGATGAAGGCAAGAGAGCTCAGTGGGAAAACACAACACTGTATTCGCGCGTCAAACGAATACAGGTACACAAAATGACTTCTTCATCTAGGCGTTATAAACATCATCTGTCTAATTGACAGAGAACTCCTGAGTAGTCTCCACAAGAAAGCTTCTGTCTGTATCATGATTCCTTCGACTTTTGTAAGGCTTAGACAATGGAAGCATAAAACCGGTTAATGTTTATAAGTTTGCCTTGTCGATAAAACCGAATTGGCCAATTTCTGTAATCTCGAGCAGTTTACTTATAAACATTATTCTAGACCAGGGGTCTCAAACTCAGCTGGGTTGGTGGTCCGTATGTAGACAAAAATTGATATTGGGGGGCTGCATTGCTTGTAGGACTAAGGGTACCGTTACACATCGCAACACTGCATGCAATTTAACTGGCAATTTGCTGGTTGCAGTGAAATCATGGACACATTGTTCTATTTTGTGGCTGTGTACAAATGGAACAATGTGTCCATGATTTCACTGCAACCAGCAAATTGCCTGTGAAACTGCATGCAATGTTGCGACGTGTAACGGTACCCTTAGTGACATTTTAGCAATACCAGAATTTTTTGCTCAATCTAGTAAAGTACAAATCCTGATCTTCTTGTAGTAATGTCCCCATGCTGGTCCCCATTGTATATTAATGTCCCCCAAACTGGTCCCCGTCTTGTAGTAATGTCCCCATCCTGGTGCCCTTTTTAAAAATAATGTTCCTCCCTGGTCCCTACATGTAGTAATGTTTCCATCCTATATTAATGTCTCCCATCCTGGTCCTCATTTTGTAGTAATGTCCCCATCTTTTAGTAATGTTCCCTCCCTTGTCATCTTGTAGTAATGTCCCCCATCCCAACGCCTTTTTGTAGAGATGTCCCCACAACCTGGTCTCTGTTCTTTTTGTTCTCTCGCTCACACTCACACATATACACACACACTCACATACACACTCACACATACATCCTCAGACATATTCACACAAACACACACACTCACACATTGACACACTTACATAGGGCCATATTTGGAGTTCCTGCCGCCCTAGGCACTTTCAGCGGTCACGTTCCCCCCCCCCTTCCCCCAGGCTGCCATCTTCGGCTGTAACAGCGCCTTACCTGACTCCACTCTTCTTATCCTGGCCGCTTCTTCCTCTGTGGCTCCCGGTCTCCCACTTGCCGGCACCAGCCTGCATCCGGCAGCTGCCAGCACCCGGCATTTGGTGGCACCCGGCAGCCGCCAGCACCCAGGAGGTGGCACCCGGCAGCACCCGGCGGTAGCCAACAGCACTAGGCGGCACCCGGCAGCACCTGGGAGGCGGCACCAGGTGGCATCCGGCAGCTGCCATCACACGGCATTAAGCGGCACCTGGCAACTGCCAGCACCCAGCGGCCTCTAGCACCCGGCAGCACCAGGCGGCAGCCGCCAGCACCCATGGCCGCTAGCACCTGGCAGCCGCCAGCACCAGGCGGCAGCCGCCAGCACCCAGTGGCCGCTAGCACCTGGCAGCCGCCAGCACCACGTGGCAGCCGGCAGCTGTCAGCACGCGGCATTAAGCGGCACATGGCAGCCACCAGCACCCAGCGGCCTCTAGCACCCGGCAGCTGCCAGCACCAGGCACCAGGCGGCAGCCGCCAGCACCAGGTACCAGGCAGCAGCCGCCAGCACCAGGCATCAGGCAGCAGCCGCCAGCACCAGGCACCAGGCAGCAGCCGCCAGCACCAGGCACCAGCCGCCAGCACCAGGTGGCAGCTGCCAGCACCCAGCATTAGGCGGCACCAAGCGGTTCACCAGCACCAGCCGCCGGTGATGTGCCGCGGGAATACACACACACTCACACATACACACTCTCACACATATACACACTAACTTAGAAATATTTACACGCACTCACACATACACACACATATACACTCACACACATATACACACAAATACACACTCACATATACACACAAATACACTCACACATATACATATACACACACTCACATATACACACAAATACACTCACATATACACACACTCACATATACACACAAATACACTCACACACATACACACACTCACATATACACACAAATACACTCGCACATATACACACAAATACACTCAACACACATACACACTCACATATACACACAAATACACTCACACACATACACACTCACATATACACACAAATACACACTCACATATACACACAAATACACTCACACATATACACATACACACACTCACATATACACACAAATACACTCACACATATACACACACTCACATATACACACAAATACACTTACACATATACACACTCACATATACACACAAATACACACTCACATATACACACAAATACACTCACACATATACACATACACACACTCACATATACACACAAATACACTCACACATATACACACACTCACATATACACACAAATACACTCACACACATACACACACTCTTATATACACACAAATACACTCGCACATATACACACACTCACATATACACACATATACACTCACACACATACACACTCACATATACACACAAATACACTCACACACATACACACTCACATATACACACAAATACACTCACACATATACACACTAATACACTCACACATATACACACTCACATATACACACAAATACACACTCACATATACACACAAATACACTCACACATATACACATACACACACTCACATATACACACAAATACACTCACACATATACACACACTCACATATACACACAAATACACTCACACACATACACACTCACATATACACACAAATACACTCACACATATACACACACTCACATATACACACAAATACACTCACACACATACACACTCACATATACACACAAATACACTCACACATATACACACACTCACATATACGCACAAATACACTCACACATATTCTCTCACACACCTTAATGATGCCCTGGGCCATGGAGCCGCCGCGGTACCCGCTTTATAGTGACTGAAACAAGTGCCATGATCGCGCCTGCACATTCAAGCAAGCAGGCGGCCGGCGGACCAATCAGAAGCCTCCTGTCACAGGAGGCGGCCGGCGGACCAATCAGAAGCCTCCTGTCACAGGAGGCGGCCGGCGGACCAATCAGAAGCCTCCTGTTACAAGAGGCTTCTGATTGGTCCGCCGGCCGCCTCCTGTGACAGGAGGCTTCTGATTGGTCCGCCGGCTGCCTGCTTGCTTGAATGTACATGCGCGATCATGGCACTTGTTTCAGCGGTACCCGGAAGTCACTATAAAGCGGGTACCGCGGCGGCTCCCTTCACAATGGCCCGGGGCATGTTATTTCATCAAGGTGCCCCGGGCCGCAGTGGGAAGCCTGGCGGGCCGCTTGCGGCCCGGGGGCCGCGTGTTTGAGACCCCTGTTCTAGACAATCGATCTGTGTATTTCTCATGGAACATAATGCATAAATGTACATACACTATTTGAATCAGGATTTTGGTTACCATACCACTGTTTGTCAAAGCAAATATCACAGTGATCACTTATGTACAAATCAGGATGATGAATCATTGAAACACACAGCTTCAAAGACCATATTGTTTTACGGTATTAACACAGAGGAAATACTTTGTGGATAGCAAGCATCAAGGACAGTTCATGTGGATGAACTAGTTTCTCAGTATCAAAGTTCATCATCAATGATATTACACCACAGTATTTTGCAATATATAGTGTTTGGATTCAAACAACCATATTTCATATTTGCAATACATTCCACACTTGGTCTAGTGCCACACTATATCAAAGCATATGAATCATATCTTATAATATGTAGGCTATAAGATATCCATATTTTTATTAGCACCACAAGTGCTGTGCAAATTAGTTGGGACAAAGCATTTTTAAGTAAAATCGTAAGTTGGGATTACCAGTCAGTGATTCAAACCAGTTTTAACTGCTTTGAACAGGTGTGAGTGTACAACCTTGAGTAACAAAATGTGGTGTGACTGGTTTTAGTCAGAAAATAACAGCTAGCTGCCCCCTTCAGTTGAGAGCTTGTTTCTGTGAGGAGTGGTTTAGTGTACTTTTTCTCTGTGTGATTCGTGCCTGTAAAAATGGATGTTACTCCACGGAAGAGGTCTAGAATTATTACTCTTAATGAACATACAAGTCTGACTGTAAGAGAAATCGCTTCCACCGTTGGAATTGGAAAATCTACCATTTCAAGAATAATTCACACACACAATGAAACTGGATCATTTTCTCCAAAACGAAAATGGAAATATGGAAGAAAAAAGGAAAATGACACCAAGAACTGATAAAACACTAATCAGCAATAGTAAAATTAATTCAAGAAAAACTTGCTTTGTCCCAATTAATTTGCACAGCACTGTAGATAGGATCCCTTTATCAGTTTAATCAGTATAATCAGTATAGTAGCACCTGCTGCCACAGGGATAAACAAAGGGTTAATGTTAAAGGGATCCTGTCACCCCCAAAACACCTCTAAACCTATTAAAAGCTGTCCCTACAGCATAGTAACACTTACCCTACACTCCTTTTAGCTCCTAAAAGCACCAAGTAAAACTGAAGATAAATGTTATTACAGTACCTCATTATGGATGATAATGAGTGACTATGGTATTCATAGTCACCCTGGCAGGCTGTCCCCCTTCATGATATCACGCCTCAATGCTTTTAGGAGCTAAAAGGAGTGTAGGGTAAGTGTTACTATGCTGTAGGGACAGCTTTTAATAGGTTTAGAGGTGTTTTGGGGGTGACAGGATCCCTTTAATAATAGATGTGGGCAACATGTCTCTAGTGGTGCCCACCCTCCCTAGAGACATGCTGTCCACACAGGTCGGCGTGTGAGTCGTTAATATGTGCAATAATAGTATTGCCGGCTATTGTCGGCATTTATAATTTTATGAATGAAACCCGGCGGCTCCTCACTGTGGAAGAGATATAGTACGTAATCTTCGTACTGTATGAGCCGCTATCCATGGTCCTGAAAGCTGTAACATTAGGTCTATGGCAGTGCGCTGCCCATAGACCTAATGTTAAAGCTTTCAGGACCCTGGATAGCGGCTCATACAGTACGCAGATTATGTACTGTATCTCCTCCACAGTGAGGAGCCGCCGGGTTTCATTCATATAATTGTAAATACCAACAATAGCATAATTGCACATATTAACCCCTCACATGCCGACCTGAGTAGACAGCATGTCTCTAGGGAGGGTGGGCACCCCCTAGATACATGTTGCTTACATCTATTATTAACATTTAACCCTTTGTTCATCCCTGCGGCAGCAGGGATGAACAAAGCATACGGCTGCCGCAGGCATTCACATGTGCCTTGCGGTACCGGTTGGGTTCCCATTGGAGCCCATTATAACAATCCTGCTGCGGATTGCAAACCGCTCCGAAAACTGCAGCCTGCATGATTTTTCACGCAGGCTGCAAATCCGGGTGTGGTAACCAGATTGCATGTAGTACAATCCGGTTTAAATATTGGGCTCCTATGGGCTGAGGTTCCTGATCCAGTTTTGAGCTTTTTAACAGCTCAAAACTGGATCAGGATCTGAATTTTTGAATGCAAACATGACCCCAGCCTTACTCCATGACTCACACTGTTGCTTCATTTCTGTGTTTCTTGGCAATCTCGTGCCAGTGTTTGTTATATAAGCCCTGCGGCCAATCAATGGGTGTTCATGGACCCAGCCATCACACTTCCATAAGACAGATAGAGACAGCTTTGACATTGGTACAGCATTTGTCCAGGAAGTGAGTTTTTTTTTTTATTTTATCTGGGTAACTGTAGTATTTAAGAAGGATTGTTCAATAGTAGACAACCCCTTTAAGTACAAGCCTCATACATTGAACACAAAACCTTAAAATACAGCCCTATGTATATGTGATTTCTTAATGAATATTGCTTATCATATCAATGTTAGTATTTCTATTTATCAATGTTAGCATTTCTATTGAACTTGTGACATTGTATATAATGAGACACATGACACATCTATTAAGAAACATTCAATTACTTATAAATCTGACAAATTGGGCAAGTTAGTAGAAGCCGGTCACTCATCAGACAAGTTACCTACAATAAACTTTGGCTGCTTAGCGCTTCACTCTTAATTCTCCTATATCGCACATTATGTCTGTGACAGCCATTGCAGAACACATAGGGGTACTTGGCAGCGTTTTTCAATGAGATTACTGGATAGAGAGCCTCTTGTGTTCAGCAAAGGATCTCATTAAAGTAATATAGAACTGATTTAGATACATATTGTATACAAATTTTATCATTTTTATTTAATTTCCAGAAAATTCTAAGTCCTATTTAGCTGAACATTGCTATATATTAGGCAAATTCCAGTTTCCAGACATGTTTTCCTTAAGGAAAAGATTTAAAAGCTGAGACTGTCTCTAAACTATGCACATCTGCCTTAGTATCAGCTGATATTTTACCGAGTACTTGTAAATTGCGACTGGCTTCTTTTGACTTTCCCTTTTTGTGGTATTTATACCAGATTTGGGGTTTATTTTCTTGTCTGGGAATGTGACCCTTTACATAAATAGATATGTATAGTTAATGTTGACTGTGATTGTTTTGGGAAAGCTCATTATGTGTAGTCTTTGTCAGCAATATTCTTATTGATTTCCCATGCTACTATTGTATTACTGTATTGTTTGATGTCCAAGAGCTTAGAACATGTAAACACATAAAGGTTTTTCACTTTATTTCTATTTTCTATCATATGCTTCCCAAATGAGTATTTCTGGCACTATTGTACAGTTCCCTGGGCTAAAGCATTAGACTCCATTTATGTTTGCGTCTTGTTTTGCATTAATGATGGAAAGAAACCACTATACAGTGGATACCATTGATGCCCAGGTTTTTGAGACTTGAGGTACGTATTCTCCCTTTCAAATCTGGTGGACAATGGGTAAGAACTACACAGGGGTAGACATCTTCCTATTAAATGGTACACGCACTTTCCCCTTTAAAAAAAAAAACAGCTTTGGCTGGAATGGAACTAGAGCTCTGAGTCTAAAGTTGGCACCTGCTAGCCAGCTTCAAGTCAGGCAAAATTAGAAAGGTTGAATAAGAAGGGTTCAATTTTAGCCTGTTAACATGCAACCAATCATTTATGCACAGGTTGAGCAGTGTTTGCTTACAGATCTAGTCACACAGTCCAAAAAAGATAGATGGGAACAGAATGATCATTAATACAAAATAGGTTTTTCATGTTTACAGAAGCCAAAAATGTTGCGATCATTTAAGCATTGCCGTCAATGTCTAACAGTAATGTTTAAATGTATAGTGCCTGGTGGTTTCGCTTACAGCCTTTATCAGATCCTTGCAATGCATGTTCTAATCGTGGGTACCTTCCCTTTTGATAAGTTCTGGGTATCAAAGGGCCCATATATTCTTGCAAAGAGGCACTCTTCTTTCTTTGTCCACTAGTGTCTATATAATATTATAATGCCCTCAAAAACTTTGCACACCACTGAATTCAGACTTACTGGTCAGTGGATACATGGATTTACCTTCTTAACTTTATTAAATATCAGTACTACGTCAACCATTCTCCAATCCTGAGACACCGACCCTATTACAAGAGAGTCTAAGAAGATGAGATAAAGCACTCTGTCAATTACTGAACTCAATTCCCTCAATATCTGTAAATAAATGCCATCTGGCCCGGGGATTTGTTACTCTTTAATTGCTCAGACACAGCTGTACTTTTTCTTGTGTTAATTAGTTATATCAGGTGGTGAAATTTGATTTTAGTCTTGCTGAATGATCCGTGGAACTGTGTATTAATCATTTAATATGGATAAAAAGTGCCTGTTTAATGTCTCAGCCTTTTCTTTGTTCTCTATAATTACATTAAAACCTATAAATAGATGTACATAAAAAGTATAGCAAAATAATTTTTATTAACATATGCATGTTAAAATACCAGGAAATAAAAACACTTGGATAAAAATATAATAATAATGTTTATAAAGTGTCATCATATTCCACAGTGCTTTTTTTGTCTTATTATACTTTGTACTGTCTCATTTATCCATAGTGGTTTCTTTTTATTACCAGAGAGTATAAGCTTTTCACAGGATTCTAGTAGTTGATCCTTAAATTTGCTCCATTCATGTTCGGTATCCCAAATTACCAGGACATAATCCCAGTCTACAAAACGAAACTCTTCCCTTAATTTGTTGAATTCCACTTTCCTAAAGTTCTACATATTTACATTTCCACTTTCAAAAGTTCTATTAAATATAAAATTGAACTGCGGCCAAAATGCTCTTGGATCTGTAGATCGAAAATTGTATCTCGTCAGTTTGACTGGACCACATATAGCAAATTATCTTCCCTGGTTGCTTCATCTACTAACGTAGAGAGGTTGTGCTGTCCTCATAGACGTTGACATTGTGTAATGAGACATAAAGCTAAACTCTCCTATCTTTTACTTAAGAATGAGGCTGCTGAATTATAATCTTCCATATTGATGGTAAATGTGACAGGATGAGGTAAAATGTTTACTTGAACAGGCTAACTGAAATAAGATACAGGTTAGGGGGGGTTCAACCCATTCTCTCATCTGAGGTAAAGATATAATTGATTGCTGTGTCTGAGGTAACTGCAGTGCATCCTGGGACACTTCCCATAATACATTGCAACTGAAATAAATCTCTTGTCTGGAGGTGGGTCTCGACAAAAACTGTTAAAAGCTGTAGGTCTGGGTCGGACGACCTTCAGTCTGCCTGAACATTGAGGTAAGAATACATGCAGTGAACTACATTTACATGATTCCTGCCTAAGGCCTCATTCAGATGTCCATTGTTCATGGATAAGTTTTATCTGTGTTTTTGATGGTCAGAACCCATGCTCCAAATAATTTGTGGGGCGGCTCTGCAAACAATAATTGTTACTTTCCCATTTTTGAGTGGAGTCATGGATCAAAATTACATACAAGTCTATGGGTCTGTGAAAATCTCAGACAGCACACAGGTGTGTGTGCCACTCTATTTAGTTTTCATGGAAAAAATCACGAGACAAAAACAGCATTATGTGTACAAATGTGGGGGCATAACTAGAAGGGAAGGCAGGGTGAGACTTTGCCCTGTGAGCAGTTAACATGGGGTGTTGTCAGCCACTTCTGCCATGAGGCAGAATAATAGTCTAAGGCAGGAGTCTCAAACATGCGGCCCGAGGGCCGCATGCGGTCCCTGGGGCTTCATTGTGCGGCCCATGGCACCTTGGACAACTTAATGATGCATATCCCCAGTGCAGAGGGCCGCTGCAATCCCCGCTGTGTTATGAGTTCTGGACACGGCACTAACAAGCTCTGCCACACAGCAAGATCAATGCAAGCTGCCAGCCAATGGGAGGCCCGCAGCTGACGGCGGAGTATGACGTCACCTGCGAGCCTCTTGTTGGCAGATTGCATTGATCTTGCTGAGCAACAGAGCTTGTCTGAGCAGCTGCTGGAGGAAGTCATAGCACAGCGGAGGACAGAAGTCAGAACAGCGGCCCCCTGCAATGGAGCCATGCATCATTAAAGTGAGAAAATTGTGAGTATGTGTGTGGGAGTGTGTGTGTGGGTGTGTGTGAGGATGTGTGTAAAATAAAGTAAGTGTGAGGGTGTTTGGGTGTGTGTGAATGAGTGTCAGTGTGTGTGTGAGTAAGTGTGTGAGGATGTGTGTATGAGGATGTGTGAATGTGTGTGTATGTGAGGGTGTGTGTGAGTGCGTAGAAAGAAGGTAAACCAGGATGGGGGGCATCACTATAAAAGGGGATCAGGATTGGGGACATCACTAGAAAAGGAGACCAGAATTGGGGACAGTACTACATGATGAGGACCAGGATGGGGATATTACTATAATATTGGGACTGGACATTACTACAGGATGGGGACATTACTACAAGAAGGGGATCAGGATTTGTACTTTACTACATTGAGCAAAAAATTCTGGTATTACTAAAAATTTCACTTAGTCCTACAAGGGATGCGGACCCCCCGCAATAATTTCTTTTCTATGTGCAGCCCACCAACCCAGTCAAGTATGAGACCCCTGGTCTAAGGTGACTCTGATAGGATGGTATTTTGCTACTGCCAGGAGTGGGATTCAGCTGCTCTCCAAAATAATTGTTGATTCGACGGCCAGTCTCAACTATAAATACAACTAATTCTCCGAACATCAGCACTTCTTGGGTCAAGGTGACGCAGTATCATGAGGTCATCTGATCATCCTGCTGATGTTACTGTTGTGCAGCAGAGAAGGTAGGAAAGATAAGCACACCATGAAGCCTAAGCAATAAATTAGATTTATTGGGGGTATTAGTGTGAGGGTACAGTATGGGGGGGTGAGTGGGATAGTGTGAGGAGACAGTACAGTATAGTGATTGGGCAGTGTGGGAAGGATACAGTGTGAGTGGACCATAATGAGAAGAGAAAGGGTGGAAGTACAACATGAGGGAACAGTGTGAAGAGGGTGCCCAATATTGAACTGGGCAACTTGGGTGAGAGGCACTGAAGATAGGAACAGTGTCGTGGTTATAACTAATAAGGGCAGAAATTGTCGGGTTACAGTTAATAAAGGTCTTTAGTGTGGCCGTAAAAGCTAATAAGCGCAGACAGTATAGTATTTACAGAGTACAAAGATGACAGTGATAGAGGTCTTCAGCAGACCTCTAGATGTCACTGTAACCCATCTTGTTATTTTGTGACCATTCCTTTCCACTTTAAATAGTCATGTGTTCTATCATCTGATATAGAATCCATTAGTATGCTGACTACCACCATGGAATAAATGGTGCTATATAAATAAATAATAATAATAATATTGATGAGCTAGTCTCTGAAGTTGCTGCAGTTATGTTTTTTGCAGCCCTGGTGCTTTGCTGCAAAATATTGGAAATTGGAGTTTATCCTTTTTGTCTATATCCCTCTCTCTGACCTCTTTCCCTTGTGTTTGATTACTGCAGAAGTGAGACTACTGCACTCGCCTGCCTTTGCATTATCCACAGTGAAAGGACAGTAAGGGATTAGGTATGTGATATCGATGGGAGGAAGGATCCGTATAGGGATGCTAGGGAGCTCAGGGAACAGATACAGGTGAGTGTCAGGAGGTGACTCATCTCCCCTCTCCCTGCCGTCAGGGCCTTCATTTCTTTCCATCCCCATTGTTTCTCTTGTGTTAGGCTACACTCGGAGTTGTTTATTCTGGCAGGACAAGAACACTAACATCTCCGCAAGCGTTAATTGACATTGTGCTTCTAGAAATCATGCCACATGTCAGTTTATGCTGTGGAAAAAAGCACAGTGGTCATGGCATTTCTATAAA
The DNA here is from genome assembly GCA_033576535.1 of Allobates femoralis. Taxonomy (NCBI): domain Eukaryota; kingdom Metazoa; phylum Chordata; class Amphibia; order Anura; family Aromobatidae; genus Allobates; species Allobates femoralis. The sequence continues at coordinate 124,896,376 of JARQOC010000001.1, read as the reverse complement.
TTAAATCCACTGGGCTAGTACTGCTGTACAACACAGCGTTTTGGATGCAGCAAAAACAAACTGCGGCCAAAACAGTGCTAATCCTGATCGTGGGCACAGACCCTAATGCCCCTAATGCACCATTTCTCCTGCTTTAAAAATACAAATTATTATTTATTTATTTATATAGCGCCAATATATTCCATGGCGCTTTACATGCTAAAAGGGGCAGACTAGGACAAGTAACATAGTAACAATACAAGTAACAATAAATGTGGACAATTCGGTCGTACAGATACAAGAGGGGAGAAATCCTGTCCGCGAGGGCTCACAGTCTATGAGATGGACCCCCCTTTGCTCTTGGGCTGCACATGTTACACATTACTGTAATATTTAATTAGAATTAAGCTGAAGATCACACTGTCGGAGAGTGCTGCCATGTCTTTTATATTGTTGTTACTGGAATAGAAAGATGTTCCTGTCCCAGAATGTTGTGCCGCACATTGGCCATCTGTGAACACCCCGCTACGGGGTCTTGGTGGGGCGTTTGTGAATCCCCCAAAATCTATGATGGGATTATTGGAACAGATGATTTTAATAGAAGCGTGGAAATGCAAGTCTTTTCTTTGGAAATAGGAAAACAGGAAAGCTTGGTCTCCTTTGGATTCCAGAATGATTTTTGGAGGCTGCCTCATGCCCTAATGTCTGTGCAAGTGTTCAGTTACAGTGGATGAAGTCTTTTCCTTTAGCTGCATCCAAGCTGTTTAGTTGTGATCAGATGATCCGGGCAGCAGAACTGATTGGAGAGGCGGCTGGCTGCAGCTGCAGTGTAGGCTGCTTCCAGGGACAAGGAGCCACTGTTGTACAAACATAGCATCAACATAGAAGTTATTTTGTGGGCTTCAGGATGCAGATATGGGCTGTGCTGCCAGCATTGTTCTGCTCCAAGCCTTTCGCTCTGTGGTACAGAGGAGCTGTCCTCACATCTGCACCAGACGACAAGAAGATCTGTCACATGAGATTGTGCTACAGGATGATGTGGATGAAATAAGCAGACCGAGAACTCTGATCATAATGGTAGGGTATGTCACACTGGCGGCAGGATTATTCATACACATACAGCTGTACCATTTATAATCCTTTCTGATTATTGCATAGTTTTCCCTTCTGTTTTGTATTATCCTTATATATTGTGATGCCTATACTGTGCCGTCTATATGTTATATAACACAACTGTCATTAGGTACGTCACGATGTGACTTCACTGCTTATATGTCTACGTCCTGTTAATATGATCGGGATAATAAGTACAGGTTTCTGGCTTTACCATACAGTGCAGAGTACAAGGTGCAATTAGTCTTTATGTTATTGCATATAATATGCAATCATTGTCTTATTAAGTGTGGACCCCCAGGTATAAAAGTGGGATTTTGCTTTACGTGACATCTTGATGGAAGGCCTGTTTGGCAATGGTTGTTGCAATGTAGATGGCTGGTAAATATTCATGGGCACTTTTGCGCACAATTGAGAACTGTAGATAAATCAGTGCAGGGCTTTTAGTATGGGATTTGTAAAGGTTTACTGTATACACAATGGTCATCATTATAATATACTCTGGAACAGAATACTGGACGGTCTTCTTTTGCAGGATCTGTGTTGGTGTTGGCCTTTAGACTAGTGTTGACAAGGAGGCCAAATAAAACTGGCTCAATATCCATTCCTCGAACCACAGGATCTTCTTCCCTAGGCCCAGACAAGACTTGTCACACAGACTACCCTGTATACTGGGCTACAAAGTAGCCCGATTCAAGTCTGGGGGGTAGAATTTTTGTTTAAAAAAAATTACTTAAAGGAGCACTAACATTAAAGAGAATTGCATTGCCATTTCATGAGTATCTTAGTGTAGTCTACTATTATCTGTTATTAGCCCGTCCTATTAGCATTCTCCATTAGCAATACTCATACTGAAGCTAGAAAAATGTCTAGCTACTTAATTGCTATGAAAAAGTTTCAGGAACACTTAGGTTGGAGTCATACTACCTTATGACTGGTGCAAGGACCACATCGCACGGACCAGCCGGCTCTCCTGACCTGAGAGTGTCCATGTATTTCTACGCTGTTGTCATGCTCAGGTCAGACCGAGCATTTAATTCCCTGCTCACTCGAGTCATACGGAAGTGTAACTCCAACCTTATAGCAAAAGTTATGTTTATTATTGTCTTACTTTAAAGTGGACCTGTCACCAGATACAAGTGGCCAGTTAGGCTGGTTTCACACTGGCGTTCCCCTCCGCAGCGTTCTGCGGAGGGGAATCGCCATGTGAGCGCAGCCAGAGCAAGCCCCTATGTTTATAATGGGGACGCACGGTGCTGTGCTTGACTGCGCATGACCGCGTGCTCCCATTCACTGAAATATGTGATTTGTACGCAGGCGTATGCCTGCGCACAAATCACACACTCTCTTCCACACTAGGAATGCAACATGTCGCGTCCCTGGTGCGGACGAGAGTGTGTGATTTGTGCGCAGGCATACGCCTTTGTACAAACCACATATTGCAGTGAATGGAAGCGCACGGTCATGCGCAGTCAAGCGCAGCGCCGTGCGTCCCTATTATAAGCATAGGGGCTTGCGCTGGTTGCGCTCACATGGCGGTTCCCCTCCGCAGAACGCTGTGGAGGGGAACGCTAGTGTGAAACCAGCCTTATTGCTCTTATTTTCCTGCTGCTTCGCTGAGGGTTCTATTTTTTAAAAAATTCCCCATACAGTTCCATTTACTGCTTTTATGGTCTTTGCCTTAGGAGTCTGGCTCACAGGATTCTGAGTCATTAGACTGCTCTGCATGATACCCTGGGAGCCATAACCCCTTGTATAGGCCATAAAAAAAGGAATAAATAAAAATAACTGGTATATTTAAAATGGCGTATTTAAAAACAGAACAAAAAAAAGTATACTCAGCAGAAGGTATAAAATCAGACAAAATTTGTCTTTTTTGACGTGACCGGTCCTCTTTAAAGAAGCACTTCTATGAAGTTTTTTTAAACGGTGGCTCAAGTGGTTAACACTGCAGCCTTTGCAGCACTGAGGTTCGGAGGTCCTGGGTTCAATTCCCACCAAAGACACTAAGGGCAACATCTGCAAGGAGTTTGTATGTTCTCCCTGTGTTTGCGTGGGTTTCCTCTGGGCACTCAGGTTTCCTCCCACATTGTAAAGACATGCACGCTTTTTATGGCTGCCTCTGAACGCCGAAGGCACTTGTACATGCCGCAATTGCACCCTAAACATAACGGAACGTGTCTCCCCGGAAGTTCCCACACCGACAGTGGGAAACATCCGGTAGCCTCCCGTCGCCGCTTCACACTCCGCAATCCCCAAAGGAATGTGGGCGTACATGTTCAGCGCGGCGAAAACATAGGCGTGCCAAAATGTTTTTCACCGTGCCCCAAATATGCTGATCAGACAACGCAATAGCGTTATGATTGGCCAGCCTGCGCTGGAAGGCTGGCTAATACATGACGCCATTGCCATTGTGTAGTGTGAATGGACAGCTGTTCAAATACGGCGCCCCGTGAAGGGACAGCCAATGGAAACACAGTAGCCACCACCAATCATCGCTGTCGGGGCGCAGTGACCAGCACGCTGTGGCACACCTCCGGGAAATCAGTAGGCGATGCAGATTCCATCCCTATTGCCCCTTCACATGCCAAAAGCAGGGAATTTCCCCTTCATGGTTGCCTCTGGTTTTGGAGCAGTGCAGTGAAATCGGAACCAGGCGCAACTTTAAAAAACACCGCCAGATTCCCCAATTACACGCCGCAATTTCGTAGCAATTTCATGGCAACGGTGACGGGGCTACGGATTGCCTGTCAGATTTCTCACCCTAGGGTACCTTTACACGCGGCAACTTTTGTAGGAATTTCACTGGCAACTTACTGGTTGCAGTGAAATCATGGACACATTGTTCTATCTTGTTGCTGTGTACAAATGGAACAATGTGTCCATGATTTCACTGCAACCAGTAAGTTGCCAGTGAAATTCCTACAAAAGTTACCATGTGTAAAGGTACCTTTACAGATTAATTGATCACTGGGCTTTGCAGCAACAGTATACCATGATCATCTTAACATCAGGAATTCTTTATTACAAAAAGGGATTATCAAAGATGAAATGTTATTCTTTCCAACTAATCAGGATTCAGCTTTCATTTGCTAAACTAGTCTGAAAGAAATAAAATGTGCTAACCTCAGGCAATAAATTCACTTTTTTTGGATAGAGATTTTGAAAAATAGTGCTTTTTTTCCAGAAACCGAACCACACATCTTAATGGTCTGCATCTATATTTCTAGATCTGATACATAGAAACGAAGGACATGGAGATGCAATATTACATACAACTAGGAGTGTAACTACAATAGTTGCAGGGGTTGCAAAGCCCTGGAGCCTAGCAAGCCCCTAAAGTTTCTTTGGCCTATGGAAAAAGACTAATGCTATTAGAGATTTGCAAAAATTGGGGGCCCCATTGGAGTTTTTGCATCGGAGTCAATGAGCTTCAAGGTACTTTAGATTAGATTAGATAAACTTTATTGGTCCCGGAGGAAATTACAGTATTACAGCAGCAGAACAAAGATCAAGAACATTACACACTTTACAAAATAAGTCTATATGGACAGCAGATGCGGGTAGACTGGTACTTGACTACAGACTACTTGACTGCATACAACCTGTGGGCAGGTAGAGTTTATGGTGAAGGAAGTTAGCCATGTTTTTCTAGTCCTGTTGAGCCCATTTACTGTGATTTAGCCTAAGTGTTGACTGCTTCCACAAGTTAGCCAACTGTTAACTAAGATATGAAGTTTTTGCCTGATTTTCATCATGAACCATTATGAGAAGATTTAGAAAAACCACAAATATTTCTGACCTCATTTGTGGGTGACAATGACTTCTAGACAATGTTGCATGGGAGCAATAAACCAGAGGACAAGAATTTACCTGTAGATGTCAGATCTCTCATACTTTCTGAAGTGATGCTGGAAGATTATGGTGTTTTGTTTGCTAATAGGTAAAAAAGAATCAGACATCAAAGATTCTTATTTATGGATATCAAGAAAGCTATAGTTAGAATGTCAGATAATATCATATTACTCACTAGAAGCATGAAACATTAGTCACCTTACAGTGAACATGTGTTCTGTTTCCATCCTTTGATTGGCAAAATGGATTAGTTGTATCAGATGGTAACTTCTGGCTGGAAAGCGTCTGGGTAAAGCCAGATGGAGTAGCACTGCCGCACTGGCATGTTGTTACATTAATTAAATGTCCATTTATTAATATTATATGTTGCATTTGTTCTGGTTGTGTATGTATTTCTTCCAATATTTTGTCATACCATGCCTGAAGAAGAGACGTGAGAAGTCTCGAAAGCTTCCTTTGTAACATCAATTACTTTTTGTGTTAGCCATTAAAAGGTATCTCAACTATGAGAATATTATTTTGTTTCTCCCACTGAGATGAATCAAAACTTAATTAATAATGAGTGCATTACTTTGCAGCAGAGCTACTGTCAGTTCTAATCATACTGGCCAAAACCCATAGGAAATAAAACATTTCTTGTGTAAAAAAATCCCAAAAGAAAGTTTCCCCCAAAGATTGCCAACCGCACCAGAAACTGACCACTCTTCATTAGGTTGAGAATTGCAGAAACAAACAGCAGGAGTGAAGGCAATGGTCAGTGCCCGCGAAGATCTGCAAACTATGTAGATTGCTCCAGACACTGGCAGTCTTCTTCATCAGGACCTTACTAGGCTTGCACCTCGTGGGAAATGCCAGTGCTTGCATTAAATCATGGGTGGGCGAGGAATGTCAGTAAAAGAGTGACCGGGTGAGAAGGAAAGAAGAGGCAGCAGAGCTGTTACTGCTGTGCCCGCTCACTGCACTGGCGGCTCATTTGCATTACAATTCAGCTATACATTTCTTTAAATATAGACCTAGATTCCTAAAATAATTTAATGGATGTAGTCAGCATTACAGTGCCTTTACATACTTTACATAGATGGCATTAGCTTGGGGTAGCAAACCCTGATGCTCTTTAAGCAAGATTCCTTTCTATACAAGCACATACATTTTCTCTTATATTTTATGCATTTGGATAGTAATTCATGGTCGTGAAGTGTACACACATATAGTTATTTTCCAGGCTACATCGTTTAGAGGCAGAATGACTTGCATTGTCATTGTGTGAACCCTTATGATCAAATTTTTCCTTCATTGTATGGGCAGAAATATCTCGCTGTTAATGTACGTGTACAGAAGTGGATACAACAATCTGACCTTGTGTCAAAGCTTCTAACCTATCTAGAAGACATGCATTTACCCTGGTCATGAGGTCTTATGACTAAAGGCCCCGTTACATGCTATGATGTCCCAGCGATCCGACCAACGATCAGGTCGCTGGGACATCGCCAGCTTATCGGTATATGTTCGCTGGTGAGCTGTCACACAGTCAGACTGACCATCGACTAGTGGACTAGCGACATCGTGGAAAAAAATAAAATATTCTTTCCACGATGCCTATCTCCCACTGCCACGCTGTGGTAAGCTGTAGCAGGCTGGTAACCATGGTAAACAGCAGGTATCTAGGCAGTGCGCAATGCCTAGTTACCTGATGTATACCCTGGTTACCAACCTTCTCCGCTTACAGGCCAGTATCCAGGGTACACAGCAGGTAACTAGGGGTAGCGCTGTCCCTAGTTACCTGCTGTGTACCTGGATACCAGCCTGTAAGCAGAGAAGGCTGGTAACCAGCGTATACATCAGGTAACTAGGCGCTGCGCGCTGCCTTGATAACCGCTATTTAACATGGTTACCAGCCTGCTCCGCTTATTGCTGGTCGTTTGGCACCTGTCACACACGCCGATGTGTGCTGACTAGCGGACGACCAACGACAGATTTATGGTCCTGACCATAAACCAACTATCAGCGAGCTGATCATTGATCGTTGGTACCTGTCACACACAGCGACATCGCTATGAGGTCCCTGCAACATCACAAAAACAGTGACGTTGCAACTATATCGTTAGCGATATCGTTGTGTTTAACGGGCCCTTAAGTTAATTCAGACATCAATGCATTCATCCTTGATGATTTTCAGAGTTACATTAGGGTTTCAGAGTTTGGCCAGAGTTTTATCAGTTTTTCTTTCACTGATGAGTAAGAATAAAGGTTCTCCACCTTCTATCAATCAGTAAAGAACAGAGCAGACACGTATGGCAGCCAAATGCTGTCAGATTTTTTCACTGTTCCATAGACTATGCATTGCTGATTTTGATCAAAATTGGTCATATCTCTGTGGTTTTTCATGGGAAATAATCTAAAGTGTGAAGCCACACAGACTATCACATTTAGAGAGCAATCCATGAAAAACACTCATAGCACTCGAACATGAAAAACTGACATGTGAATGCAAACATGAAAGACCTAAAAAAAGAGAATTAAAGATATAAAGACATTACACAGTCCTTTAGACCCAAAAGAACTCCCATGCAGTTCTGATGTAGTCCATGTGTGTGTGTTTTCTTTCCTTTTAAGTTACTAAGTTAGTACTGTAGGTGTCTGATAGACACCTTTCCATTAGTAACACCAAGGCTTGATGCCAGCTGACAATTCACAGCGGACAACAACCCCATAAACCATTAGCCACGACACTAGGACAATTAGGAAAAGTCAGGACGAAGCCCCAATTCTGGGTTGGCTGCAGGCTGCAGTTTTTAGGTTGGGAAGGGCTCAATGACTATGAACATTCCCACCCTGATAATACTATCTTACTGCTGTCTGCTTTAAATTGCCTAGTTATCAAAAATCGGAGGGACCCCACGTTGTTTATTTTCATAATTATTTATTATAAAATTCAATTGAAAAGGAACCTGAAACCTCACCTCTTCTGACAAGCCTACAACCTACAGTGAGCCTCAGTCCACCAAATCACTGCACAACCAGCTCTACCCTCTCCTAGTGTATACTCACCCATCCCTTGTAAACTGTGAACCCTTGTGGGCGGGGTCCTCTCTCCTTCTGTACTTACTGGTATGTGGTTTTTTTCTGGTACATGTCACAAGAATGGCATTCATGTGCTGTTTGTGTGACATCTATGCTGCCGGAAAAAAGTGGACAATGTCTCCACGTGGATCACGCGGACACATGCATAATTTACATGGACACATGTGGACCATGTGAAAACACAGAGGAGTAAAGATGACATTTGTTTTGCTGTAACCTAGCCATAGTCTCCTGTTTACTTCACTTCAATCTGGATTAAATACATGTCATAGTGGATGTGACTTTAGTTTACCCTACTACTGCTACTTTCAGAACTTCATTTGTTTTCAGTTATGGCAGATCAAGCAAACCTAAACTTTTGAACTTCAGGTCTTTACTTTACGGGTTTTTAATTTACGTCAAATCAGGCACTTCCGTCTCCAGACAAAATCAGGCACTTCACCAGACAAAAGCGGCTTCTAACAGCGGTTTTAAGCCAAGCCGGAAGTGCTGGATTTGCCGCATCGTGATGAAAAGTGTCGCACATGTCCGGAACTCCAATACAAAATGCATTAGGCTGAACGCAATTTTACCGCAAGTGTGCCACAATTCTGCCGGATTTGTAAAAACAAAGATCTGATATACTCTTATTGACTTGGAGGATGAGGATTACTACTAGATATAAACCTTATAATGGGTCTCATGTGTTGTTTTCCACAGTATCATAGAATAGCCAGTTTTTTCAGCAAGTAATGTAATAGTATCTGGTTTGATAATGGATAGTCATGTCAGCGCCCATTACCTGATTACCATATAGCCTGCATACTTATTACTGTGTCACCATGTGACTAATTTCTAGAGCCAATTATCAAACCTATGAACTATAGAAAAGGAATTGCTTTTCTTCTACTTTATTATATTTTCATCCTATTCTAGTCTTTTATACAAAAGCCACTTACTGCTGGGTTTAATGAGTCATTGACATTCTTTATTCCACTGGTCAATTAAAAAGCTCCACACGATTGGGTTTGCTCCTATTGTCTGCTAGTTTTATGGAATGTAAGGTTTCCGTTAACTGATTATAGGTTCAAAAGCAGGCACCATATATACTCCGGTATAAAACAGGGAAGACTTGTTTATGCAAAAAATTAAACTTGGGCTACGTTCCCACACACAACATTTTTGCTACTTTTTTCTGGTGCGTTTTTCTCTGTTTCTGCTGTAAAACTGGATCAGCATTTCAATAAAACACCCAGAAAATGGATCATTTATTTCTGATCCATTTTTGCTGCATTTTAAGTGCTGCATTTTTTTCTCCATTTAGTATGGTACTCTATGGGAATAAACTACTAAGGACATTAATTCACAACATCATCCAAAAAAAGCTTAAAAAATACAATAAAAGGTTACCAAAAGGCAACTATCCAGTGCACTCATCAGGACACAGCAGGCCCATTGATAAAGCAACCTAGTGCATTATACCGCTGCAGCAATTATACTCAATCTGCCACAACGTGGGGAAGGTGATTGGTGGTATTTTTATATGCGCACTGATGAGGTTTCCAGAGGGCATCAGTCCTGATGAGTGCATTGGATAGTTGACTTTTGGTAAGTATTTTTTGTCTTTTTGAAGCTTTTTGTGATGGATGTTCTGAATTAATTGTCCTTAGTATTTTATTCCCATAGAGTCCCTAGTAGTTTTCTTCTGAATATAGTGCATAGGGATACTTGACGCTGATTACAAGCTTGCGTGTTTTGGCCAAAATATCCACCAATACCTCACATTATCATGCATAATTTTTTGCACTTTTTTTATCTTTTTGCAGGACACAGTGGGGCCCATAGGGGGCATCTGTCCAGTATGTTGCATGTATATAGTGCTGGGCAGCCCGCCTGATCTAATACACTGTGTGCAGAATTATTATTAGGCAAGTTGTATTGTAGAGGATTATTTTTATCATTGATCAACAACTATGTTCTCAATCAACCCAAAAGACTCCTAAATATCAAAGCTTAATATTTTTAGAAGTTGGAGTGTTTTTTTCTTACATTGGCTATCTTAGGAGGATATCTGTTTGTGCAGGTAACTATTACTGTGCAGAATTATTAGGCAACTTAATAAAAACTAAATATATCCCATCTCACTTGTTTATTTTCACCAGGTAAACTAATATAACTGCACACAATGTCGAAAAAACATTTCTGACATGCAGAAACAAAACACAAAAAAATGAGTGGCCAATATACCGTAGCCACCTTTCTTTATGATGACACTCAACAGCCTTCCATCCATAGATTCTGTCAGTTGCTTGATCTGTTTACGATCAACATTGTGTGCAGCAGCCACCACAGCCTCCCAGACACTGTTCCCAGAGGTGTTCTATTTTCCCTCCCTCTAGATCTCACATTTTAGGAGGGACCACAGGTTCTCTATGGGGTTCAGATCAGGTGAACAAGGGGCCCATGTCATTATTTTTTCTTCTTTTAGACCTTTACTAGCCAGCCACGCTGTGGAGTAGTTGGATGCATGTAATGGAGCATTGTCCTGCATGAAAATCATGTTTTTCTTCAACGATACCGACTTCTTCCTGTACCACTGCTTGAAGAAGTTGTCTTCCAGAAACTGGCAGTAGGTCCGGGAGTTGAGCTTCACTCCATCCTCAACCCGAATATGTCCCACAAGTTCATCTTTGATGATACCAGCCCATAACAGTACCCCACCTCAGTACCTCAGTACCCCAAATCAGTCTTAAGATATTTCTTGGCCCAGTCTTGATGTTTTATCCTATGTTTCTTGTTCAAAGGTGGTCATTTTTCCGCCTTCCTTACCTTGGCCATGTCCATGAGAATGGCACACCTTGTGCTTTTTGATACTCCAGTAACGTTGCAGCTCTGAAATATGGCAAAACTGGTGGCAAATGGCATCTTGGCAACTTCACTCTTGATTTTCCTCAATTCATGAGCAGTTATTTTGCACCTTTTTTGCCCAACACGCTTCTTGTGACCCTGTTGGCTATTTGCCATGAAATGCTTGATTGTTCGGTGATCACGCTTCAAAGGTTTGGCAATTTCAAGACAGCTGCATTCCTCTGCAAGACATCTCACAATTTAAGACTTTTCAGAGCCCGTCTAATCTCTCTTCTGACTCATTTTGCCTAAGGAAAGGCATTTGCTTAATAATTAAGCACACCGTATATAGGGTGTTGATGGTGTGAAACCGGCCTGAAAATCAAATCATCCTTGAGCTGTCTGTGTGCTACAACATTTACACATGGACAGAAATCATACTGATTATCTGCTAGTCTAATTAAGCCTTAGACCGGGTTCACACCACAGCCTGATTAGGTCCGGGGCTGTCAGGTTTACACCCGATTTAGACATAATACAGCCCTATGGGGCCGGATGGCAGCTATGTGCCATCTGGTTTCCATCTGTCCGGGAGGATCCGAGTGAATTTGGATTTTTCTCGTTGCTTGCAACATTTTTGTGTCCATGGCAAAAATTGGATCCTAATGGATCCGGGGCGATCAGGCGCTCCCTAACATGAAAATCTATGAGAATCTATGGTGACGGATTGCCCCAGTCAGACAAAAACATTGGATCCGGGAACCGGGTGCTGAAATTTAGCAGCGAGCGCTGCTAAACTTCAGCACCACCAGCTGTCCCCTGCACAGATTTCAGGATCTTGAAATTCCAGCAGCTGCAGCTGCGCTCAGCTGCATCCGGCTGTTAACCAGACCTAGGCATATTTGCCCTCCAGTTCTGTTTCTAGATCGGTTCTGGGGCTGTCCGGTTCACACTGGACAGCCCCGGACCTGATCAGGCCGTAGTGTGAAGCTGGCCTTGTTCATTGTGTGAAAAGCCTCTGTAATTGTTTTAAGTATTCCATGTTAGGCTAGTGTCACACTTGAGGGGTGGATGCGTTTTTCCATGCGTTGTTCACACTTGTATTTTGTGAAAATCGCATGCAAAAACGCATCCATAGGCCCCAATACAAAAAAATGCATGCCCCAATGCCAAAAACGCATGGCTAAAGTGCCATGCGTTTTTGGGATGCGTTTTTGGCTCAGCACCAAAAAACGTCTCGAGACGTTTTTTGGTGTTTTTTAAAAAACGCATGCGTTTTTGTAACATGGGGCCCTATGGGAAACGCATGTGAAAACGCATGGCACTAAATGGTACCTTGCGTTTTCACATGCGTTTTTTAGGGCTGCTGCAGACCTAACTGCAAAAATGCAGCCCAAAAACGCAGGCTGTCAAAACCAACCTTAAAAAACGCAGCCAAGTGTGACCCTAGCCTTATTTACGTAAAGATGAATCACTTTATTAGTCAGGCTAGGGTTAGACTTGCGCATTGTATTTACTAAATGCATGCATTATTTTCATGCATAAATGTTGAAAAATGCATGCATTAACGCACCTACAGGCTCCAATGCAAAAAACGTATTGCAAAAATGCAATGTGTTTAACACTATGCGTTTTTGGTAATGCAACCAAGAACAGGGTCTGCAGCGTTTTGGGCCTGTTATTGAAAACGCATGCTTTTTTTTTACATGGGAGTCTATGGGAAAAGCATGTGTTAATGCATGCACTAAAAATGAACACACATGTCATGGAAATAGCAAGGTGAAAACAAGCATCCTTTACTGCATCCTTCAAATGGTTGCAACCTCCCAAATGTGACCCTGGCATAAGTAATACAACTTTCTGTGTATACTTGCCTCCCTCTTTTAAGATCTCTGCTTACCGACAGTGAATGGAGCCACTGTTTCCACCTGTTTTCAAGTACTGCATAAAAGTACATGGATGAAAACAAGACAACTGTCGTACACTTAGGATATTGTCCCACGATATTCAGGGTGAATACGGGGATAAGATGGTGGTTAAAATCTCATTGTTCTCGCAAACTGATGTTGGCAATAACCTCTACTGGTGGACGGGGCTTTTGGTAGCTGCACCATATGATTCAACATGAATGGTGAAGTCACAATTGTGGTTTTATCACACATTGCTGAGATACCTTATGATAAAACTTCATGCATAATACCTGTACCTTACATTATCAAGTACCTACGGTAACTGTGCACTTTTAACAAGCTCAAGACAGGTTTACTGCTTCATGATATAAACAATAGTTCTATTCATTTATAGCTGGCAAAGATTCTGAAAATGGTAAGCAATTAAAACACAAACTTTTTATTATACAATTACTAACCATTATTTTCTGGATTATTTACATCCTCCCATCCTAGAATCCTTCCTGGTATAAATATCTCCCATCACGAGCCCCTTCTTGGTGTATATGTCCCCCATCTTGGGCCGCTTCCTTGAATGTACGGTAAATCCCCCATCCTTGCTCTTACCTGGTATATATTTCCTCCCTCCTGGAATATATGTCTCACCATCCTGGGCTCCTTCCGGGAATATATGTCCCTCATCCTTGGCCCCTTCCTGGTATATATGCCCCTCATCCTGTGCCCTTTCCAGGAATATATGTCCCTCATCCTGGGGCCCTTCTTGGTTTATACGTCCCCTTTTTTGCTGCATAAAAGAAACCAATTGTCCTCTACAGTGGTCGGTGCGTAGGAAAGCCGCATGGTATGCCTGTTATGGGCTACGCATGACATTACTGCTGTGTGCCGTCTGTAACTGGCATGCTGACATCAGCCTCTGATTGGCTAGTAATGTGCCCAGGAGCCTGTGCAGCAATGCATTTCACCTGTATGCGCATACTAGGTTTTGGTAGATCCCTTTTATGCCCTTGCATATGGGTCAGCAAGCTATTTAATGCGTGTACCATGATATCTAGCCATTTATGTTTAGTCTGATTTGTACCACCTACAAGTACACCTATTTTTCCAGTCTCTTGCTCCTGTTTGTTCTTCTCCAGCAGGTATGCTTTTTTTTACACAGGAATCCTAGGACGGTGATTCTACATGCCCCCAGGGGAGAACATTAGAGGGGATGGAAAAACACGCCATCTCTTCTCCAGGAGGTTCTAGGAAGTCAGATTTCCACTGTTCAGAAACTGGCTAACCATTATAACCTGCTGTTGAGATAGGCAAACCCAAAAAATAATACAATTCTATCTGCCTGATGCCACCAAAACCCAGACATCACTTTAGTTTAATTAGAGCTTTCTATGAAGTCATTGAAAGTTGAATAAATCTTTTAATAAATAAATTAAATAATAAATAAAACTGTATTTTTTTGGACAAAAAAATTCACTTTTTTCCTCAAAATTTGTGAGGAAAGTGTGGGGGGTGCATTTTATAGTCTGGATTTACCTGTCGTACCTGGCGGTGGAGTGGGTTACAGGAGGCAGGAGCAGGGTTGCTGCTGCAGTAAGCTGGTGGCTGGGGCAAGCTCTTGGGTCCTCTCTACTGATGAGGTGCCGAGAGGTGTGCGCGAGTATGGGTGTGGGAAGCAGTGATTATTCATTTTCTTAAATGGAAATCTGTCAGCAGGTTTTTGCTGCGTAATCTGAAGATAGCCATCCCTGAGTAACCCTTGCAGCATACTATCTTCCAAATAAAAAAAAGAGGGCACCACTAATTTTTTGAAAACGGGATCCACCTCAGCATGTCGGGGGATATACAACAATACTAGAGAGAAGATGACATGTAAAGATAGGGCAATCACCAAAATGCAAAAATAGATCACATTTTATTAAATCAGAAAAGAACTACACAAAACAAAATATAGATATAAAAAAGAAAAATGGCGCATAGCCAAATATATCAGGGTCCCACCTGGGTGTTATTACAGCTTTATAAAACAGAGACCGTAGTAGTCAGTTCACAATATGTCATTCAATAATCAATATTTGATCAATATGACCAGATCTCCTTAGCAGGCCTTACAAGTGTCAAATAAAACAAAGGCAACTTTAGTTTCTTTTCTGAATTAATAAAACTTGATATACCTTTGCATTTTGGTGATCGCCCTATCTTTACATGTCATGTTTTCCCTGGTATTGAGGGATGTCTATCTTGTCAAGGTCCATTCTGTTTTCCTGGAATATTTGTTTAAGCAGCAAGACTCATTGCTTGAACTAAATTGTCATGCATGTGCTCGGCAGTCCAACGTGCCCGTTCGTCTGATTGTCACCTTACTGTCAATGTTCAATGTCTTCTGAGGCTGGTGTTGGTGGGGGCAGCTCTCTCAGCTCTGCTGCATGCTAAATCTGAAAAATCGAAATGTGTCAGAATGGCTGCACCCAGTAATCCAAGGCTAGCTTCAAACCACGTTTTGTTGTCTGACAGGCTGTGTCTGGTGCTTTGCAGGAGGCACCGGACACAGCCTGACAGCTCCGGACAAACAGAACCAGAGGGTTAATATGCCCTCCGGTCCTGTTTGCAGCCGGATTAGGCAGAACGCAGTTGTCCCTGCTGAATAGACAGAATCTCGGATAGCGGGGAGCTATCCAAGGTTCTGAACTCTCAACAAGGGACAGCTCCAGGTGCTGAAGTTCATCACGGCCAGCACTGAGCTTCAGCACTGGGCGTCTGGCAGCCGGATGCGATTTTATGTCAGATGCGGCGCCATAGACTCCGGGAGGATTCGATTTGTGCAGATTTTTGCCCCGACAGAAAATCGCAGCAAGCTGCGATTTTGAGTCCGGGAGAGAAACCTGCATTCTCCCGGGTCCACCCGGACAGATGGGAACCGGATGGCAAATGACTGCCATCCGGCCCCGTAGGAATACTCACACCGGACAGCCCCAGATCTGATCACACCGCAGAGTGAAGCCAGCCTTAGTGTCACATAGTTGGATCCAGGATCTCTTTGCATTGCACTGCATCCGGGATCCCCTGCCGCGCACGATGATGTCATAGTTGCTGCGACGGCCGGGGATCCCGGATGTAGCCGGACGGGAGCATGGAGGACGGAGCACCGACGCTGTGCAGAAGACCAGGGATGGTAAGATAAGCAGCGGGGGAGCCCTTACACGGAGGGGTGGGCGAGTGCCAGCATTTGGGGGCCTGATATACACTGCTTCCCCTGCCGCTGATTGACAGGGGGAAGCAGTGCATATATAATGAGCGGCCCCACGTGATGGGGCGCTCATCAAGCAGCCTACCCCCACCTCCTCCAGCCTCCACAGCTCCCACCACCGTATTGACCCGTGTATAAGCCAAGGGGGAGACTTTTCAGCCCAATTTTTGGGCTGAAAAACTCGGCTTATACACGAGTATATACGGTACATTTAAATAACATGGGGTAGGCTAGGTTCACACTAGCGCCACGTATCCACCAAAAGGATTAATTTTTTTCATCTAAAAATTTTTGCCAATGGATATGTAAACGCACCCATTGACTCCCAATACAAAAAACGCATGGCCAAATTGGTATGCGTTTGGCACTATGAGTTTTTTTTACCGCACATCATAATGTGGTCTGCAGCGTTTTTTGGCCTGCTTTGGGAAACGTGACTGTGCCGGATGGGTTAATTTATCATTGGAGTCTATGGCAAACACATCTGTTAACGCATGCCTCAAACATGTACACACATGGCATGTGAGCGCTAGGGAACATAACGCATCCTTTTATCGCATCCTTTTAGCGGATGGCACAACTCGAGTGTGACCCTAGCCATACTTAGTAAACACTATTTTTGATCAAAAAAGCGTAAAGCCGTCCCACCACAAGATGTACCCATATCGGGACAGTACTTTATATCTCCTAATATTAAAACCTTATTATGTGTCAGAACAAACCTCAATTTGAATAAGGGTGAAGAATGACCTGGGTCCCGATAATGGCCACACAGCCATGGGAAGCATTATAAATGGAATGATAAACAGGTTCAAAATACTGATCAAACAACCACTCGCAACTTACCATTCATGGAGGAAGCGGTTGCAATAACTGTACACAGATGGGGTCTCGTTCAGATATTAATTATTCACATAAAAGTAATGTAGGTATTTTCATAGATAGAGCTGGTGCCTATTATAGCCTATGGAGCTGTTTACATGTCTGTGTCTTTTTGAGGACTGAGTGGTCAACATTAGAGATGAATGAACCAGACTTTGGAATTTAGAGTTTGTATTCAGGTGCTTTACATACACAAATGACGGGAGTAAGCATCGCTGGACTCGGGTACACTCGGTGATCGGCCACGTGCGGTGTTTAAAAGACTCACATTCGAGATAAAAATCAGCATTTTTGGATGTAGTGTGTACCAAAAAAAGAAAATGACAATTGTCTGTCA
Organism: Allobates femoralis; assembly: GCA_033576535.1. Classification (NCBI taxonomy): domain Eukaryota; kingdom Metazoa; phylum Chordata; class Amphibia; order Anura; family Aromobatidae; genus Allobates; species Allobates femoralis. The sequence goes on along the minus strand of JARQOC010000001.1, from coordinate 124,879,152 downwards.
TCCCTCACCTGGATATGTTTGTCTACATGTGGACGGGGAGCAGAACTGCCCAATCAGTGACTTCCAATGAGGTTCAGTTAAAGTTTGGGTCCAGAGCAGAACTTTAAAATACGTCTGGCTGAACAACCACAACCCAAACTTCCATGGGTCCACCTAACTCTAGTCACCATCAAATTATGGAGACATGTCCAATTTGTTTCAGAGTAATGAAGTAACCTCTCCAATGCAAGTTTATAGGTCCATGACAAATCGGATAGTACTCAGATGCCATCTGTGTGCTGTCCATCTCCAGTTTTGACTAAATGTTTTCTAGGAGAAGCTTGAGAAACCTCTTCACTTTTGTTTTTAAGGGCTTGGACACACTTTCCTAGTTACATCAGAGTTTCACTGAGGAGACTCTGAAAGGGCTGGAGCAGTGACCCTGAACGGCCTCTCCCTATCTGGACCGGGAGTCTGGAGCTGCACAAAAACACAAGCAGCCGACAGCCCCGTCCAGAGTCTCCTCAGTCAAACTCTGATGAGTGTGTCCGGGCCCTCAATAGCAAAAAACTGATGACACTGATGGTAAAAACTGGTGGTAAAAACCAAGTCTGTGGAATTGGAGTCGTGGAGTCAGAGTTGGTGTCTATTTTGGCTAATCGATATAAAATGGACCAACTCCAACTCCTAAAATATATAATAAATTGGGTACAGTGGTTCAATGCAAAATGTGCTGAATATTATTATTATGAATTATTATGGTCTATCTAAATAACTTGATCATTCTATCATAATAATGGTTAAAGCCTGATGTTACTATTGTACTACAATAAATTTATCACTTAAACATGTATGATGGAGTCAGTGTCGGAGTTGGTGTCAGATTCAGGTAAATTTAGGTGTTGGAGGCATGGCTTAGCGACTCCACAGCCCTGGTAAAAACTGACATCTATCAATAGAAGATTGATGAAAATTGGGTTCATTTTTTAAGTATTAGAAAAATTACTGAGGTCTGATTGAGGTCTGAGGCTTATATCTTTTTCATATTTGCAGGATGCAGCCATTACTTTAGGTGGGGGTGGTATTGGGTGCCTCTCCAAGAGGGGTGCACTTACATTGCATTGGGAAGACCACCTGATCAAATCGTATGAGCATGACCAATAGGCTGTAAGCCGGCAGGGAGCACTACACGCACTATACAAGCCTTACATCTCTTAAATGTAAATTAAAGTACAAATCATTGATAAACGTCTGTAGATGGCCTTTGATTCAATATACCGTATTTGCAGGTTCAGGATTTACTTTCTAAGCCATTAGACTTTTACTTATTCATTCAACATTAGTAAGGTACAATCTATAAGAGGTAGCTGGCTTAAAAAAACCTTTGTGACAGTAAACCCCTTTAGGGATCCATGAGCTAATAGAGAAGGATTACCATAGCAGGTCTCTAACAGAATATCCACATTCGTAGGTCTGAGACTCATTTTAGTTTATTACTATTAGTTTGTGCAGTTGGGCCTGATATGCAGAGGATTTTCTGTTTTTCATTTCTGGGGTAAAATCCATTCTACATTACATTTGCAATTTTTACAAAATTTAATTCACGCACTGCAGAACCTCCCCAATGAAGAATGTCAAGCACAGTGGATTGACCATCCACAATAAATTGTTATTTGGGTTTTCACTGCAGGTTTCCAACTTTGCAATTTAAAAGTCCTGTGTACTCATAAAGGTCCATTCACACTGTGTTGTTCTCCATGTTCAGTGGTTCTGTCGTGGCTTATGTCTGAGTTTAAAGCAATATTACAGTGTTTTTTTATTTCACCACTATAGTGGTGCTTTAAAGTGAACCTGTCAGCCCTTTTGGGCACTATGACCTGTCCCCAGCACCTTAAATGTAGTGTAATTGGGGTTCTGGTAACCCCCTTATAACCTCAGACTGGCCCCTGAATACCTCAGAAATTAACTTTGAATATGTCCTGCGTCGTATGTTAATGAGCTGTACATGGCCTTGTGGCATGTGACTCACTTTAGTCGGAGCCGCCCCCGTTGCCTGGAAACCCAGCTTCGCCGCCTGTAATATGCCGCCCCTCCTGTGTATGTATGGTAGCAGTGATGGCATTTGTGCCTTATTGAAGCCACACAACAAGGACTGAAGTGAGATGCGTCCCACAAGACCATGTACAGCTCATTAACATGGGACATATTCAAAGTTAATTTCTGAGGTAATCAGGGGCCAGTCTGGAGGTATAAAGTGGTTACCGGAACCCCACTTACACTACATTTAAGGTGCTGAGCACAGGTTATAACACCCAAAAGGGGTGCCAGGCTCACTTTAAATGTAAGCCCTCTGCCCTTAGTCTTATACTCACTCTCCTGCATTTTCATTTTCGGCGCCACTCCAATCCCTCGGCGCCATCTTGTGCCCATAACTTCTAACTAGCCAGAATTCTGAAATTACGACACAAGCACGCAATACATCTATATAAGAACCAGAACAAGGACAGAACAAGTATCTCATGGAGATGTATTGAGTCATGACCTCCGATGTGCTCCATGAAACACTCGAGCTACCGGTAGGTCAATCTTCGCAGAAGCCTGACCGCATCACTGCACCTTGTAGGTTTGTGTCAACCACAACCAGTAATGAAAGTGATATACAGCTGCCACATAGTCCACAAGCCCTAAGGCAGAAGTCAGTACACCGGTACCAGGAGAACAATGGATCAATCTGTGATGTTGTAGGTAGATAAAAAATCCAGTATGCTGATTAGTAGATGAGGGGTGAATTATTAAAGCACCCTTCATATACTACTAAGCATACTGGATCTATTATCTACCTACAACATCACAGATTGAGCCATGCGTTTTCCTATCAAACTGTTGATGAGTGTAGCTGGAATCGCACTGGTTTATACTAGTTCTGAGTTGATGGCACTGCTGGACATCTTCTGATTTTAAAGAGAAGTAAGCAAGATGTCAATGGCTTATCTAGAATCTGGTGCAAGCTTTGGATCCTAGGCTCATCCTGGTATATATATGTTTCCCACCCTGGGCTCCTTACTTTTATATATGTCCCCAATCCTGGGAACATATCTGGTATATACAGTTAGGGCCAGAAATATTTGGACAGCGACACAAGTTTTCTTTTTTTGGCTGTTTACAAAAACATGTTCAGAAATACAATTATATATATAATATGGGCTGAAAGTGCACACTCCCAGCTGCAATATGAGAGTTTCCACATCCAAATCGGAGAAAGGGTTTAGGAACCCTAGCTCTGTAATGCATAGCCTCCTCTTTTTCAAGGGACCAAAAGTAATTGGACAATGGACTCTAAGGGCTGCAATTAACTCTGAAGGTGTCTCCCTCGTTAACCTGTAATCAATAAAGTAGTTAAAAGGTCAGGGGTGGATTCCAGGTGTGTGGTTTTGCATTTGGAAGCTGTTGCTGTGACCAGACAACATGCGGTCAAAGGAACTCTCAATTGAGGTGAAGCAGAACATCCTGAGGCTGAAAAAAAAGAAAAAATCCATCAGAGAGATAGCAGACATGCTTGGAGTAGCAAAATCAACAGTTGGGTACATTCTGAGAAAAAAGGAATTGACTGATGAGCTTGGGAACTCAAAAAGGCCTGGGCGTCCACGGATGACAACAGTGGTGGATGATCGCCGCATACTTTATTTGGTGAAGAAGAACCCGTTCACAACATCAACTGAAGTCCAGAACACTCTCAGTGAAGTAGGTGTATCTGTCTCTAAGTCAACAGTAAAGAGAAGACTCCATGGCAGTAAATACAAAGGGTTCACATCTAGATGCAAACCATTCATCAATTCCAAAAATAGACAGGCCAGAGTTAAATTTGCTGAAAAACACCTCAAGAAGCCAGCTCAGTTCTGGAAAAGTATTCTATGGACAGATGAGACAAAGATCAACCTGTACCAGAATCATGGGAAGAAAAAAGTTTGGAGAAGAAAGGGAACGGCACGTGATCCAAGGCACACCACATCCTCTGTAAAACATGGTGGAGGCAACGTGATGGCATGGGCATGCATGGCTTTCAATGGCACTGGGTCACTTGTGTTTATTGATGACATAACAGCAGACAAGAGTAGCCGGATGAATTCTGAAGTGTACCGGGATATACTTTCAGCCCAGATTCAGCCAAATGCTGCAAAGTTGATTGGACGGCGCTTCATAGTACAGATGGACAATGACCCCAAGCATACAGCCAAAGCTACCCAGGAGTTCATGAGTGCAAAAAAGTGGAACATTCTGCAATGGCCAAGTCAATCACCAGATCTAAACCCAATTGAGCATGCATTTCACTTGCTCAAATCCAGACTTAAGACGGAAAGACCCACAAACAAGCAAGACCTGAAGGCTGCGGTTGTAAAGGCCTGGCAAAGCATTAAGAAGGAGGAAACCCAGCGTTTGGTGATGTCCATGGGTTCCAGACTTAAGGCAGTGATTGCCTCCAAAGGATTCGCAACAAAATATTGACAATAAAAATATTTTGTTTGGGTTATGTTTATTTGTCCAATTACTTTTGACCTCCTAAAATGTGTAGTGTTTGTAAAGAAATGTGTACAATTCCTACATTTTCTATCAGATATTTTTGTTCAACCCTTCAAATTAAACGTTACAATCTGCACTTGAATTCTGTTGTAGAGGTTTCATTTCAAATCCAATGTGGTGGCATGCAGAGCCCAACTCGCGAAAATTGTGTCACTGTCCAAATATTTCTGGCCCTAACTGTATGTCGTTCTGCCACTGTTCTCTAATGCAGTATCAAAAAACCATTCTACTTGATGAGCACAGGGAGAGGGGTACTCGGACACCGGGATGAATTTAATGGCTGTGACGGGGAATCACGGGTGGTCGTGTTCCCGGTTCCGTGCCCTCGCTGTCATTTGTTTGGTGGGGGAATTATTTACAAGGAATTAAATGTATGTGACGCCACCTGTGGATCCCGGTAATTTGGTTACTGACGCTGTAGGCCAGCCGCTGAGGTGATGATGGGTGCAGCTCGCTCACTGTTGTACAGCTCCCCACAGGTGGAGCTTTACCTCAGGGCAGTGGTGATGGAGGATGAGGGGATGAGGGGAGTGGTTGTTCTTACCCCTCTGTTGTTGATGATGAGGCTCTCCGGGCACCGGCAGGAAGGAAGGCAGACACCGACTCAACTTCAACTCCACATTAGTGGTACTGACAGAAGTTGTAGAGAACACTGTACAGTCTGGTTTAACGGGTACTAGTTGTCGGTTTAGGGTACCCCATGGAGTCTCTAGATGTTCCCTCCTTGTTATCTTTTGGCGTTTCAATTCTACCTTCCTCTCTGTCTTTCACCACCTTTGCAGAGCTCTCTTCTCAGTCCCCTGGTCTTGTACGGTGAGGCACGTGTTATCCATGACCGGTACGGACCGGAGCAGCCGGAACGCACTCTCTCTCCCGCCACTGGAATCCGAACCGTTTCCCACGTAGTCTTGGACCGAATATGGGCCTGAGGAGTGAGGTACCGTCTTGTGGCGCCTACAGCTACCCGGTGATTAAGGGCCCGCGGCTCGTCGGTTTGCGGTCAGGGATGAACCGCTGACCGTCTCTGCTTCCGTGTTGCCGGTGTTTTTCCCCAGGCTAAACCAGCCGGCTCCAACCGGTACTGGTTCGTCCCCTTCTGTCCGGGTCACCCTCTTGGAGATGGGTGATTCTCCTGTCAGAGGGCTGTCAGGCTCATCTTGACTGACTGTCTTCCCAGCACTGTCCCTGACACAGACTCCTTACTGACTGACACTATCACTTAAGTCTCCCGCTCTAACCTAAGCTCCACCCCCTTTTGGACCTACTGAATAATCAGTCCTTTACTCTAAGGTGGCCTATTGTTGAGAGCTAACTTAGACTCCATAGGTTAAACCCAAACCCACAGCTACAAAGGCACTACATATATTTGCAAAGCGTAATACCTCCCTGTGGCGCCTAGCCATAGGGGCGCCACATACTCACCTTACTCTGCACCCACAACGCCACGCCATCCTCCTCTGTAACTGATGCAGAGGCCAGAAATTGGTGTGGGCATGCCTGCTATGGCGAAGCAGAAAGTCACTTCCATGCGAAGACAAGGTCTGGCCTATGCACCTCAATACACTTCAGTTAAATACAGTATGTGTCCTTGAACACATATCTACCTGAACTAGGTGCTGGAATCGGCAGGCCTGGTTGTGCTCCATGCAGCTGTGATCATTACACCCCTGCTGAAAACACAGATAACAAAGCAAAACTTTTTTCCTCCATGGCGGAAAATGTGAAGAAGGACAAAGGTTACATAACAGCTCATTGGCCTGCTGTGACTAATCAGTTTCAACACAACTAGGCCTGTCCGTTTTTTTAATTACAGGAAAGGTGGGAGGGGTAAAAGCACTGTTTGAGACACTCGGGTCTCCACAGTGATCCCTACCTGCCTTGTATGTCTGCTGCTTGAGGGTTTGCTATGATTGTATTCAATCTATGGAACAATCTTTGGTTGAAGTGATGACATCTGTACTCTGTCTGAAAGTGATACATTATATACGAACAGCTGATTAGAGATGAGCGGACCCAGTGGAAGTTCGGATTCTGAGGGTTCAGGTGGACTTTAGATAAAACAAATAAAGATCAGCATCATCTTTGTACAATTATAAGGATTTCTAAGGTTGGAATTTAAAATGTATCAAGGCAAATTGTGAATTAGGACGAAGTCTGACCTGAAACGATCGTCGGGGCGAGTGCCACTCCGACGGATCTCTCTTATGTAACATCTACTCCATCTACTTTGTCCATCTGGTAAATTGCACAGCAGATATGATATCCCAATATATTCTCCATGTGTGAGTGGATGCCAGCATTTTTGTAGGCGGAGCTTAAGGTGGCAATTGTATCAGCACAGATAGATTGATTATGATTATTATGTTTTACTTTTTTAGTTGTATGGGCACTGTCCAAGTATATCAGATACTCATTCTTGTGATGGGATATTTGACTGCTATGAGGGTACCGTCACACCTGGCGATGTCGGCGATGATTTTTAGGCAATGCTGGGGCGTGGCCTATCGCCTGCTGAACAGCGCCATCAATGCGTCGCCTAATTAATTCGAGGCGACGCATTTGAGTGGTCGCCTGGTTTCAGAGCAGCGCTCTGAAACCAGGCGACCACTCTGGGGTGATGTGACACATCGCCCCATGTAAATGGGGGACGGCGATCTGCCAGGCAATGGGAGCCATAGGCTCCCATGTTAAGGCATCTGCTGCTGGGGATTTTAGACACCCCAGCGGCGTCGCCGCCTGTCAGATCGCCGGTCCCCGGTCGCCGGATGTAAACATGCGACGGCGACACTGGCAGGGCCCAAAAACATGTGCGCTCCCGCCTGTTGCCGCCGACATTGCTGGCAACGTCACCTGGTGTGACGGGCCCCCTAGAGTGCAAACCAACATTTTGTATTTAACTTGTTGTGGAGTCTTGTGTGACCATCAAAGAATGGATCACTATACTATTCTTATTGTGGTTTAATAATATTTTTTAGATGATCCATGGAAATGTGGGTCCCCTATTTGTTGCTGTGTTGTCTGTAAACCCTCAATGCTAGTTGATCGCAGTTATTTTTGTTGTGGATTTACTGGACGTTAGATAAAGTTCTGTTCTGGACCCAAACTTGACGCAAACCTCATTGGATGTCACTGATTGGTCAGTTCGGCTCTCCACCCACATTGAGACAGCCATAAACAAAGCTCTTCAGGGGAAGGAGGGCAAAGGTTTTTAATTTTTTTTGTGCACACTACATCCGATAATGCTGATTTTACCCCCAGTGTTATCTATTCAAGCACTTCAAGCAGCTTGAATCCAGTGTACCCGAGCACAGCAATGCTCACTCCAGTGATTTGCATTCGTAAAGCTCCGAACCCCAACACTGTCATTTTTAGTAAAGTCTGGTTCATTACGAACACCTATAATGTTCATCTTGCTCATCCCTTCTGCTGATATAGGTTCTAACACACAGAAGAGCGCCCAGTATAGAATTGCTGCTTCTACCTTGTGTGCCCATAATGAATCTGGCCCTGCTGCATCCCGCATTTATGAGGTATAGTCACACTAGATCAGTTAAATACGTTAGTCTAGGACCGTTCTGATAGGGGTCACTGTGGAGTGGTAGAACGGCTTCCGTACCTTTTTTGCAAAAAACGTACTAACAGAACCCTGCTATGGACACATTTTTGCACTTGCTTTTTACTTATAAATAGCGGAGATAAATTTTTGGATGTTTTTTACACTGTCTTTTTTTTGTGATATAAACTCTTTAAATGGGTAATATTGTAAAGTACTTGCAAAAAAAAACAAACAGAATTGCAATTTATGTCTTTTTAAAAAAAAAAATGCTCTCTGTTCTTATTCCCAGTTTGATACCTAGGTTACCGGCCATTTCTGCAGTCTAATAAAGGTGATCGCTTTCCTAAGCAAGAGAGCAAGCTTGCAGTTCTTTGCTGTTCAGTTTGCAAGTTCAGCTCGGAAGCTAGCCAGATCCAAAACAGCTTTAGTACCCAATTCTCCCACGATTAGGCAGAGGCAAAATTGCTGCTTGCTACAATTGATAGTGCACAGTGAAAGGGGTTTTCTCACAAATAGATCTTGGAATAGTAGTTTCAACACTCAGATGTGTTTAAAAAATATTCCTGTGCTGAGATAATCTTATATTATGTGTCCCTACTGTGTTCTGTGTAATGGTCGTGTCTGACTGTATAGGGACATCGTCTGATCACACCACATCTCCAGTGCAGAGATAATGTTATATGTGCCCTGCTATGTACAGTGTAATGATGTGTCTGACTGTACAGAGACATGGTCTGATCATACCACATCTCCTGTGCTGAGATAATCTTACTATATGTGTCCCTGCTATGTACTGTGTAATGGATGTGTCTGACCATACAGGAACATGATCTGATCATACCACATCTCCTGTGCTGAGATAATCTTATATATGTGTCCCTGCTATGTACTGTGTAATGGAGTGTCTGACGTACAGAAACATGGTCTGATCATACCACATCTCCTGTGCTGAGATAATCTTATATATACACATGTCCCTGCTATGTACTGTGTAATGACCGTGTCTGACCGTACAAGGACATGATCTGATCATACCACATCTCCTGTGCTGAGATAATCTTATATATGTGTCCCTGCTGTGTTCTGTTAATGACCATGTCTGACTGTACAGGGACATGGTCTAATCATACCACATCTCCTGTGCAGAGATAATGTTATATGTGTCCCTGCTATGTACCTGTGTAATGCAGTGTCTGACCGTACAGGGACATGGTTTGATCATACCACATCTCCTGTGCTGAGATAATCTTATATATGTGTCCTCTATGTACTGGTAATGGCAGTGTCTGACGTAGGATATGGTCTGATCATCAATTGTCGAGATAATCTCATACTGTCCTGCTATGTACTGTGTAATGGCAGTGTCTGACCGTAGAGCGATATAGTCTGATCATGCTTGAATAAATTGACAACGAAGTATCACCATTTCTGCATTACACATAAGTACAGCCATATGTACTTCAGCCCTGTCCACAAAGTGCTTACATTGCCAGACACAGGCTAAGTGGACACCGAAGTGGACACTAAAAACACTTTTTTACAAAAAAAGGTTTTTGTATCGAGAAATTTGAAGAATATCTTTTTTCTTTACTTTTGCCAACAGAGTCATGTGAGGCTCGTGTTTTGCGTGATGAGTTGGAGTTTTTATTCGTACCATTTTAGGCCACATGATGTTTTTTGATCGCTTTCTATTCAGCTTTTTTGAGGAATAATCAAGAAGAAACAGAAATTCAGGAATTGTTTTTATCTTATAGAAATAAGGATTGTTTTTGCATTGATGTATTCTGAGAGCTATAGCATTTTCAGCTATACCATTTTTGTTTACTTGAGACTTTTTATTGCATTTTATGCCATGGCGGTATGATATAAAAACTTTTTTTTTATCATTATTAAATAGTGTTCACTGAACTGGATAATAGTGTGATTTTTTTATGCATTTCTGTAGCAAAAACGCATCACTCACAGTCTTACCAGTAAGGCTATGTGCTCACTGTGCGTTTTTGCTGGTTTTTTTTGGCTGCATTTTTTAACCACTAACGCAGCACCCACAGTTTTGTAATGAAAGTCAATGTGATTTTCCAAAAGCTGTGCCCACATGTGCGTTTTTGGGTGCTGCATTTTTTATTATGTTCCTGCAATTATCTTGTACTTTTTAGGGCTGTGTTTTCCAGTTAACAGCCTTTCTAATCAACTGGAAATGCAACAAAATGCACAAGAAACGCATGGGTGCGTATTTGAAACAGCTGCGTTTTTATGGCTGGAATGTGGCACCCCTGCGGGAGATTGCCATAGGATCCACCAGTGGAAGGAGGGAATTACACCTTGGTTCGCAAGGCACACCACACCTTCCACCCCAGACCTGAAGGGGGAGCTCTACTGGCTGCCTTAAGTCAGTTCCCCTTTAAAACATTCAGGCCTGAGGGGAGGAGTTAGTTAGTCCCAGGAGAGAGCTGGAGTGAGGAGCTGGTCGCTGGGAAGGATCCAGAACCAGGGACCACTGACCGCTGTGTTGCACCCTAGGGAAAGGGTCGGAGGCGAGTGGAGGAAGCAGGGAATCAAGAAAGTTAAGATCTCCCTATAGTACACCCGGACACCGGAGTCCGACGATGCCAGCATTTATTGTAACAGCAAAAGCCTGGAAGAATCAGGAGGAGTTCATCTCTGAAGAAAGCACAGTTAGAGACACTAAAACTGACCAAGTACAGGACATAGGGCAATAGGAGAAACAAGGACCCCGCTGAAGGACCCCATAGTCAGTTTAGAGCAAAGCCCCAAGAGGGAAAAGGAGCAGAGAGTTCAAGCACAGGCAGGACTCATCCCAGAGCACAAAGACAGAGGAGGCCTCACAACTTTCTAAAGTGGAAGTCCCAAGTTGCACCGGGGACCTGGTTATCTCTCTGGACTGTAACTGTTACCCTGTCACCAGTAAAAGGTACAAAAACAACCATCACTGTGTGTCTATGTGTGTGTGTGCCTGCTTAATCGCCGCAATTCACCGCCTTGTTTGCAAAGACGCAACTACTACTCCCCTCATCCATCCCCGCTGCCCTGAGGTAAAGCTCCACCTGTGCTCAGCTGTACCACACTCTGCTGCACCCACCATCTCCTCAGCGGCCGGCTGCAGCGCTGGTATACCCGTTACCAGGAACCATAGGTGGCATCACGTTACCAATCCCCTTATCCCCCACCATTCCCCGCTATTGAAGATCCAGGGCACAGGTACAGGGGACTGACCAGACGTGATTCCCCATCAAAGCCGCCATCAGCGATATACTCGAATATCCCCTACCCTGTCGACCGCCTCGGAAACAACCCAGTCCAAAAAATATGCACAGTGGACACAAAAAAATGCATAGTGTACACATAGCTTTAAAGTGAGAGAAATACGCAAATAGTTCAAAACATATAAAAATACATTTCTGACATTTCAAAACAAATCTAAATGACCAATATAGCCATCCCAACTAACAGTCATAAGCCTTCCAACCATGGAGTCTGTCAGTTTTTTAATCTGTTGACGATTAACTTTTTGGGCACCACCAACCACAGCTTCACGCTTCAGAGAGGCGACTGTTTTCCTTCACCGTTAATCTCCCATTTAAGAAGGGCCCACAATTTTTAAAAAAGGTTTAGATCAAGTGAGGAAGGGATTATGACATAGTTCCTTAATTTATAAGATCTTTACTGGCAGCCAGGCAGTAGAGACTTCGATGCATGCGATGGAGCATTGTCCTGCATTAATTCATGGTATTTTTCCTTTACCACTGTGTGTTCTATACACTGGCAGTAGGTTTGAGAGTTGATGTTTAATCCACTTTCAACCCAAGAAGGTCCAGTTAGCTCTTAGCAGTACCCTACCTCCACCTTGCTGGGGTCTGTGTAATGGGTGATCTGTGTCCATTACTGATCCATCCATCTGGTGTGCAAAAGTTACTTTCTTGTTTTCTTCTCAACAGTCCATAAAAGTCTTGACTTATCAAACTATGTGTCTTCTTTGTCGAATGGAAGAACTCTCAGCTGAGTATGCGGGTACTCAAAACTCATTTACCGCAACGTGGACGGATTGGATCCTATTAAGGGACCTTCCCAATTTCAGGGACCTGTTTTCTTAGGCCCCTGTCCTCCGGGATGTAGGATACAGTTGGAAGTGTCGTTTATTGGTTTGAAGGGTAATGCCCGCTATTCTTGGCATCAGAGGGAGCCCATCGGTTACCTCTTCTGAAGCCTGGGGATTCTCTCCTAGTGGTGGGACCGGCGCCCGCATTGCCTCTTGGACCCCCCCCCCCCCGGGTGTTTTCACTTCCCCTCCTCCTCTTCTGTTTCTCGTCTCTTTTCTCTCTTTGACTTTCTCCTTCCCTATGCTTCTTCTTATTCTCTCAACTCTTTTAGTATTCTCCTCTTAAACCGGGTGGTCTATGAAAGGGAATAAGGAGGGTGCCCTGTGTCTTTACACAGGCTCCTTTTGCTTTTATACTGTAAACATTGTTATGGAATGATATTCAATTTCTCTTTCTTTTTGTTTGGGTACCAGATTTTAGAGGTACTCTGTGAATCACATATTGGTCTTGCCCTCGATGGAGACCTTTGATTGGTATATATGTGTAATCTTTTGTAGAATGAATAATTAGACCATCATTTGTTTTGAGTTTACCGTTCCAGAACGGTTGTACTGTTTGTTTCTTTATGTCTTGTTTATGAAAATTTAATAAACACAGATTTACAAAAAAAAAACTATGTGTCTTGCTCACTGATGGTCAGGTTCAGCCTCCCTTACCTTGGCCATGTCTCTGAGCACTGAACACCTTGTTCTTCAGGACACACCAGGGGGGTGGGGCGCACCCCAAGGCCAGGGTACTGGGATCCCGGGCGTAGCTTTGAGGGACTGTCACTTGTGGCTGGTGCTCGGATCCGTGGCCTTGGTGGTCACAAAAAAGGGGTTTAGTAAAAATAGAATAAAAGTTTTTTTAACGTGATGCCACCTGCAGTATCTGGTGATGGGACCAGTGCTGCCAGCAGACATCCGGGGATGATAGGCAGGCAGCTGGATGATGTCGCTCCCTGCAGGCGGAGCGAAGTCCCCAGGGCAGTGGGGTAAAGAAATGGTTTCACACCGGGAGAGGCACAGTCTTCTCCTTGAGACTGGAACACAGGTGACCAACTTAGTAGAAATAAGACACAGGAGACCTTCTTGCTCTGCATGGGTATTTACTGGTGACTTCTCAAGCAGTTCACAAAGTACATAGTCACGAGTAGCTGGCCGGGTAGTTACCAAAGGATGCAAAGTCTCTCTGAGGCCCTCTCCTATGTTCCTTCTGGTAACACCTTCTGTCCTTTTCACTCACTGCGCTTTCCTTACTATCCGTGCGCAGCCCTGCATGGAGCCCATTTCCTACCAGGCCCTGTTGGGTATATAGAGGTTACCCTTCTCTCTAAGGGGCTCAACCTGGTTTGGAGCTCCTGGTGGGGATGTGCGTGTCGGACCAGGTTGGGGCTATATGAAAGGCCTTCGACCCACCGGGTTTGGCGGCTCAGAGCTAAACTTTCCTGCACTGCACTCGGAGCCGGTACTCTGTATTGGACTGGGTTCCTTCCTGGACTCACAGTTTTCAGTCCGGCACGGTCTTGCACAAGCCAAGGAACCCCTTTCTATCTGTGTTGCCTTCTTTCTTCAGGTACCTTCCACCACAATCCTTGCAGGGACCTCCTTCTCCTCCTTCCCTCACGGTACTCTCCTCACGTTCTGACTAAATGTCACTCCGGTTTCTTTCACTACACCTTAGCTCCTTCCCACGGGATTGGTTACCCTGGTAACAGGTACAGCCAATTGGTCCCCTATCTCTAAGTTTATGAATGCAGGGATGAGGCCTCAGATTAACATTACCATCCTCTGGTGACTGGGATGCTGCACACGCTAGTCTGGGTGTAGTACCCCTTTGGTGGTGCAATGACCAATGGGGCGCCATAGGTTGCAGTACTAGAATATGACAGCACTGGAGGATAATTGGGTCATGGTCACTTCATGTTTGATTCTTCTCAAATCTTTGCAGGTAATGTCTATCTTTTTTGTCAACATGTTTTTTGCAAACCTGTTGAAAAATTGCACGCTCAGATACTCGGTTGATAGTTTATAGACACACTGACACTATACTACACTTATATTTACACAGGTTTATGGAGAAACATATAATAGAAATGCTTCTTTAAGTATAAGATTAGTGCTTAGAGGTCTCAGCATCTGGACACTTCTTTATTATAATATCTGTTATGTCAAACGTTTTTTCAACTGGCGGTGCACTTTAATGCTGGTTAGTGTTGGTTTCTGGCACAGTTTTCAAAAGTCTTGGTATAGTCAAATAGTTAAATAATTAAAATACTGTAATAATTGGGTTTCTAGAACTCGGGATTAGAAAATGGTATTTCAAACCATGTAAAGATATATACTGTGTATGACTGAAAGCAATGAAGGGAATGCTTAAATTGTACATCAGGTCTTGATGAATGAAAGATTCAGCTTAAGAAATATTTCCGGACATAAATTGTGTAAGTCACAAGCACAATCATCAATTTGTTCAAAAATACCCAGAAAACAAAGTAAAAAACTGAAATCAGAAGCAAATTAAATTACCGTAACCAATATTTCATCATGGCAACTCATAATGTGACTCAATAGGGTGTATGGCTCCCCCATTCATGTGTGCGCTCTCTATAATGTCTTGGCATGCTCTCAGAGGTTTTCAGATTGCTGATGGTTTGTTGGGAGAACTCCTCACAGTCCTGTATAGGTACCGTCACACACAGCAATATTGCTAGGCAATTTCACTGGCAATTTGCTGGTTGCAGTGAAATCATAGACACATTGTTCCATTTGTACACAGCAACAAGATAGAACAATGTGTCCATAATTTCACTGCAACCAGCAAATTGCCAGTGAAATTGCCTAGCAAAATTGCTGTGTGTCAAGGTACCTTATGAAGTCTTCAGTAAACTCCTGGACAGCAGGTGGCACTATTTGGCAGTATCAGTTGCACCAATACATAATGTCCTAGAGGTTTTCAATGGAGACATAAACAAGAAGAGAGTATTACCCGGTGGTCAAGTGGAGGATACTTTAGTTATAGTCGAACTAACCTGGGATGGTTATGCATCCTGCCTAATCGAGGATTAAAGCCTTCGATGACAACGCTCACCACATGATGTGCTCGCTTCTGGGTCCGGAAGCGGCGGGTTACTTGAGTGATCACACAGGCGGTGACATCACCAAAGGTCCTCAAGCCCTAGGTCCTGCTAGTCTATTGCCAGTGATTTTGTGCAGCACTGACCGCTTACCCTAATGGGGAGAGATAGAAACTTACAGAAGCAGGTATGTCTGGCACGGAAAATCAAAGGCAGTGGGTAAAGACTTCAGTTGAGGAAGGCGGAGCTCACCACCGTAATGGGTAGTGATGAAATGACCCTGTGATGAATGACCATTAAAGAATAATTAATCTTGAAATCTTTGCCCCCTGCCTTTCATTTTCAGCGCCTGACATAATTGCTTCTGTATGTTTCTAGAGGTTTTCAATTGCATTTAGGTCTGGGAACCTAAGGGCCACTCAATGGTGTAAAAAAAAAAAAGGCATCAGTGGTGGACCTGCCAATTCTGCTGTTCTCTGCTGATTACGAACTGAGCTACACAGTCCCGGGCTGTGAGCACAGGTCTACAGGACATCAGGCCCTCATGTCACTGTCATGGAAATGGTTGCCAACAGTTTGGTAAGAAGCATGCACACCAGTAGCATGCTGTTGTTCATTTTGTAGGTCTCTGGCAGTGCTTCTCTTTTTCCTCCTCACTTAAAGGACCAGATACAGATCCTGGATTGATGCCCTTCTACTCTGCTTTTCCAGCTTTCCTCTTGTAGCTGCCTGTGTCCAGGTATCTATTAAATTCTCTTGAGACTGTGCAGGGAGACGCAACAACCTAATGACGTCACATATGGATGTGTCATCCTGGTGTAGTTGGACTCCTTGTGCAACTTGCGTGGGGTGAAGGTACCACCTCATGCTACCTGGCACCAACAAAACACAAATCTATAAACAATCAAGGAATTATGTGTGACCACCACCTGCAAAACCATTGCCTTTTTGGGGGTAGCCTAATGTTGTCTTCCAGAGCACTCGTCACTTTCATTTACACCAGAGTAAGTGACACTTGTTCCTGATCCAAGTTTCCCTAACTGGATTGAATTGATATCCCTGAAGTGTAATTGGGGTTATACTTTGGTGTGGACGTGTTCCCTTCATTTTTGAGCATTTTATACAGAAATAAATTAGTGCACATTGTCTTACATTTTTGCTTTACTTTCTACACATTTGAAAACTGTTGAGGTGAGCATAAAAAGTGTTAAAATGTTCATAATACATTTCCATACATTCTATTAATAAGTATTGGAAATAATGGAAATGTATGGAGGAAGACAAATATTGCACATAAGCACTAGTTTTTCTTACAGACCCGCAGCAGATACATGTTAGTTGTACATATACTAACATAAGCCTGTTTAAGTAAATGTGAAACTTTGGTTTTATTGGAAGGTGTCAGCAGCGCTTCTTCCTTTCTGTAGAAGGCTAAATGACACTTCCCTTTTACAAGTGTGTCAGAATTCGGTTCATAGCTGTGAGAACGGCTCAGGGTTTCGCATGCAACCTGACTATGGAAACTGTGCTCCTCAATACAATGAGCTTAAAGGGGAAAGTGTTCAGGAGGGAGCAATGCCCAGAAGCTTGGAAAAAGCGGAAAACCATGAGAAGAGTGAACCAAGGGGGGCTTCCAAGACTGAGCTGTGTAGGTGATGGTACTTTTCGTGTTCACTATTGATTATTTTAGAAGAATGGAGGATGCAGAAATTGTTATAATTTCTTTTTAAGCTAGAGACTCGATATATAGATGATTTTTTTTATTTATTTGTATTTTTAGTATTATTCTTTTTAACAGACAACAATAATATATAATGTATATTTAATCACAAAATACTTGTTCGGATCTGATCTTCTCCCCAGTGGATCACTATCTACTAAGTCTACACTGATGGGAGTCACCATGTTAGTTCCTCAAGAACAGGAGCTAAGACATTATGATCCATCATGTACATAACTATTAACAATACTTTATTCTAACATAATGGCATTCGGCATGAAAGAGCCAAGATCTAACCATAAGCATTTAGCTCCTGTGCTTACATGAAGTAGGGTGTGACTAACCAGATATCATCGTAAAGAAACTGTAGACATCAGTCATGAAATGAAACCTTCCTTGTGTTGAGGGAAATGGCATTGGTTGTGTGTAATATTTAGTGTTGGTATGTAGGGTAGACTTCATGGGTAATACTTACATATAGACTCTTATATGTGTTTTGGGTTATTTGCATGGCCCTTTGTATAAAGTTTTAGACGTAGACGACCATAACATTGCACATTCTGTGGTTATCAGTTCCGTTTCCGACAGTCTGTATCTGAGTCTTACTTGTGAAGGAGGAAGTTTGGATTCCTTCGCGAGGTGCATTTATTTAAGGTGGCAAAGCTCAGTCCATTAAGTCTTTAAATGTAGTTTGCTAAAAAGAAAAGTTTTTATAAAAGAGACTTTAATAAAAAGTTACCTATTAAACCCCGTAGTTTATGTCACTCAACATGAAATATATGGTATAAGTTACCCTTATGTTACGTGAATTAAAGATGTATATATGCTATGGATTTATGATCAATCTTAGATTGTAAACTTATGTGACTGCTATAGTTATGGTTATCACATATTTATATTATTATTATTATATATCTCAATCCTTGCAAATTTTGGGAGACTGCCCCCTTATTTGTATAAGGAGCCCCAGACAAGCAAAATCATTGCAAGTCATCTAGAGCAGCAGAAAGGAAAAACCTGATGTAAAATGGAAAGCACCTAGGCAATCCACTTCTTTTACCTAGTGCACTTCGGCAGGTTCTTTGACTAAAATATTAAGTAAGTGCATTAGGTGCATTATGGATGCTGCATTATGTATATGCTTCAGTGTATCAGGGAACATTAAGTTTCCTAAGGCATGGTAATGTTATTGACCAAATCACTTTTGCTGCGAGCATGAGCAATTTAATCCAAGACACGGAGGTTATGTGGAAATTAAACTTAACATATCTTACATACTGCCTCTTCGCTGTGTTATGGCAGTGTGTAAGCTAGATAACAGTGAAGAAGACCATGGTGGGCCCATTTAGGCTTGAGCAAGATCGATCTTCCTACAGAGCGTTCATCCATCAATTAACCATGGCTTGAAATCGATCTGAAAGCCAATAAATCATAATAATAAGCCACTGATGGGCTATAGGATTCCATATACTACATATTTTGGGAATTTTCACTTCTTGTAACAACTCTGGTATGGGATCAGGTTAAATAAAAACAACCATATCAGTTCATGGGTTGGATCGATTGAAGTAAATGGGGTTTAGCTGCTATATTAACAGAGCCTGGCAGTGCTTATAGAAGAAAGCAGTCATTCTATGCAAACCCCTTTAAATGATGAGACAACCCCTGTCCATAGGTCTTATTATATGAACTACCATTTTACAAAAATGTCTGTCTGGTTGCTGGGGAAAAAACTGTATAAAAAAGGTTGTTTATGATGAGATCAATGTGTCTTATCAGAAACAACCTGTTTTTACAGATTTGTTTCAAAGATCACTCAAGATGCAGTGATGACACCAGAAGTCAATAGGAGAATAGCTATAGGCAAATCAACAATGAAGTCACTGGACAGGGTCTTCAAACCGAGGAGCATTTCACTGGTGATGAAGACATTGCTCGTACATAGTTTGGTCTTTCCTGTATTAACATATGGATGCAAAACCTGGACGGTAATGGAATAAGACAGAAGAAGAATCACTGCCTTCGAAAAATGTGGTGCTGGAGAAGGATGTTATCAATACCATGGATGGCCAGAAGAACAAACAAATCCATTTTAGAACAAATCAAGCTACACATGATACTCGAATTAAGGATCATCAAGCTTCAACTTGCCTACTTTGGAGACATCATACGAAGAGATAAATCACTGAAGAATGACATTATGGTAGGCACAGTAGAAGGAGCAAGGCAAAGAGCCACCCAATGGCTTGATACAATCAAGAAAATGGCAAAAAAAAACTGGTGAACCTATGTAGGCTCGCGCAAGATCAATCTTCCTACAGAGTCTCCATGGCTCCAGATCGAGCTGAAGTCCATTAATATGTAATAAATTGATGAGACAACCCCAGTATCAGGAGCTCAGTATATAACAGTAAATCAGTGAATTCCACATGGCTTGTAAGGTTTAGATAACAGGGTCTCAACTATTGCTACAAGATGACCATTGTTCCTATAGAAACAATGTATCAGTTTACTGAGTTTTAAGAAGCTGATTACATAACTTAGTCTTTCAACGAAGTTTCCACTTCAAGAAAAGTGGACCCCAAGTGTTCATATATACCTAATAATCTCATAGACTGTGAGCCCTCGTGGACAGGGTCCCTGCCCTTCTGTACCTGTACATCCTGATCGCCTAGATTTAGTGTACTTGTTCTTGTCTCCCTTATCCTCATGTAAAGCGCCATGGAACTTAATGGCGCTATATAAATTAATAATAATAATAATAATAATAAACAAACATAGCAGGTGTTCATATTCCCAAGGTCCAGTGCCTCCTCTCTGCTGCTGCTTCTCTGGTCTCAGTGTTTTAGCTGTATTACATTGACAGCTCATACAACAACTGCAGACAATCATTGGGCTTAACAGCTCTGCGGATATAGACAGCATGAGCCTTCTAGCTCGGTGATTGGCTGTAGTGGTCATGTGTGCTAGCTAGAGATGTGACGGTCGCGACCGATATAACACAAAGACCCACTCCCTGCTGTGAATGACAACAAGTGATTGCCACTATATTCTCTTAATGGCTCTCACTCTGCATACAATTCCGGTGTTGGGTATCCGTAACCCCACCTATCTTAAGAAAACACTGCCACTCTTCAAATTAATTCTCTAAAGGTGCTGTCACACTGGCGACGTCACTAGCGACATCGCGAAAAAGTGACGTATCAGCGATGTCGCTAGCGACGTCGCGCTGTGTAAATGAGCGGCGCGACCGCGTTTATCGCTGTCGCAGGTTGACAGGTTTACGGGAAGAACCATAAACTAGCAACCGCGACCGCGATAAGCTGGATCGCGCCGTGTGACATCGCCAGAGCGATGTCGGCGCGATCCAGCCTATACCGCAGCGTTGCTGCGGATCGCTCGCTGGGCGAGCGATGTCACCGCCCGCGTCGCTGCGACATCGCCGGCCCAGCGATGCTGTGTGACAGCTGGCCAGCGATGTCAGAAGCGAGCGGGCACCGCGCATCGCTTCCGACATCGCTGGCAGATCGTGCTGTGTGACAGCACCATTATGATCGGGTTTGAGTCACAGGTTGGCAGGGTTTTGTCTGCATGAATGTCATCTTAAATATGTGTTCACCTGGGGTTTCTATACCTATTTGTGTTGTATATTCTGCAATGTTATACAGCTCAGTGAGCATTTTGATATCAGTAGATGTTAATTGAGCAAGTTACATTACATCTCTGCTTAATGCATCTATATAATGGCCAGGGCTTATATGAAACACTGCACGACAGAGAGCAAATTATCACCAGAAGAGTAATGGGTGCATACAGCACAATTCAATGAACAACACTGCAATATTCATAGCAAATCTCCGAGGAGACTTTTGTGTCACATTAGAAATATTGCAGGCATTACAGAACATTTCCTGTAACTTATATACTTAACATGTATTCTACTATTATGATGGCGAAGGAATATTCCTGAAAACTATATATCTCATTCTATATGGATTAGTGATCAACATGGAGTAAAGAACGGATTAAATTCCCATTGCCGAAAAGAAGGTGCAGTCCAATATAATAAAGGAAATTGATTTATCAACATCAACGCATTTCAGAGAGTAATTTCTCCCTTATATCATTTCATTATTTGTGATTTTGTAGTCCTGAGGAAGAAGAAATTTCTCTCTGAAATGTGTTGACGTTGATAAAATCACTTTCCTTTATTATATTGGACTGGATCTTCCTTGCGGCTGCACGGCTCTAACTCAGATGTCCCCAACTCCAGTCCTTAAAGCCCACCAACAATGCAGGTTTTCAGGATTTCCTTAGCATTGCACAAAGTGTTGGAATCATCACCAGTGCAGGTGATTACATTAGCACCTGTGCAATACTATGGAAATCCTGAAAACCTGCACTGTTGGTGGGCCTTGAGGACTGGAGTTGGGGACCTCTGCTTTAACCTGTTCCTTGCTCCATGTGAATAACTACTTCTTGGGGTGCTGCAGCAGGCATGTTAATGCTTTAATAGTGGTTGTGACTTCTCACAACTGTGCCAGGGGAGCCTATTGTACACCCTTTTGGACCCTCCATCTCCCCAGATAAGACCCTATTGAGCTTCCAATTGTCTTTACAGCTTTCTTCTCTATATGGATTAGGAGATAACTTGCTGATCCAAATATTAAGACTTTAGAAAGCTCTGCAGCCCTGTTCCACAGACAGTGAATGGAGCAGAAGCTACAAATACTCCTCCATGCCAATCAGGATGGGGAGATAGAGCCCCATTCTTGAGGTTCTAAAGCCCCAATCTTGGAATAGCTGGGGGTCCCAATAGTCGGATCCCTACTGATCAGTATGTTATTTCCCATACAATGGGTAGGGGATAATTTGTTTTTGAAGTATAACTCTAACTTTAAAGGGGTTGTATTTGGATGAATCAGACATCAAGAGGAAGTGAGCTGCAGCTTCAGCTGTGACTACCTCTTGATGTCTAAGGCCAAGTGCGCATGATATGGAGTCATTGCGTTCTTTATGCAGCGTGTTCTCTGCCGTAGAATGCTGTGTCCGTGCCCGTAATCAGGATTCTGGGTGATTTTTGCTGTGTTCTTCCACCAAGAACACTCATGTCTCAGCAAGAATAAATTGACATGCTGTGGCTTGGGAAGCTGCATGTCAGTTTACACCACGGAAAAAAGCACGGTAGACATGTGATTTCTATCAATCCTGTCCACTGTGCTTGTACTGTACAAGCAGCGCTTTGAACGCAACAAATATACACTGCATCGAAAATGGTGATAATCGTGATCGTGGGCATTCACCCTAATTCGTCCGAAGGCAGGAACAGGGAAACAGTGCTAATTGTCAGTAGGACTTACATGACATAATCTTATGTGATCCCTAGAAGAGTGAGTGCTGACACTGCTGGAATGGAGTTGGAGGGGTTGTTATTTGACTGGTGCAAACATGGAGAATGAGAAAGGGTTATCTGAGTAGTGGACAATCCCTTTAAATATTTTATTCAGATATTAGCCTGCATTTTTTTTTAATTTTTAGTGAGCTCTGCTAGTACCTTGTTTTTTTTCAGTAAATGGAATGAGTTACATTAAAATAGAAATGTCAATCATTACAATATTTATTTCTTAAAATAATCATATGAAAGATTGAAGCTCTAAACTCAATATCAATGCAGCCATTGTGAGATAGATAGATAGATAGATAGATAGATAGATAGATAGATAGATAGATAGATAGATAGATAGATAGACGGATGATAGACTGATAGGTCATCAATATCGAACAGTACCATAATATCCTTCTGCTAAGTCCATCTCACCTTTGCTACATTAATATCATAAATCAGAGCAATTTAGTCATATTCATGTGAACCCGACTGTCTGCAGCGCCAGCCATTACTAACAGTACACAGTTGTGCATGGTGCACAATGGAGAGGTAGTGTGTCACCCTGCGGACTGATAGCCACAGAGAAGTGCAGCAGCTGGAATGGTAAGCCATTCACCCCAAACCACAAGCACCCAACACATCCCCGAATTCCTATACCTAGGACTTCATACCAGGCAAGGGAGAAGTGGGGAAGAGTAGAGTGGTGGGTGGAGCTTAGGTGGCACCTGTGAGCGGGGGAGGAGTTACAGTGGTTTACCTCAGAGTGAGAGTGACAGTTGAGCACAGTTGAGAGACGGAGGTTGGAGTAAAAAGAGGGTTCAGGACTGAGCAGAGTGACAGCAGAAAAGAGACTTTAAACAAGAGAGGAATACACCGGGACCCAGCAGCCGGTGTCATCTTATGGCTGACTGGGTCCGAGACTACTGACCAGGTGTAGTGGAGAAGGAGTCCAAGGTGGAAGACGGGCTTTACAGAGACACCGAGGGACTGGGTCGGTGGACAGGGTGCTGGCCCTGTAAAAGTGATTGGCAGCTTCAAGCCCCGGCCACAGATTAACTGGTGAGGTGAAGGGTCTCTATGCCCGAAACTGAACAGACTGTCACACCTAGGAAAAGCCTCACATAGGACTTGGGGGTTAGAGAGAGGACCCCCTTGAGAAGTCCACAACT
Source organism: Allobates femoralis (assembly GCA_033576535.1). NCBI lineage: Eukaryota > Metazoa > Chordata > Amphibia > Anura > Aromobatidae > Allobates > Allobates femoralis. The sequence goes on along the minus strand of JARQOC010000001.1, from coordinate 124,855,591 downwards.
GCTGGCCCTGAGGTAGTGTGTGGTCCTGAGAAGTGAGACCCGGAAAGGCTAAAGAAAGGGGGTGCTTTGGTGAACCAGACCAGCTGCTGACCGACTACCGGTACGGTCACTGTAATAGAAACCATGACTGTGTGAAAAGTACCCAGTTAAACCTAAAACAAGTGTGAGAGTATTTATTGAAGGTCCATGGCTGTGGAGACCAGCATCTGAGTAGAGGTCGAGCCTTGGAGATCTAAAGGACACCGGTCAGTATAAAGTGCATCCCCATCATCACCTCACAACAACTTCACCAGTAACAACTATTACCAACGGCCCAGGGATCAACCTAGCCCTATCTGTGGAGGGCTTATCACCTTGCTGCATCCCATAATAATCCCCTGGAGCTGAAACAAGCAGTGGCGGTCACATCTGGCCGCATACCACAGGTGGCGTTACAGTGAAATTAATTTTTATTTATTTTTCCCCTTTGCGGTCCCTCCAGGGCCATGGCTATTATCATGAACAGACAGCAGTCCCGAGTAACCCACAGCTCTGAGGGCGATGCAGTAGCACGATGCCCCCTTTATTTAGCTAATTTGGTGGGTTACACACAACCCCCCATTGATGTAATATTGATGCCTTGTCCTAATGATTGGCTATTCAGGCTCTTAGCTCTGGATGACTACTTCAAGTTTACAAGTAAAATATTAGGAAGCAGAATTAAATAATTTTGTTAATTATCCTACTTTTGAAAAATATATTTTGTATGTTCTATTCAGACAGTCTTTGACTGACTTAGGTGCCAGTCTCTAACCACTTTTGCAGACTATGCAGAATTATAGCTGATGCAATGATCCCTGTGGTTTTCTGAATTGATGATCTATTGTCTTGTGTTTTACGTTGTGTCTTAGTCATATGTTTGTCCTTCGTTTTCTGAACAGTTACAGATTTGTTTCAGATTACCATATTAACTACTGACGAGGGATCCAGGTATTAGTGCGCTTAGGGTTCGCTCACATCTGATTATAAAAAAATCTCTCATCCAGAAAAGATGGACATGTGTAAGCCATGGGAGTGTGCAATTTTTTTCTCACTTAGCATCCATATACCCTCCATATGCAATGTGTTTTTTCTCTCAGCACCTATTATTCTGCAATCATTTACAGGACCATTTACAATGTCCTATGCTACAGAAAGGTAATGTATCTGTAAGAAACAGACAGCATACGGATGGTCTGCATGCCATCCTTTTTTTGTGTCTTGCACCTATAAATTTGAATCGGTGAGTCTCGGCCGCTTTATGTGGCTTAACACAGCATGCTGCGATTGTTTTGCTCAGACTGAATACAGCTAAGGAATAAAAAATCAAAGATCAGCACTGCCTCAATGTTTAACGTTGGTCTGAGCGCATTATGATTTTTTTTATCAGATTGAACTTGTCTGATTTTTACATCAGTGTAAGCGAACCCTCAAAGGGAATCACTCAATACGATCAGCCTCCTAAACCATCTATATGATTATGTAGATCATATTCCAGAGAAATCCATGTGTTTCTTATATGTAAGAGCTGTTCCAGGCTATGGGCCTGACATTGATCTGCATGGAAATATGCCTCCAGGGATTATTTTTAATAAAAAGTGGGAGTTACCAGTGTGGGTCATGACTCAGTAGAACTGAACCTTGACTTCTTACAAACATATTTTGCAGCAGCTCCTGTGAGATGGAGGCTGAAGCCCTGAGAACCTGCAGATATGTCAGGTACAGTGAGACCCGTAGAGCAGAGAGTGGCCATCACACATCACACTGATAATGTCCCCTTACATGTAAAATATGCTCTGGAGACAGATTGTTAGGTTGATCTATGTCTGCTCCATAGCCTGGAACAGCTGTGGGATCATCTGGAATAAGACTTCGGAACGCAGATATCGGGGTATCCCTTTATTCAGCTTCTTATGAGCTGCATGCCCATGTAGACGGCTTAGTAGGGTTGATTATGCTGACAGACTCCCTTTAAAAGGGACTCTGTCAGGTCATTTTTCAGTATGATACTAATTACTAATAGTAACCTTGAATAGTGCCTGGGCAGCCCTTTTAAACATGTAAAAATCATTGCTGTACCCTTTGTAATTTTCTTGCTATGAGCATTTTCACACCCTGTAGACAGCTATCTTCACTAATCTAGCTAATTGCTTTCACTCCAGAGTAGTCTGCAGTATGTAAATGTTATTTAACACTAGAACTACTGCACTCGTGACACCTACATAGAAATACATAGTGCAAAGTAGTCAAAATGACTACCTCAGTAGTTCTAGTGTTAAATAACCATGCCTATCCATGCTGGCATGCTATCCCTCCCCCTGTGCTTGAAGTCACACTGAAGATCTTGTGCAATCTGCTGGGGAAGGGGAGGGAGAGGGAGCTGTTTTATGCTACACTGTGTGGTGTCTGTAAAGGTACCATTACGCGCACAGATAATTGTGCAGAGATTATTCGCAGATCTCTGGTTGCAGTGAAATAATGGACACATTGCTCCATTTTGTGCCCGTGTACAAATGGAACAATGTGTCCATGATTTCACTGCAACCAGTGATCTGCGAACAATCTCTGCACAATTATCTGTGTGTGTAACTGGGCCCTAAGAGATTTCTGTTTATATGAATGTTGGTTTTCCTGCATACATGTAATGTGTGTATCTGCTCAGCAAATGAACAAATGTTCATATAATCACATAGAAATATCTCAGACAGCACACACTACACATGTCTCAGATACAGACACTGGAGCAGCTGCTAAGAGCACACACTTTCCCCTCTATCGCCTGGAGAACTGCACACAGATAAAAGGATACATAGCCCTCTTGTGAGTGACTTCCACTGCTTTGGTTGCCTGCTTACAGATTAGGGCGGTGCCGTGCAGTAATTTCACTACATGAATATTCATTCATTGGGGAGTGTGCAGCACAGAAAAAGTGATCACTCACTGTGACTGACAGATGGAATGAATCTCTTTATCTGCAGTTTAGAGGATAGGGGTGAGTATAAATAAAAGGAATTCATCAATAGAGAGAGATTCTCCAGGAGAATTAGAAAATTGTATCAGTTACATTTGAATTTTTGACCTGACAGATTCCATTAACAATGACATATAGGATTTGCCTATGTATTGTCTGTATAACCATCATTCATGGATTTTTACATTTATATGAATCGTCAATGTGTGCGTTACAGAGGTATTTTGTGGTAGACAACTGTAGAGAACACAGAAAATATCACATACAAGGTCATAGCTTTGGATGATCCCAGCTGTTGCCTTCTTTTCCAAGAATATTGGTCATGTCAAATCACCAGGGGATGTATACAAGTGGTGAGAGTTTCTGATGTAAACCCATGCCAAGGATTACATACAGTAGGGCACTTCTTCACAGCCGCTCTAGGGGTTATTGTACTTACATAGCCCCATAGCCCTTCACAGTCTGATTGCATTAGGAAATACTTTATGAGGATTTTTCTTAAACCTTAGTGAAACAATGACGCCTTCTTATCTCACACTTAGACATTCAGACGACACTTGTGAGAGAATTCATTAAAATCCAATGGTAGTTTGAATTTTCCAGTACTACACCTAAACATATGGCAAATTCACATGGCAAGTGTTTAAGTGTTTTACAGCGCTGTCATTAGGAAAATAATTTAAAAGCTGTGATATGTAATATTGAGTTTAATGCTCAGCAAAGCCGGAGCTGGAAGGAATCCAAAATTGCCTTGAATGTTCTCGGCCATATGTTCTGGATGCACATTCCAGGGATGCAGAAGGGGGATGTGTCCCTCCATGACTCCTCCACATTACACTGAATTCACTAAATGTCTTCATCATCACACCACTGGCTAGTTCATAACTTCTAACAATCGCCATTCCTATATGTATTCTGTTACTATTTATTCTTACCACAAGTACTATAGGGCTTACTATACTATTTATAAGAGAACTTGCTTGCTAAGGCCCTTTCACATCAGCGTTTTTTTTAAATCGCGCAGATGCGTGAAAAAAAACAAGATCTGCCGCGATTAACGCATACCGGCTGCACTTGCGCACGTTGCGGCGCAGTGCGTAACGCATACAAAGTATAGGCGGACTTGCGGCAGGTGCGGCAAGTGCGGTTTTGGCACTTGCGGAAGGTGGGCGCGAAAAAACGCAGCTGACAGCATTTTTTTCGCGGCGCACCTGCCGCAAATGCCAAAACGCACTTGCCGCACTGCCGCAAGTCCGCCTATACCTTGTTATAGGTTTACCGCAACCGCGCCGCAACGTGCCGCAAGTGCACCGGTATGCGTAATCGCGGCAGATGCGTTTTTCACCGCATCTGCCGCGATTTGAAAAAAACGCTGATGGAAAGGGCCCTAGATAGCTAAAGTCGTGAAAAAAAGTTACGCGAAAGTTTGACAATTGTCTATTACCATTCTCCTACTCATCTTTCATCATGGGTGCAAATTCACATCAAGGCTTGGGCTGAGTAGAAGCATCTCGGCACCTCCAATGTCATAGTAAAATGATGTACTTACTGCATCCTATTTCATTCTTTGCAGTAGTTTCAAGGTTGTTCAGAAACGTTTTTCACATAAAGTGGCTATGCTGCAGGCGGCACTTCTACAATGACTCATGGATGAGTAAAGTAAGGCTGTACAGGCTGCCTTGGTGGACTTCCTGATGAAGAAGTGGGGAGTTATTCTGCTTCTGGGTAGTGGCTTGGTCAAGGTGATGCTCTCTTTGCTCAGTAGTCTCGTTTGCACAACGTTGCCGTTTCCGTTGTGCCGCTGCTTCTTTCCATGTCATCTTCGTACTTTTTAGGACGGTCCATCTTGGCGTAGATTTTGACCAGTCAACCAAACTTATGGGCTTCTTTACATTGCAGTTTAATAGCCTTTTGTAACTTACCCAATGTCCTATAGGTGGTGCTGTTTTTAGGACAAACTTACAGACAGACAGACTGGACAGGCTTTTCTATAGTAGATAACCATAGCTGGACTTGGCACTAACACTATAATTTAATGTAAACTCCTCAGAACTTCAGAAAGTCACTAATTGAAAGCACCACTCCAGCGTTTTTTTTTTCTGGCTTAAAAAGAGTTGTTCCATGGGATTAACCCTCAAAGCCATCTATATGGGAATATAAATTAGAGAAAGTTGAAAAAAATTGAACCTAGATATCAGTGATCTTATTCAGGAGTAATCCACATTTTTCTTAATATGTAAATGAGCTGTTAAGATCTATGGGACAAACACAGATGTCCCTCCGTTTTTGCCCCAGGTCTTGACTTTAGCAGTGTGAGACATGTAATGACTGACAGTCTGCTCTCCTGATCTACATGTCTCAACCTGGTAACACCCCCTTTCATTTCTAATAATCTCTGGAGGCAGATTCCCAGGGAGATCTATGTCAGACCCATAGATCTTAGCAGCTGTTTTACATATATTTCTCTGGAATAAGACATCGGATCGCAGATATCATGGTATCATTTTATTCCGCTTCCCGTGAACCTCATGCCCTTATAGATGGCTTAGGAGGATTGATCCTACTGACAGATTCCCTAATGAATATGAAAACTTTGTGGGTTTAATATTCCTGAAAGATGCCTCAGCTTTCTGTACTTTTTGTCTGCTTTAAATGGATCGGTCATGTCCTTATTTGTTATTAAACCACCTCCAATGTTATTTAGATCATGTAGTGTTTATTAATCCCCGCCGCATGGCTTTGGATTGCACTGTCAATGAATGACAGCACAATTCAAAGCGTTAACTCCATCGATCGGATCCCTGACCCGATTGGTGGTGTTAGCTACACATCTCAGCTGATGATATCAGCTGAGATGTGGGGGTACGATGGAGGTCAGCGTCGGAGCTCACATCAATGTGAGGGAGCCAGCACATGACGTACCCAGTATGTCATGTGCCGTAAAGAGGTTCATAATCTTTTTTTTTTTTTTTAAATAAAAATTTGTTGTGTTCATTCCACAATTTAACAACTAACATATTTTCATTAGCCAGCTGACAACAACAGTCAAGCAGTCATGTGGCAGGTTAATAGTTTAAGAGTTCAGCCGAATTTCAGAAAATGCTGAAAGATCCATGTGATATCACGAACATGTGATTATAGTAGGCAGAGCTAAGTCTACCTTGACTTTAATGATGTTGCTTGTTTAACCCCACCCATTATGGTCACAAGGTTATGACATCACACAGGTCCTTTATACAGAGAAGTTGGCATTGAGCTAAAGGGAACCTGTCAGATCGTTTATGTCCCCCAGGGGGTCTGGTCATTGCCTCATTTATATAAAAAATGTTAGTTTATAAGTGCTTTTTTTCAACTTTGAAATTACAGTATTAGGTCAGACAGGGATGATTAGGTAAGGACTATGATGCTGCTGGTACAGATAGTGATAGCTGGGGGGAACGTAAATGAGCTGACAGGTTCCCTTTAATGATCATAAAAAAAAATAATTGAAATGATTAATTATTATTTTGTCAATGTATTATTTGTTTTGCATGAAGGATTATTCATTTTCATTTTGTGAAGCAATTACCGTAATCTTTACATATAAAACACCACATCCTCTCTTTTTGTGGTCAGCGGCTGTAGTTTTAGCAGCCATAGAATATTATATTTAGGAGAATTGACCTGTTTTTCCAAATGTAATTGTAAAAAATATGGCGCAGTCAATAGTCACAGGGACGTATACATGGTGTCATTGTCACATTAGCCATCATTAATCACGTGATGTGTTACATTGTGACCAGCCTTTAATAAGATGCACAGACTCTTATTATTGTGACAGTCGGGTCTTCTGTCTACACTGATAACCATTATGTTTCATGCAAATGAATGGGTGCTTGTCAGAGACTGTTCTTATTAATAGAGTCATTGAATCCTAAATATTAGTAGAATCTTGTTGAAAATCCGACCCTATAACAGTACATGAATAATTGAAACATACTCCCGCCTCTGTAGCTGTGGCCGGGCTTTCAGTGCTCCTTCACTAAAGCTTTATTGGAAAAGCAGATAGGGCATAATAAAGTGTCAGATGTGCTGTACATAACCGAAAAGCTTATTTTTTTTAGGAAATATTTTCTGTTTCTCTTATTCCTACCCTGACTTTAACCATATTTTTTTGGTTATCTTGCAGCATGAGAAGCCAAAACTCTTGGAGCCATTGGATTATGAGTCCGCCATCACAGAACTAGAAAATAGCTATTCCAACGACCCTCTGAAAGATCTTGTATTATTTCCTGAAGACGACTTTTCTGTAAGTACCCATTTCAAATGCGTTACTATGTCTTTTAGGGATTGTTGATCAATGGCTTCACTTACAGTGGATCTAAGGTAAAGGTTTGTCCTTATGGAGAGATGATATGTCAGGTCTGGAATGCCAATATAAGGAGACTTGCATGCTCTTCTTGGAAATTTAATATGCAAATATTAGCACTGGAAAACTCATCCTATGAAATTATTCGTATAGATGAGCAAGGAAAAAGCATGGCTTCTCCCCTCCATGGGAAGAGTTAAAAGGAAATTGTCCCCAGGTATTCCAAAAATGAACCAGTTGCACTTCCCTACAACCAACAATGTTGCCTTGCATACCTCTAAAATTAAGGCTTAAACATCTCGCATCCATGGTGCGGGCGGAGAGATGTCGTTTATCTGTAAGAGACATCGCCTGCGAGTCAATATAGGAATGAATGAGTGCTTTCAGACCGTGGTGGCCATAAAAACATGGGCCGCGGTCTGACGTGATACTTGCAGATGCAATCGTTGCAACTCGCTGCAGATTGCCATTGCAAGTTGAACCAGCTAAACTTTCTCACAATGTTTGTTAATCAGCACCAAAATTGGTCCGTTGGGTGTGTCCAGACCGTAAACCGTATGGTGGCAATTGCTGGGCTTGACTTTTATGATGTCTCCTACGTCATCCATGCATTTTGCTAGGTTTTTCACATTTGCAATTTGGTCTGTTATCTGCCTTTGCTATGATTTGCTATGTCAATCACAGACTTAGGGGCTGCAAATACAGACAGAGATAATGTGTCGATGTGGAGAAGGGACATTCCACAGCTTGAGGATGGTTATTGGAGAGCAGTTGAAGACTCCTTTCTGGTGATGAGCTCACAATGTATTCTTATACAGAATAGATTTCTACTTAGATGACTACATCTCCACTATACTGCAGAAAATTGGCAACTCTGATTGAGATTATTTTCAATGTGGAATAGTCTAAAAGACTTTTAAATATGCCATCTAGTCCTGTCCCAAGCTCTCACCACTCTGGTTAGAGAAGGTCCTCTTCATGCATACCCATTTTGAGTAACTCAGGCTTTTCTTCCCACAAGTTTGTCTCATTGGATGATTTTATCCAACATTCCTACAATTTTTATCCTTTTGCATTTTTCTTTTCTGTGCCAGGAAATTGGTCATATTGTTGTGGAGGGTTGATGCTATAATTGCTGCTGGACACCACTAGATTATTACTAATGGGGTTAACATCTATTGGGATCTTACTTATTGTACTTCTTTTCTTGGGGTTGGTAATGGAGGAGTAAATGAAGGAGTGGGTGTTAGTGTGTATGCATGGGTATGTTTTTTAATTTCCCTGAGGGCACTAACATAAGAGTTTTACGTCATTGGTTCCCCTATGTTATATTACCATACAAAAATCTGGTGACATACTCCATCTAGGTCATCTAAATCTAGCCCTGTATTTAAAGGGAACCTGTCATGGCCGATTAACACTGTTACTCTAAAGATATAGGGTTAACATGCAGCATTATGAAAATGCCCAGCCACAATACTGAAAGTGTAACACCCAGGAGAAAATAAACTTTAGGCTATGTGTCCGACACTACTTTTTGGGTGCATCAAAAGACGCTGCTAACTGCACCTTGTGGCAGGAAAACGCACCACAAAGCGCATACGTTTTTGGTCTATCTTTGGTGCATGGCCTGAAAAATGCGGCAAACAATTGACATGCTCATTCTTTTGCCCTGACCACAAAGTGCACCAAAATTGTAAGGAAAAAAGCATCATTGGCACAGCACTTCAGAATTCTCTTAGACTTTGTTGCAGGAAGGATAGACATGCAGTTTTGTGACAAAAAATGATGAAAAAACTTGTAAAAAAGCGCTGTAATAACATCACAAATGCATAAAAGCACTTCACCGATGACACACAGCTGTACTTCTGGGAGCCACAGGCTTTTAATAATTCAGCTGTTCTCATTCACTGTTCACAGCACTGAGACTGGCGGCTCTAAGCACACTCTAGTACTAACTGACAACCAGCTCTGTAGTGCATCAGTGCAAAGCCGGCTGTCATCCAGTGCCTGCGCTCCCGTGTGAAATAAACTTAATTTTCTCCTGGGTGCAACACTTTCAGTACAGCTGCTGGATATGTCCATAATGCTGTTATACTGATGATTAACCCTGTATCTGCAGGTTAATAGCATTATCAGACTGAATGATAGGAAAAGCGGAGGGGGAGGTTTTCTGCTCACCAGGATGTAATCTATAGAACCTCAGCTCCTGCAGTCAGTGCATGGAACAGTCCTAGCTGCGGACGGAGGTGCAGTTCATTAATCCACTTATAAGATTCCAGCATTCGAGTCTTTATGCTTCGGTGAACACATTGGTCGTCCTTTGATGGGATGGCATTGAATTTGTAAATAAATTTTCAGAAGCATAAAGACTTGAGTGCTGGAAATCTTATAAGTGGATTAATGAACATTATCAGACCTGACAGAGGTACCCGTAACACATGCCCTGGTTGCTTCCCATCTGTCTCCTGCAGAATGTGAGGACTTCAGATCTTATGACCTTGTGTGCATTCTCGCCCTTTTCCAAGATGGCGTCATCTGCTTCATTCCTCTCCATGTGTTTTTTGTCGCCCTGCCTTTATAAGCTCCAGTCCATCTTGCAGTCGTTCTTGAGTATTTGCCAGAATTCAGCTCCTTTTTGCATCTTAAGTTTGCTCCTTCTTCTCCTGCAAATCCTGTTTGGTTTCTCCAGCGATTGCATATCAGAGGTTCCGCTTCCACACTTGCTGCCATCTCCTCTTCAGTTTCCAAGTTGTTCAGTGCAGTTTCCTTTGCTTCGGTTCCTGTCTGCTAGCCTATTGTCAAGTAGGCTTGTCAGCTGTACAAGCTCTCCGTAGCTTCCTCGTTTAATACCAATGCTGTAGCAATGTTCATGACTTTGCGGGACTTTAAGTTAAACTGCACTGTATTTGGTAATGGACTTGTACTTCAGAACTTCCTCCAGGCCTCCTGGATGTGAACTGTGTTCATTGACTGTTGCTACAGCATCCCTCAAAGTGAACTTTGCCTATAGACTTTTCTGCTTACAGCATCTCCTAGTATGTATGTAGCTCAAAGACTGTTCTCCTACTCGACAGCTACCTGTGAGGTTATTCCAGAGACTATTCCGTTAGGCTTGTCCTAAAGATTATTATTGTGTGTTTATGAACTTTGGTTTCTTGCTGCACCTTTATTACCAATGTGTCAATACAGACTTTCTCACCATTAAACCTTGTTTCAGTTATGTCATTGCCTCACGCCAAAAGATTCCTGAGTTATCCATTATAGTTATTACACAGAATTACCATTAGTGCTGTTATAAATTTGCCATGAGAAAAAGGAATCTGCCATTATTTTTGTTTGTATTTTTATATTCTTTGCACATTGCTACATAAAACCTCATCTTTGCTTCTATTACAGCATTCAATATTTTGGACATAAAAGATTTGGTCCGCAGTCGCACCCTCTTTTTTGCTCTCTTGTTGGATTACTTTGTTCCCTGTATAAACTGTAAAGAAGCTGTGGTATCTAAGTTCCCTTCTGTACAGTGTGTTCATGTAGGCAGAATACTAACACACATTACCTAAACATTCTAGATATTATTTAAAAAATGTAAAAATGTATATAAGGCAATGTTAGTAATAGTTTAAAGAAAAGAAATGGACTCTCTTTGTGTAAGGTTTTTTAGATTTTACTTAGAATGGAATGTAATAAGAAAAGGAAATATGTGGTTTCACTTTTTTCTATGTCCCCACCCTTTTCTCTACTTAGCGCCTGCATACTGTTTATATCTAGGCAACCACATTCTGTAAAGACATGCAGTGTTCATGTAAATTACTGCAATTAATAAAATCAGTTGCAGATTGTTTTATGGAGAAATCCCATAATGGAGATCACTTTAAGCGTTTTAGAAAACCGTAACTGTGTGTAATCTCTGATATATACATATTGGAATTATATGCCAAAGGATTAGTCTTCTATGGAATACTGGCTGCTTGTATTGGAGTTAAATGCATATTTCCATAATGGAACATATACCCATTGCTGGTAAGTATTGCCTCATAATAATGAGAGCAAGTTAACTCTTAACTACTTCAGCAGCCTTTCTGTATTATATAAAATTTCCAGTATGATATATCAGAAACTGAGAAAGACACTTTACCTTATGGTGTTATAGAGCAGGAGAGGCTGCACAGGTTTAATTGTACAGTACCGTGCACATGTTTTAATCAGGTGTGGAAGTAATACTGCAAAGTAATAATGCTTTAAAAAATAGAACTGTTAAAAGCTTATTTTTATAAATTAGCAAAGTGCAAATTGAATGAACATTGGAAAAATCTAAACCAGATCAATATTTGCTGTGACCACATTTTGCCTTCAAATCAATATTAATTCTTTTAGGTTCACTTGTTTTGTTTCAAATAGTCAACAGGCTCAGACAAAACATGTTGATAAAAAAGGCATATATCAACTGCTAAAAATTTGAGAAGAATCAAACGTGAAGCGACCAGAATGCCATTATCCTCCTGTCAGGACTCCGAGTGTTTTGATTACCTTTTGGGCATTCTGCCTTCTTTCGGACGGCTTTCTTTGTTTCATATGCCTTTTGTCTTCCTGCCTTTATAAGCCTTATCCCAGCCTTTAGATATTACTAGAGTATTCTGCTTTGGTTTTCTCTGCCTGGTTTCCTGCTCCCAGTGGTTTCTCAAGGTCTCTGCCTACTCCTGCAAGTCCTGTGTTAATCTCTTGTTGCTGCTCATAAAAGGCTCTGCTACCTACATATGTTACCAGCGTTCCTTCTGCTCTTGTTGCTTGTTCTACTCCCTCTGCTGCAGCTCTTGCCTCACCTGAATTTGCTGACACATAAGCTGGTTGCTTAGTTAAGGGCTCTGTCCCTTCCTAAATTCAAATAGATGTAGAGCATGAGACTGTTCTGGATCTTATAATTGTTTTGCATCTGGCTCTGGACTTTATAGAAGACTTCCTTCCCAGGTTTCCTTGGATGATTTAATGTATTTAATGTATAATGTTAAGACTTTCTTAAAACATCTCCTTGTTTGGATTTGCCTAAAGGTACCGTCACACGCGGCAATTTTGCTAGCAATTTCACTGGCAATTTGCTGGTTGCAGTGAAATCATGGACACATTGTTCTATTTTGTTGCTGTGTATAAATGAACAATGTGTCCATGATTTCACTGCAACCAGCAAATTGCCAGTGAAATTGCTAGCAAAATTGCCGCATGTGACGGTAATTTTAGACTTTAATGTCACTGCTTCTCCAAGTGTAAACTGTGCTATTATCTACCAATGTCCTTTTTTTGGGGATGCGTCATCTTTTGCTTCTAGCAACTAAGATTTTATAATTTTTTGTGTTGTGTTTGTAAAATGAATGTTTTCAAAACAGGAAATCATGTCATTGTCATTTTTAATTGAATATTCTTCTACCCAGAGAGCTTTCAAACACCTATTTTCGAAAAGGAAAATTGCTAATTTGGCAAGTAATGGGTTAAAAAGATTGCTTTACTGATTGCATCTACCTGTGAGGTTTTCAGCAGACTTCATTTAGGTTTCATACATAATCTACACTTGGTGTTCATGGACTTTTAGTTTTCTTTTGCACTTTGTTGTGAATCACTGTGTTAAAATACAGACCTTTGCACCTATAAATTGTGTTCTGTTGTGTCTTTGCTCCACGTAAAAGACTCCTGAGTTATCCATTGTAATTATTACACCTTCACTGCTGCCATGTTCCTGAACTGTACCCTCCTTAGAGTGCCCAGAAGTACAAGGTAATCACTGCTCAGAGATATCACCTCACACCTCTTCCTCGCCTACCTTTTTCTTGTCGTGTCCCCCAAGGCTCCGTTCTGGACCACTACTCTTCTCCATCTACACTCTCACCTAGGCAACTCATTGAGTTCCACGGCCTTCAGTACCATCTCTACGCCGATGACACCCAGATCTACCTGTTTGCCCCGACATTAACTCTCTACTATCCAAAATTTCACATTGCCTGTCCGCCATCTCATCCTTCTTCTCTGCTTGCTTCCTTAAGCTGAACATAACAAAACTAAGTTCATCGTCTTCCGACCAGCCGCTCCCCCACTCCCGATCTATCCATACTTGTCAACGAATGCTCACTCTCCCCAGTCCCCCATGCAAGTGCCTCGAGGTAATCCTCGACTCTTCCTCTCCTCTCCTTCAAGCCACATCAGGCTCTCACCACTCCTGCCGACGCTGCCGACTCCAGCTCAAACATTTCCAGGTATAAATGGTCTGGGGGCTTATTTTTAGTGTCAGGTTCCCTTTAATATTTTTAGAAGTTGGAGTGTTTTTTTCTTACATTGGCTATCTTAGGAGGATATCTGTTTGTGCAGGTAACTATTACTGTGCAGAATTATTAGGCAACTTAATAAAACCAATATATTCCCATCTCACTGTTTATTTTCACCAGGTAAAGTAATATAACTGCACAAAATTTAGAAAAACATTTCTGACATGCAAAACAAAACACAAAAAATGAGTGACCAAAATAGCACCTTTCTTTATGATGACACTCAACAGCCTTCCATCCATAGATTCTGTCAGTTGTTTGATCTGTTTACGATCAATATTGCGTGCAGCAGCCACCACAGCCTCCCAGACACTGTTCCGAGAGGTGTACTATTTTCCTTTCCTGTAGATCTCACATTGTAGGAGGGACCACAGGTTCTCTATGGGTTCAGATCAGGTGAACAAGGGGGCATGAATAATTTTTTTCTTCTTTTAGACCTTTACTGGCCAGCCACACTGTGTAGTAGTTGGATGCATGTGATGGAGCATTGTCCTGCATGAAAATCATGTTTTTCTTGAACAATACTGACTTCTTCCTGTACCACTGCTTGAAGAAGTTGTCTTCCAGAAACTGGCAGTAGGTCCGGGAGTTAAGCTTCACTCCATCCTCAACCCAAAAAGGTCCCACAAGTTCATCTTTGATGATACCAGCCCATACCAGTACCCCACCTCCATCTTGCTGGCGTCTGAGTCGGAGTGGAGCTCGGTGCCCTTTACTAATTCAGCCTCTGACCCATCAGGGTCACTCTCATTTCATCAGTCCATAAAATCCTTGAAAAATCAGTCTTAAGATATTTCTTGGCCCAGTCTTGACATTTTACCTTATGTTTTTTGTTCAAAGGTGGTCGTTTTTCAGCCTTCCTTACCTTGGCCATGTCCCTGAGTATGGCACACCTTGTGCTTTTTGATGCTCCAGTAACGTTGCAGCTCTGAAACATTGCAAAACTGGTGTCAAATGACATCTTGGCAGCTTCACTCTTGATTTTCCTCAGTTCATGGGCAGTTATTTTGCGCCTTTTTTGCCCAACACGCTTCTTGCGTCCCTGTTGGCTATTTGCCATGAAACGCTTGATTGTTCAGTGATTATGCTTCAAACGTTTGGCAATTTCAATACTCCTGCATCCCTCTGCAAGACACCTCACAATTTTGGACTTTTCAGAGCTCGTCAAATCTCTCTTCTGACCCATTCTGCCTAAGGAAAGGAAGTTGCCTAATAATTAAGCACACCTTATATAGGGTGTCGATGTGATTACACCACACCCCTCCTCATTACTGAGATGCACATCACCTGATTTACTTAATTGGTAGTTGGCTCTCAAGCCTATACAGCTTAGAGTAGGACAACATGTATAAAAAGTATCATGTCATCAAAATACTCATTTGCCTAACAATTCTGCACACAGTGTAGCGCTAAATCCTCCTGAAACGTTCTGTTTAAGATACAAGAGCGAAATGCTCACATCTTTCACTATTTTAACATTAGTATCCTGTCTGTGCAGAGGAGTGCTGCTTAGCTTGTAACCACATTTGGCCACATCTCCTTTCCATTTCCGGTGTCTGCATTGACTATTTCCGGAAAGAGCAGCCAGATCATCCAGAACCTTGAGTAGCCATGTCTTGTGGTTATTGTTTTGCATGGAAACCACCATCATGCTTACAAACTGCAGTGATATGATGGTATAAGTCTTTAGACACCACTGTGTGGTATTACTCCAGAAAGTAAGCAGAAATAGAAGTACGACTGCCTTAATAACAATTCTTACTGTCCCTCTTCTATCTGCAGCCAATTTTCATTTTTGTACTTTTATTTTTTCCTTTCCTTTTTCCAAGAGCCACAACCTTTTTATTTTTCCATCCATATAGCTGCATGAGTTAATTCAGCCGTTATTTTCCGGGTTTAATTTTTATGGAGTTCATTGTGCTTTAAAATTAACCTGGCCATAAGATTTTTCAGGTTTGTGTCTCCATTTTATGAGAATTATAGCTTTTTTTTTTTTCAATCGATGAAGCTAGTTTACTGTAATAGTTAATCTTTAGTTTTGATAAATTCTACTTTTACTGATACTAAACCTCATTATTTTGTATTTTTAAGCTGGGAAAAGGGGATTGTATTTTTGTATTTATTTATAAAAACTTTATTTTTTTTTATTTTTTACTTAATTTTTCTATTCACATTATGAGGTATGAACCTATTTCCTTAGTTGTGGCCATGCATCAAAATTGTATTGACGATGTGTCTGTACTTCTTTTTTCTGGATTTTATGGCTGTCAGTGATTAGATAATTCTCTAATCTGGAGTGATGGATCCCTCTCTCTTCATTTGATTGTCTAACAGTTAATGACTGAAAAAAACAAAAATATATACAGATCGTGGGTATAATCCGTCTTTTAGTTGGCATATAAATACCATTAATTACCTTAAGGTACCTTTACACGCCGCAACTATCTCCGGCGATCAGTAGCAACCGAACGTGTGCATGCACGCTTTTGACGGTTAATACCAATCGCTGATGCCGCATGTACACGCCGCAATTGCGCCCACAACCTAAGGGACCGTGGTTCCCGGAAGTTGAAACAGATCCTGCTGGAAACATCCGGTTGAATCCCTACGCCGCTTCACATGCCGCAATCACTAAGGGAATGTGGACATACCTATGCAGCGCCGCAAGAACATATGTGTGACAGAGTTGTGTATTCTGCGCCCCAAACACACTGATTAGACAGCGCAAGAGCATCATGATTGGCCAGCCTGCGCAGGAAGGCAATTGTGTATTGTGAATGGACAGCTCTTCAACTATGGCGCCCTGTGAATGGACAGCGAATGGAAACACAATAGCCCCCACCAATCATCGCTGATGGGGCGCGGTATCCAGCACGCTGTGGCACGCCTCTGGGAAATCAGTAGGCGATGCAGATTCCATCCCTATCGCCCGCTCACATGCCAAAACCAGGGAAATTCACCTTCAGGGTTGCCTCTGGTTTTTGAAACCGCAACCGGGAGCAACTGCGAAAATCACGATCACTTTCCCCAATTACACGACGCAATTTTGTAGCAATTTCAAAGCAACCGTGACTGAAATCATGATTGCCTCTCAGTTGCTACACCACAGTTGCGGCGTGTAAAGGTACCTTTACAGTGATTGGCACTTTGCATTGCCCTCCTGATCATATAATCGGCAGATCATTGGTATAATGCTCAGCAATACTTCTTGTTGAAGCACATTAAACCTGTCAGTGTAATACCTAAGCTTAGGTTCACATTGCATTAGTGCTGTCGATTACAGTGGAAACATTAACTGTATCCGTTGTAAGTGACAGCAAAAGTGACATTTTGAGTCATTTTTGAGCACAGATATTTTTCTTATCTCAAAAACGTGTATGCTACATAGAGGTAGACAGATAGATGATAGGACAGATAGAAAGATGGACAGACGATAGGATAGAAAGAATAGATGATAGCGTAGATAGAAAGATGGATTGACGCTAGAATAGCATTGCCAGTCCCCCTTCTCCCTCTCTGCTGCTTCCGGGCCGCTGGGTGAATATTCATGAGCTAAATGAGTGGCACCAGATGCAGCTGAGAGAATGGGGAGACACTGGTAAACCAGCAGTTATCTACTTTTCTATCTATTCTCTCATCTATTCTTTGTATCCTATCTTCTAATGCAAACGCAATATAATTTAATGCTGCAGATTTGTACAAATCTGGAGACTGATGTTATATTGTGTTTGTTTCTGAAATAGACAGAAAAACGTGCTAATCCACGTTTGTCTGAGTGTTTTAAAAAATGCGTACTTGCAAACCCATACCTGTTTTGGCCTGCATTAGTATGCATTTGTTAAATGGAAGCTTATGGATGAATTACTGTGTCTGTTACATTGTGTTTGTGCTGCTGTCAAACAGATCAGTCAAATGAACAGCATAAACGCAATGTGAACCTAGCCTAATACATGTGCTAATATGATAGTTGTGATGGACATTGTTAGACTTCTATATCTTAGACTTCTATACACTGTGTGCAGAATTATTAGGCAAGTTGTATTGTTGAGGATTCCCCCTTTAACAGCCAGAAGGTGGTTGACTACTATTCATAGGCATTAGACTGTCAGAATCCTCCACATTACGGTCGTATACACTGTGTGCAGAATTATTAGGCAAGTTGTATTTTAGAGGATTATTTTTATTATTGATCAACAACTACCGTATATACTCGTGTATAAGCCGAGTATTTCAGCCCAAAAATTGGGCTGAAAAGTCCCCCCTCGGCTTATACACGGGTCATACGGTATGCTGTGTGGCGGGGGGCTGTGACCGGGAGCTGGAGGAGGCAGGAGGGGGCCGCGGTCACGTGGGGCCGCCTCATTAGTGCAATGAATATGCACGGCATCCCCCCGTCCATCAACGGCGGGGGATGCCGTGCATATTGCAATACACAGCCCCCCTCCTTAATATGGGTCCCCCAGTATTAATAAACAGCCCCCCCCTCCTTATCATGTTAAGCTTTGATATTTATGAGTCTTTTGTGTTGATTGAGAACATACCGTATATACTCGTGTATAAGCCCGACCCGTGTATAAGCCGACCCCCCTACTTTTGCCCCAAAAATCTGGAAAAACCTATTGACTCGTGTATAAGCCGAGGGTGGACCCGAGCACAGGTATACAGCCCCCAGCAGTGTGGTATACAGGCCCCCCCCAGTGGTATACAGGCCTCCCCAGTGGTAGTATACAGCAGCCCCTGTGGTAGTATACAGCAGCCCCAGTGGTAGTATATAGCATCCCCAGCAGCCCCAGTGGTACTATATAGCATCCCCAGTGGTAGTATATAGCATCCCCAACACTTTATACATCACCTTCCGGCACAGCTTCTCCGCTCCTCCGGTCCTCCGCTCCTCCGCTCGCCGGCTTCTTCTTTCTTCTTGTGCCGGTGTCATGTGACCGGGCGCAGGAGACGACGTCATTTCCTGCGCGCGGTCACAGAAGTCGGCACAAGAAGAAGAAGAAGCCGGCGAGCGGAGGAGCGGAGGACCGGAGGAGCGGAGAAGCTGCGCCGGAAGGTGATGTATAAAGTGTTTGTTATTTTGACAGCTGCCGCAGCCTGGGGGCACATGATAAGGAGGGGGGGGCTGTTTATTAATACTGGGGGACCCATATTAAGGAGGGGGGGGGGCTGTTTACTACCACTGGGGCTGTATATACCTCTGGGGCTGCTGGATACTACCACTGGGGCTGTATACTACCACTGGGGCTGCATATACCTCTGGGGCTGATGTATACTACCACTGGGGCTGTATACTACCACTGGGGCTGTATATACCTCTGGGGCTGATGTATACTACCACTGGGGCTGCTTGGGCTCCTGTATACTACCACTGGGGCTGCTGGGGCTCCTATATACTACCACTGGGGCTGCTATATACTACCACTAGGGCTGCTGTATACTACCACTGGGGCTGCTGGGGCTCCTATATACTACCACTGGGGCTGCTGTATACTACCACTGGGGCTGCTGGGGCTGCTATATACTACCACTGGGGCTGCTTGGGCTCCTGTATACTACCACTGGGGCTGCTGGGGCTCCTATATACTACCACTGGGGCTGCTGTATACTACCACTGGGGCTGCTGGGGATGCTATATACTACCACTGGGGCTGCTTGGGCTCCTGTATACTACCACTGGGGCTGCTGGGGCTCCTATATACTACCACTGGGGCTGCTATATACTACCACTGGGGCTGCTGTATACTACCACTGGGGCTGCTGGGGCTCCTATATACTACCACTGGGACTTCTGTATACTACCACTGGGGCTGCTGGGGCTGCTATATACTACCACTGGGGCTGCTTGGGCTTCTGTATACTACCACTGGGGCTGCTGAGGCTCCTATATACTACCACTGGGGCTGCTGTATACTACCACTGGGGCTGCTGGGGATGCTATATACTACCACTGGGGCTGCTTGGGCTCCTGTATACTACCACTGGGGCTGCTGGGGCTCCTATATACTACCACTGGGGCTGCTGTATACTACCACTGGGGCTGCTGGGGATGCTATATACTACCACTGGGGCTGCTGTATACTACCACTGGGGCTGCTGGGGATGCTATATACTACCACTGGGGCTGCTGGGGATTCTATATACTACCACTGGGGCTGCTGTATACTACCGCTGGGGCTGCTATATACTACCACTGGGGCTGCTGGGGATGCTATATACTACCACTGGGGCTGCTGTATACTACCACTGGGGCTGCTGGGGCTGCTATATACTACCACTGGGGCTGCTGGGGATGCTATATACTACCACTGGGGCTGCTGTATACTACCACTGGGGCTGCTGGGGATGCTATATACTACCATACCACTGGGGCTGCTGGGGCTGCTATATACTACCACTGGGGCTGCTGGGGATGCTATATACTACCACTGGGGCTGCTGGGGATGCTATATACTACCACTGGGGATGCTATATAGTACCACTGGGGCTGCTGGGGATGCTATATACTACCACTGGGGCTGCTGTATACTACCACTGGGGCTGCTGTATACTACCACTGGGGAGGCCTGTATACCACTGGGGGGGGCCTGTATACCACACTGCTGGGGGCTGTATACCTGTGCTGGGGTCCACCCTCAGCTTATACACGAGTCAATAGGTTTTTCCAGATTTTTGGGGCAAAAGTAGGGGGGTCGGCTTATATACGGGTCGGCTTATACACGAGTATATACGGTATGTTCTCAATCAACACAAAAGACTCATAAATATCAAAGCTTAATATTTTTGGAAGTTGGATTGTTTTGTTTTTTTAGATTTGGCTATCTTAGGAGGATATCTGTTTGTGCAGGTAACTATGAGGGTACCTTTACACGTCGCCACATTGCATGCAATTTCACTTGCAATTTACTGGTTGCAGTGAAATCATGGACACATTGTTACAATTGTACACGGCCACAAAATGTCCATGATTTCACTGCAACCAGTAAGTTGCAAGTGAAATTGCATGCAATGTGGCGACGTGTAAAGGTACCCTTACTCTGAAGAATTATTAGACAACTTAATAAAAAACAAATATATTCCCATTTCACTTGTTTATTTTCACCAGGTAAACTAAAATAACTGCGCAAAATTTAGAAAAAAACAACATTTCTCACATCCAAAAGCAAAACACAAAAAAAATTAGTGACCAATACAGCCACCTTTCTTTATGATGACACTTAACCTCCCTGGCGGTCTGTTTAGTTCTGGAATTTGTTGCTAAAAGCGGGCTACCCGCGTTCGCGGTAGATGTGGTTAAAAAACCGCATCTGCCGCACTTGTGCCGCACTTGTGCCGCACTTGTGCCGCACTTGCGGCGCGGTTGCGGCGCGTTTGCGGTAATCTGCATAGGAACCAACCACCTCTGATGACCCTCATACATTGTTAATATGTGCCCCTGCAGCCTAGTAAACCATTAGCAGCACTGTTGTTGTGTGCAAAGTGGCTGCAGTAGAAGTGAGATAATGATTTTATACACTTACATGCCTGCGTACTTGAGGCCGTCTCCCTGTGTGTGCTGGGACTTGTGGGCTGTGCTCATCATGTCTGCTCGCCCCCTCCCTTATGCACGCCCCCTCTCAGCCTGCTATAGTGCTGTGAGGCTGATTGCGTCATAAAGGGGCGGGGCTACCGTGATGCCGCGATTTAGCCCCGCCCCTTTATGACGCAATCAGCCTCACAGCACTATAGCAGGCTGAGAGGGGGCGTGCATAAGGGAGGGGAGAGCAGACATGATGAGCACCGCCCACAATTGCCAGCACACACAGGGAGACGGCCTCAAGTACGCAGGCATGTAAGTATATACCATCATTATCTCACTTCTACTGCAGCCACTTTGCCCACAACAACAGTGCTGCTAATGGTTTACTAGGCTGCAGGGGCACATATTAACAATGTATGAGGGTCATCAGAGGTGGTTGGTTCCTATGCAGATTACCGCAACCGCGCCGCATGTGCGGCACAAGTGCGGCACAAGTGCGGCAGGTGCGGCAGATGCGGTAGATGCGGCAGATGCGGTTTTCTCACCGCATCTGCCGCGAACGCGGGTAAGCCCGAGCCTGACTCGGGGTTAACGCTTCTGGTAGTGAATGTTAACCCCGAGTCAGGCTCGGGAATAACGCTAGGAAGGTTAACAGCCTTCCATCCATAGATTCTGTCAGTTGTTTGATCTGTTTATGATCAACATTGCGTGCTGCAGCCACCACAGCCTCCCAGACACTGTTCCGAGAGGTGTACTGTTTTCCCTCCCTGTAGATCTCACATTTTAGGAGGGACCACAGGTTCTCTATGGGGTTCAGATCAGGTGAACAAGGGGGCCATGTCATTATTTTTTCTTCTTTTAGATCTTTACTGGCCAGCCACGCTGTGGAGTAGTTGGATGCATGTGATGGAGCATTGTCCTGCATGAAAATCATGTTTTCCTTGAACGATACCGACTTCTTCCTGTACCACTGCTTGAAGAAGTTGTCTTCCAGAAACTGGCAGTAGGTTCGGGAGTTGAGCTTCACTCCATCCTCAACCCTAAAAGGTCTCACAAGTTCATCTTTGATGATACCAGCCCATACCAGTACCCCACCTCCACCTTGCTGGTGTCTGAGTCAGAGTGGAGCTCTCTGCCCTTTACTGATCCAGCCTCTAGCCCATCCATCTGACCCATCAAGGGTCACTCTCATTTCATCAGTCCATAAAACCTTTGAAAAATCAGTCTTAAGATATTTCTTGGCCCAGTCTTGACGTTTTATTTTAAGTTTCTTGTTTAAAGATGGTCGTTTTTCAGCCTTTCTTACCTTGGCCATGTCCCTGAGTATAGCACAGCTTGTGCTTTTTGATACTCCAGTAACATTGCAGCTCTGAAATATTGCAAAACTGGTGGCAAATGGCATCTTGACAGCTTCAGGCTTGATTTTCCTCAATTCATGGGCAGTTATTTTGCTCCTTTTTTGCCCAACACGCTTCTTGCGACCCTGTTGCCTATTTGCCATGAAACGTTTGATTGTTCGGTGATTACGCTTCAAAAGTTTGGCAATTTCAAGACAGCTGCATCCCTCTGCAAGACATCTCACAATTTTGGACTTTTCAGAGCCCGTCAAATCTCTCTTTTGACCAATTTTTCCAAAGGAAAGGAAGTTGCCTAATAATTAAGCACACCTTATATAGGGTGTTGATGTCATTAGACCATCCCCCTCCTCATTACAGAGATGCACATCACCTGATTTACTTAATTGGTAGTTGGCTCTCAAGCCTATACAGTTTGGAGTAGTACAACATGTATAAAATATATCACGTGATCAAAATAGTCATGTGCCTCATAATTCTGCACATCTTCAGCAGACTCATATGGAGGATGGGTCTGGTAATGGTTCATTTTTCATTGTGGCATCTATGGAATAAATGGTCATTACCCACTGATATAAAAGGTGACATGTCTTACAATTTTGACGCTGGTTATAGATTCTCTTTCTATGCTGACCACTTTGCCATGGAGTTGTGACAATTGCAGCTGTATTGGAGGAGTTGGAGTGTTTCTTGTGTTTGTGTCTATATCCTTTGTCTGTCGTCTTTAACTTGTGTTGTATTATTACAGTGGTGAGACTTGTATCCTCGCCAGCCTGCACACCAGCCAGGTTGAGTTCAGGGTCAGCGAGTGTCTAGGCATGTGTTGGCGAATGGAGGTAAAGACTCATAAAGGGACATTAGGGAGCGAAAGATACAGACTCAGGTGTGTGTCAGAAGGTGACCCCTTCCCCCTCACCCTATCGCTGGGCCTTACTACTTTACTATCCCTGTTGCTACCCTTGTGTTGTGACACACACTTGGTGTTTGCATGCCCCACTGTGACAACATGTTTCGAATCAGGCTTGCACTGTCCCACGAGTAAAAAGGTGAACCCCCAGGTGGGCTCTTGAATGGGGTCCGACACTGCTCACAATTTATATTTACCGGTTGTTTCCTCACTCTTTTTGTCTACTTCTTGCAAATAAAACTGTTAATTATGAGGACACAACATTTTCTGTCTCTAAGATGACACATCTGTTATGCACACTACAGGTCTGTCTATGATACATTATTAGCATTACTTGTTAAAATGTACGACGTGCCCCCTCTGTATATTTTCACGTTACAACAGTGATCTCATAATTGTGTAGGAATTTGCTCCTCTTGCACATTTGTGTCGTGTATGTAAAATCGATAAAGCTATAGAAAATTGGGATAAGTTTATATTTCCACATCCACTCCTCCTTCTCTCATGAAGACATTTTCCTTTGTTTTAATTATCTTACTCATATGGTTCTATGACTCTCATTGCTCACAGAGGAACCATTCCTTCCCTGTTCTTGCTTCCTGTAATAGGTATTAGTACTCTTTTTGTGTAGTCATAGCCTATAGTGGATAAAAAATAGAGTAGAGAATCCATTCAGTATATCAAATTCAATGTCTCTGCTTGCTGTCAGTGAATAGAAAGAACGCGACATACAAAAGCTAAACTAAAATATTATCCTGATTATACCCAACTATGGCTGGTTTCACACTGCAGTTTTTCAACATCCGTGGGAATCCGGCCTAAACTAGATGCACACTCATAGGTTTTCGGCCCCATTGACTTTCAATAGAGCTGGAGAATTTTGCGGGTGCATCCAGTTGTGTACATTTCGCCCTGTATCTGTGGCACCCCAGGGTTAATGTGCCACAGTACCATCACATGGGTTAACTCCCCACACAACACTGGACACTGCACTAGCACCTCTAGGCCCGAAGGGGGAGCTCAAGCAGCTCCCTGATATATTCTGGTCCGAGGAGAGGAAGTGGGGAAGAGCAGAGTGGTGGGCGGAGCTTAAGTGGCGCCTGCAAGAGGGGGAGGAGCTAATGTTGTTTACCTCAGAGTGGCAGTGACAGTCAGTTGGAGTTAGTGCAGTTCCTGGGAGAATTGAGGAAGAAAGACTGGTGGTGTAAACGGGCTGCCTTAGGCCTCTCCACATCCTGCTACCCACTTCCAGGCCTAGCCAGGGTCTGAGGGTTGGAGTAACAGAAACAGGAGAACACATCTGGGAGACTGAGTTACCTCATACCTCGCCCCGGAGGAGCGCACAGACCGGATACCAGATCCGAAACTGTGACTGACACATGCAGTACAGTAAACACCGGGCTAATGGAGGTTATATATCTACACTGTACCTCAGCGAAGCAACACGGCGGGGTCAGAAATACAGAGGAAAGACTCAAGTTGCCTAGCAAAGGGGGTACCTGTGAGGAGAGACAGGCCAGCAGCCTAGCTGAAGTGGCAGCAGGGCCACACACACAGCGCAGGAGAGGGAAGCTGAGGACTCAGACAGGGTGGGAGCAGATTCCGTGGACAGTACTCTGCTAACAACATCATCTGCAGTAAAGACTTGGAAATCTTCAAAACCATGAGTTTTGTGTGATCCTTGTGCTCAAATCCTGCGTTCCTTCACAAGCAGCTATCGTCTCTACTACTACCCCTATCCTACAACATCAATAGCCTCAATCATAGACTATAACTATCACTGCCCCGGGGAACCAAGCTCTACCCGCGGAGAGCCGTTACATCTCTAGCTGCCAAACATCATCCCCGGAGGTTCTGCAGCAGCGGTGGTCCCCTCACTGACCACAACCCGTGAGTGGCGTCACGACAAACTCCCCTGTATATATCCCCCCATTACTTGCGGAACCCGGACACGGTCCGGAACAAGACCGCCGTGATATGCCCAGCAGTACCCCGGTCCGGTACCGAGTACCCCGTCCCAGTGGGCTCCACATATCTGTGTGCAAGCAGGTGTCCACAGATTTTTCGTGGAGACAAAATCTGCATCTTTTTGCGCCACGGTTAAAATCTGAATAGGGGTCTATGTGACATGGATTTATCCGGATTTCGAGTCCATGTGCTATGAACTTTGCTTGTACAGAACCACCCACTGGATTCCTGTCAAATATGCAATCGGATGCTCCCGAACGGGGTGTATGGGCTTCATCATTGCGGGGAAATCCACAATCCTTGCCCCCAGATATCAAAATAGAGTAGTGTCAAACCAGCTCAACAAAGGCCGGAAACACACGGTGTGAAATGCATGCAAGATACTCGCATGCATCAAACGGCAGGGCCGCTGACTCTCTGGATGGGAGCGTGTCAGCTGCATGTGTTTTTATGCGAGTAATTCACATGCATCTCGCACTGTGTGTCTCTGGCAATAGCTCAGTGTCAGACTAATAATTACATTTTGTTATCGCTTTGGAATCCATTTTTAAGGGGTGTGTAGTGCTAGGTTCTCTATACTAATGTCGTCTGTAGCAACATTTTTTCACTGGATAGGCATACTGTGATGCAGCGGCTTGCTACATTGCCAATATGTCTGATGGGGTGGTTCCCAGCCAGGCATTCCCAAATACCCTCAGCGAGCGCTACCTCACCTTTGGTTGAGAATGCAGGCAATGCAGCCTGGTTGCTAATGACAACAGTAGAAGTGCACGTGTATGGATTGAGCAACACTCTAGCCTGGTTGCTAGCGGCAACGACACAGGAGCACAACGTGGATAAAGCATCTGGTGGTTACGAAGGGTTACGAAGTTGTCTACGCTCTCAAACCCAGTTTTCTGTGGCTCAACGGGGCCACAAAGCATTTTCCAGGGAGAGCTATGCAAGTGCCTGTTGTTAACAGCATACAGTGACGGCCATGTGTGGCGCCCCTGCGGCTAGGCGCCACAGAGTAGTATTGCATTTATTATTTATGTGTAATATTATTTTGTAAGTTGCTAGTTTAGGATTTAAATCTTATGGAGTCTATTTTTATACTCACTTAGGACCGCACCACTTAGAGTAGGGGGAACTGGTAATATAGTAGGTTCCACAGGTGGGGGCGAAGCTTAGAATTGAGTAAGAGTGACAGTTTACCTCAGACGGTGCTGGAAGGCAGACGGAGTGGTCAGGCCTGGCAGCCCAGCTGAGTGGAGGGTACCCCATCTTTATGTGGGGACCCAGGACAGAAGGCAACGGGCCAGGGCTGGTAGGAGCCAGCTGGTCATGTTGAGGGGACACCGGTGACACGAACAACCGAGGCAGCCAGGAGTTTATCCCTGACTGCAAAGCAGACGAGCCGCAGGCCCAACAGAACCGGGTTGCTGACAGCGCCACAAGGTACCTCTCCCCTCAGGACTCAAAACCGGTTCAAGACACTAGAGGAAACAAAAAGGGACAGACATTTACTGCGGTGCTGGAGAGGAGCCTTCTTTTTCTTTTTTCCAGGGTGTCTTATCCAGACCGGGTAGTGCACAGACCTTGTCCTCTAGATACAGACCGTAGGACTGGCGGGAGAGCTCTTCAAAGGTGGTAAAAGACTGAAAGAGTCAGAAAGAAAGTAGTAAACCCTGAAAGACAAAGAGAGGACATCTAGAGACTCCATAAGAGGAACCCTGAGTTGGCAGCAACACCTTAAAACCAAACTGTACCATGTTTTTGTTATGCCATCAGCCGGTACCAAGTAAAGCAGAGTTAAACTGGAACTGTTTCTGTTATTATTCCTGCCGCAGCCCGGAGGGCTTAACATCATCAAGCAGAGGGGTAAGAACAGTACCACCATTACCATCACTGTCCTCCCTCACCGTCTCACCACAATAGCTGCCCTGAGGTAAAGCTCCACCTGTAGGGAGCTGTACCACACTTAGCTACCTCAACCATCACCTCAGTGGCCGGCTGGCAGCGCCGGTACCATCCTACCGGACTCTACAGGTGGCGTCACGTTCCCCTGTAACTAACCCCTTTAACCCCCACCGTTTACCATCAACATCTGGTATAGTTGATCACCAGGGCACGGCACCCGAGTCCCGACCATCCGTGACTCCCCACACAGTAACCCCGGTGTCCGAGTCCCTCATCCACCCTAGCTCTGGTTGAATCACATGCGTGGAGCAGTATTCCCAGACAGAATGGAGACGGGGTTAGATGATCAGCTGGAAACGCTCCTTAGCCAAATGGCATGTCTTGACGAAATGCAGGAGCTGGTAAAATGATCCAGAAGATGGTATGTGTGATGCCTCCTGTACTTAACCAGGTAACTGAGGATCGGTCAGCAGAAAATGTCATTGAAGTGTACTGTACCAGCGCTGAGAAGGTTGAAGACTCTAAAGGCTCTAAGGTTAAAGAGATGGAGGGCGTGAAACCTTCTGAAGGTGACATCATAAGACCCAAGAGAGGATTGAATATGGAGCTGCAGGGCCCCAAGAGGGGGTCAAAAGTGCAGAAAAGGAAGAAACCACTGGAGAATGAAGGTAAGAAGTGAATACCTCCTCAAATAATGCAAGCTCAGCTGATCCGGTGGTATGAGAGCCAAGATAAAGAAGCTCAAGGAGATGCTGCAATTCCATTTGCAGCAAGAGAAGCTTCAGAGACTGGCTGTCGAGAGCAGAGTGGATGCATTGGAGACAGGGAGGTCTGAGAGAACTCTGCTGGAAAAAGAGCAGTTGAAACAGGAAGCGCTGCCGAGACGGGCTGCTGAGAGGCGAGTAGCTGAGCTGGTGGGAGAAGTTTCGGAGCTCAAAGGTCACCTGGCAAAGTGCCAGTCGATGAACAAGGCAGTCTTGGAGAAGGTGGAGCGACAAGTGTCCCTCCTGGTCAAACAAGGTGAAGAATCTGAAAGTCAGTTGGCCCTAAGACTTGAGCTGGATGATCGTTTGGAGACCACAGATGAGACAGAAACTTCTCTGTACAAGAGCCTCATAGATGTACTCGAAGACTTGAGAGAAGAATGCACCAGAGAGTCAGTTCATGAAGAGTTTCAGAAAGCCATGGGAGCCTGTAGGGTGTACTGGACGTTCGAAGCCAAACAGCTGGTGGCCCTGTTCACAACGGAAGCCACAATGAAGCGAGTGACTATTAGAAGTGACATGTATTTGCGATGCATTTGCACAAAGCGGATGATCTGGTTGAGGACTGAAGAAGCCGCAAGACAGCTCCTGTTTTTGTATCACATTAAAAGTAAGTCACAATGTGAAACTTTCTAACACATTCGTCATAGGTGACCGCCTAAAATTAATACTATCATCACTTTCACTGATGTTTCCATGGTAACACTAACTTGGTCCTCTGCCAATGTATGTACTTGTGGCCTCTAATAGTAATGATGTATCAGCACTTGTGACCTGTGATTGTCTTCTGTGGTCACATTTGGCACGTAAGGAGCAGGATAATGAAGGAGGAGCTGATCATATTGATTGCAATGGGATAATTCCCACCTGTCCGGTGTATCAGTTGTTGCACTGGACAGATGCAGTCATCAATCCAAAGATGTTATCACATAATTTAATTTAACGTTGTGATCCACTACCAAACCAGTGCCGGGTGGACATAAATAGTAAATAAGAATGATGAGGTTCTGTCCGATAGAGTAGTATCAGGATCAAAAAATTGAGCTGATACGTGGGAATATATGTGAACCTAGCCTCGTGCTATGGATATGGTAAAGTTAACTTTTCCAAACCCTGCAGACAGGTACAGATGCAATTGGGATTGTTCACATAAGTTTGATTCACTTGTCCAAAATCCTAGCCTGTGTAAAAAACATAAATCACTATGTATCACAAAAAAAATATTCAAAACTCAACTCAAAGAGGTTATCTGTATTATGAACAAACATCCGATTGAAAGAGCTGATTACAATGTAGATAAAAGTGCAATGAGTGGCGGTATAACAGCTCTTTTGAGAGCTGTTGTTTAGTGCATTTTGTATTTTCTGCTTATCTACCTCAACTTGCGCTAAGGACCCAGTAAACCATGAATAGAGAACTCCAGGCCCCAAGGGTTGCCAACAGGTCATGTTTTCAGGATCTCTTTAGTATTGCACAGGTGATAATTGAATCTCCTGTGCAGGTGATGATTCCAACCCCTCTGCAATGCTAAGGAAATCCTGAAGACATGGCCTATTGGCAGCCCTTGAGGCCTGGAGTTCCCCAGCTCTGCTGTAAACCAGTAAGCCAAGTCTGGCAGAGGAGAGGTGATAATAGTTCATCATCCATTAAGTACCGCCTACAGTTACCTGTATTGGCCCCAATATTGTCCAAAAATGGGAAAATTCTTAAACAGTTTTTAAAAGTCATTAAAAAGTGTCCAAAATTGTGCAGTATCAATTCCAGATGAGTTACCATATGTTTCTCTAGCATCAGGTTTAACAATGTGATATAAAAATACAAAATATATGAGAGAATGAGATCCTGTAGTCAAGAAATGCAGATTTTTTTGTAATAACAAAGGTTTTCTTCATGCAACATAATCAGGACATCACTGAAGCCTAATGGGTTTAGACTCATTATTTTTAAGCATCAGCCTTTGCTCCATCAATATATAAAATCAATCTGCGTGGTGTTTTGTAGGATCTTTGGAGCCAGAACATTCTGACCTCTATAATGATGAAAAGTATTTGATAATTCAGTCAACAAACATTATTTTAGGCAAGTGGCATCTTTCAGTCCAGTAGCTTTATAGTCTTCGTTACAATACATCTTTATTACCGTAGGTGAAAGATTCTTGGCTGGAAAGGAGCTGAGAATATTTGTATAATGTTTGCAAGCTACAAGCAGACGCTAATATAACCTTTTACTGCTGCCTTCAGACTTCAGAACATTTAGAAATATAGCCGTTCGTCTTGGGTATAAATTATAAGCATTTACCCTTCATCCATGAACTATTTCTTTTGTGCACTGTTCCCATTTTCAAATGTACTTTGTAACTACAATAAAAATGAATCCTGGTTATTTGGGTTTGCACAGGATGGCTTCAGCACCCAGTGTGGTCAAGAAGGTGTTCTGCATTTGCATCCTGTGTGGTTTCTCTTACACGGAACAGTAGGAGAACATGTGACTCACCCGCCAGGGCAGTGGGACACTCAGAACTGCAGTTCTCTTTGAGGATGTCACAGTGGCTCACCTGGTGCCAATCAAATTGGGGAAATAGTTTATATGGGGAATTAATTTGTGACGCCTGCTTGTCTCTAGAGCTCCTGCACGGCTCTCTCCTTCTTAGGATGAGCTTCTCCGGCTCCAGTCCCCTGGTCCCATGCTGCAACTCGGTCTCTCTCTCTAGGTCTCGCCTCCCTTCTTTGGGCGGTTCCCTCTTTTCCCGTCGTCGGCCCTCCAGGGGGCGGGTCTGCCTGGCCGACGGACAAGTCCTGTTATACTAGAGTCTTTGTGGTGGGCAGGTACGGCTTTTGCGCCATTCGGCAACCCGGCCCACGAAGGGAGGCCGCACCACTCCTTTCTGGATACACATGGCACCTTTTAGTCAGGTGCCATTGCACAGTTCTAAGGCATAGTCTTTAGGCGCACAAGACCCAGTTTACTGGGTCGGTAGGTCCTGTTCGTGATGCCAAAATGGATCAACCGCCAGGGCCGTGGGACACTCTGAACTGGGCCTTCAGTTCTCTTGGGGAATGTCACGATCACTTACCCGGCTCTGTGGCCCCGGCAAAGCCAATAAAATTGGGTAAATAGTTTATATGGGGAATAAAGTCGTGACGCCACCCGTGGTTTTCGGCAATTAGGTGGATGGCCGACAATGCGGTTCAGATCAACTGAGGAGGTTGGTGGTGCAGCAAAGTTGTTAACACTCTCCACGGGTAGAGTGTGGCCCCAGGGCAGTTATAAAATCAATTAGCAGA
Source organism: Allobates femoralis (assembly GCA_033576535.1). Lineage (NCBI taxonomy): Eukaryota > Metazoa > Chordata > Amphibia > Anura > Aromobatidae > Allobates > Allobates femoralis. Next base: position 124,824,244 of record JARQOC010000001.1, on the reverse strand, counting down.
TGTTATCAATGTAGTGTAGGGCAGGTGATGCAGTAAATAATTTGAGGTCACAGCAGGGTGCAATTTCCACAGTTTACTCACAGTTACTGGTTTCAATAACCAGCTGGGTGCTGTGTCCTCTGAGCCAGGGATCCAGCCACTCCCAAGTAGATTGGTGGCACTTGGCCGGTACCCCCTTTTTATGTACCTCACTGGGTCGTCTTCCCTGTGCTGGCTTGCTCCCTCCTGCCAGGCACCTCACACTCAGTGTCCCAATCCAGTAGCCTTGGACCAACATGGGTAATCTCCTTTGAGTCCCTTGGCCCTATGCGATTAAGTGTGGATTTTGACAGCTGCACCTGAAGTCACAGACGCCTCCAGATTGTTATCTGTGTCCTGTAGCTCCTCAACTAGTCTTGGCCCGGTACCCCCTGCGGCCCTGGTCCCTCCACTTGCCTGCGACCGGCAATGGATGCGGGCCCCACGGGTGGATTTCTCACTTCCCGTGTCCCTGGGACCCCTCCTTGTTTCTGGAGCTCCTGCACTGCTCTCCTTCCTGGGACGAGCTACTCCAGCTCCAGTCCCTGGTCTAACTCGCTGACTGCCTGCCCTGTCTTCCTCTGACTGACTGACTGACTGGCTGTCTGACTGAACTCAACTCCTTTTAGATGTTTCTACTCGTCTTTTTATACTGTCACTGTCCCACTCTATTCCTGCGCTTCTCTGATTGGTTCTTTCAAAAGCTTCCTCTTTCCTTCTGGTCCACCCACCTTCCTATCTAAGCCCCTATGTCCAGCCAGGTATGTGGTATGACAGCTCCCTCCATCTTCCTGGGCTGAAGTGGCTAGTGTTGGGTGCTGGTGTGTGGGTACCAGGTATTGCCCCTCCTTACCAGGGGTGGGGGTACCACACCTCTGGCTAAGGTGCAGTACCTCTGCGGTGACTGGACCCTCAGGGGCACCACACATGTACAGGACACTTCTGTGCTATCTAAAAGGGAATCTATATGCAGGTTTTTCTTATGTAATCTGAAGGAGGTAAAGGCTGAGTCTCAGATCTCTGCAATGTGTCACTTGTAAGTGTTATGTATTGACTGCCTTGCAGTCTAGAAGTGCTGCTTCTGTGGTTTACACTTAGCCTTTTTTTTCTCTGTCATGCAGTGTGCGGCTCTTCAGGTGGAGATTGCTGCAGGTGTGTGTGATGGAAATGACTCATGCTTAGGTGAGCTGAGGGGCGGGCCTGGGCTGGTTGCTCCCCACCCCTCAGCCATAAATGGGTCAGCTCACATCCACCTGATGTTGCTGAGTCAGTTTACTTCTGGACTGTGACCTGTTGTGAGCAGATGCTGATCTAAAGCTGCTGTTTTTCTCTCCATTGTAAGCTGCTGGGTTTCTGGCTTATGCCTAGGGCTTCTAAGGAGCTTTAGGGGCTAAAGCTGGTGGCTCGGACCTCCTCACCTTTAGAGGTACCTCCGAGATCAGGGCGAGCCAGGGACCCCAGTATCAGGGCAAGAGTAGGCTCCCCTGACACCCTACGTCCAGCTCCTTGCTACCCTTGCCTCCCAAGCGTGACTATAAGGCCTTGAGCTGTTGTTTTTATACAATGAAGGTTTTATCACCATGAGATTATCACTGCCTGGACGACAGCTCATGCACCTGCTAGACCATCTGCGCCCCTCCTCTGATAATGAGATTACTGTCAATAAACAATGTACACAGGGAGCTGTGGTGTGGATGGGGTTAGCTATCTGAGCTCTGCTACATGCTATATATAAGAACTCTTGGGCTATATGCTCACTTAGCAGTTTTTTTTCTGCACAAACAATGCATCTGCTGTCCAGCAAAATGCTGCAGAAAAAACGCTGCATTATTTCATTTTAGGTGTGTTTTCTAATGCGTTTTTTTTATCTCTTTCGCCAGAGAAGATTTTTGTAAAAATCATTTTCTGAAGCACAAGTCTCTCTCGAAAATGCCAGGAAAATCTGACAAAGAATGAGAACGTTGCTTCTTCTTTCTGCAACAAAATCTGCAGGTCAAATATCCTGAAGGGGGGCATTTTTAGGATGTGTTTTTACTTGCAGTATTGATTAAAAACTGTTAGATAAAAAAACACCAAAACCTCTATGTGTGCTCATAGCCTTAGGGTGCCGTCACACGCTTCAATTTTATGAACGATATTGTTAGCGATCACATGCACGCACGATCGCTAAAAATATCGTTAGGATCGCTGGTGAGCTGTCACACAGACAGACTCACCAGCGTTCAATAGACCAGAGACATTGTGGATACGATTTAAATATCGTCATAAATATTGTCATAAATTTACAACTATCATGAAGTACAATATGAGAAGCCACGTGAAGAGGAGTGGGTGGTTAGAGGATCGCGCTGCCGTTAAGAATCTCAGTCCATAAACAAAATATCAGTAAAAGCTTGAATTCAACGAAACGCGTTGAGACACAATAACATCCTCTGAACCAAGACTCTTGGAATCCATTGGGACGGTGATTCTTTAATGGCAGCACGATCCTCTATCCACCCACTCCTCTCCTCTACACGTCGCTTCTCTTATGTATGGATAGTATGCTGCAGCCGTATAAGCTCAGATAGTGGTTGTGGCTCTCACAACTCGACCAGGTGAGTAGTTCTGATATTATTTCTCACCTAATTTATGTCCAATAAGACCCTATATGTGCTTGTCTTCTTTCTAGCTTATAAAGTCCAATATGTCATGAGAAACCAGTCTCAGTATCACTGGGATATGTTGAAGCGTTCCAGAGTCATTGCCACATAAAGTGACACTGGTCAGGATGGTGACAATTGGCTCCGTCACTAAAGGATTAAACATGAGCCATGTATGAGGGAGCCGAAGTTGTGAAGTCCAAGTCGGAGTTGGATGTTTGGCTTAGCAACTCCACAGCCCTGGTCACATCCATGTGTAGCGCCCCTGTGACTAGGCGCCACAGAATGGTATTGCATTTATTATTTATGTGTAATATTATTGTAAGTTGCTAGTTTAGGATTTCAATCTTATGGAGTCTATTTTTACACTCACTTAGGACCGCACCACTTAGAGTAGGGGGAACTGGTAATATAGTAGGTTCCACAGGGTGGGGGCGGAGCTTAGGATAGAGGTAGAGTGACAGTTGACAGTTTACCTCAGTCGGTGCTGGGAAGGCAGACAGAGTGGTCAGGCCTGGCAGCCCAGCTGAGTGGAGGGTATCCCATCTTTATGTGGGGACCCAGGACAGATGGCAATGGGCCAGGGCTGGTAGGAGCCAGCTGGTCATGTTGAGGGGACACCGGTGACACGGACAACCGAGGCAGCCAGGAGTTCATCCCTGACTGAAAAGCCGACGAGCTGCAGGCCCAACAGAACCGGGTTGCTGACAGCGCCACAAGGTACCTCTCCCCTCAGGACTGAAAACCGGTTCAAGACACTAGAAGAAACTAAAAGGGACAGGCTGAATTCCAGTGACAGGGGCTTTAGTCTCTGGGCCCAGACCGTACCGGTAAAGCACAAACCTGATCTTCTAGATACAGACCGTAGGACTGGCAGGAGAGCTCTGCAAGGGTGGTAAAAGACTGAAAGATCTATAGAAAGAAAGTAGTAAACCCTGAAAGACAAAGAAAGGACATCTAGAGACTCCATAAGAGAAACCCTGAGTTGGCAGCAACACCCTAAAACCAAACTGTACCGTGTTTTTGTTATGCCATCAGCCGGTACCAAGTAAAGCAGAGTTAAACTGGAACTGTTTCTGTTATTCTCCCTGCCGCAGCCCGGAGGGCTTAACATCATCAAGCAGAGGGGTAAGAACTGCACCACCATCACCAACACTGTCCTCCCTCACCGTCTCACTACAACAGCTGCCCTGAGGTAAAGCTCCACCTGTGGGGAGCTGTACCACACATAGCTGCCTTAACCATCACCTCAGTGGCCGGCTGGCAGCGCCGGTACCAACTTACCGGACTCTACAGGTGGCGTCACGTTCCCCTGTAAATAACCCCTTTAACCCCCACCGTTTACCATCAACATCTGGTATAATTGGTCACCAGGGCACGGCACCGGGGTCCCGACCATCTGTGACTCCCCACACAGTAGCCCCGGTGACCGAGTACTTCATGCACCGCAGCCCTGGTTGAATCACATGCTTCATAGTTTGAGTACAGACCGCGATGCACAGACTGTCAGTGAATCTCCTGACCCAAAGTCAGAAAGTGCATGGCAGCTAGTCTATACATCACAGTCTGTATTCAGACTACAAAATACGGTTTGTGAATCTGGCCTATTTGCATCCCAGAATAGCTGTTAAAAGGGGATATTACATATTGGAAATGGTATCTGATCTGCAAGGCAGGATATTATGGAGAAGAAAGTGCAGATCAAATTGATAGACTTTTTTGGGGGCAAGGTTTCAATTTACTTAAAAGTTTATGTACTGAAATTCCAAGTGTTTGTATGTACAGTATAAGATGGTCCCCCTATGACAATACATGCAGAGACAGCTGCCAATCTCTAGTAGGACCACCCACCAGACTCCGGTATACAAACATCATGGATGTGAATGAATAAAATGCAAGTTATACGGAATCTTTTCCAAGAAATGTAAATGTCATTCTGTTCGGATGTACCTTCTTTATTTGATGCTGCGAAACATCACAGTCAAGGGGTTCACCCTCCTCACCCCGGGCCACCACTGACATCGTTAATAGGGAGTATGTGTGACCAGACAACTTTGCAAGGCACCATCAACATAGGGGCCCCTGGCTCATTCTCTCTTGCACATAGTGCGGTACTGCTGCGTTTTTCGCCGGTTAGAAAGAGTTCACAACTCGGGGTAAAACCTCAGGTTATTTACTGTAAATTAACTTGAAACAAAGGTTTGAGCAGAGTACAAATCATCCAGCTTTCATAGTTATAGAAAAACAACTATTCTACACAGGATTCAGGCATGTTCACGATATTCTTATAGCAGGTTCCACATTGTTCTCTCTGCCCTAACACAGGCCGAGTCTTCATACAGAGCTACAGACATGTTGTCATCTCCTCTCACAAAGGTTGTCAGGTAGGGAGGGGGAGGTTGGTTCATATGTATCCCACCAGTATCTAAACTCAAGGGTCCACGTGTTTCGCTGTAGCTATGCTACTCTTCCTGGAGCTACTCCTAGAGTCAATGTCCTGTGCCAGTGTCCCTCAACCGACATCTTCAGGGCAGTCCACCATCTTACACTGTCCACAGATTACAGGTTCTGGATACTTAACTAACTTTTTTAAAGTTACTGTGATCTTGCCTAAACTTTCCTCCGAACATTACGGATTTTCAGACTTTTTTTGTATCACAGTTAGGCCGGTGAATCTGAAACTCTTCTACCTCCAGAGATGTTAAGATGCTGCAATCTTGTATAACACAACCATCAGTGAAGTATTCTTTATTCTTATTTGACACGTTGCATAAAATAAAGTTGTTTACTTGAAAGCATCTTACAAATCTCAAGGTGCTGGGAATAAAATTTAACTTGCTAATACAGGCTTCTTGATGCCTTACCTCAGGTATAACCATTTGTTATGACAGCTATGCTAGTTAAAATCAAATATTTTTGCATATTTATAGGAAGCAATGACACAATGAAGACCGAAAACCTTGGGGAATCACACAATAAAGTGCACCTGCCTGAAACTGAATGTACTGTAATAATCAGTCCTTGTTCTGCAGGAGTGTAATAAAGGCTGAGACTCAGTGTGAGGTCAAGATGTCTATAGGAGTATGTAACACATACGTCATTTCTAGTTTAGTCAACTGTTTGTTTTTAACTGAAGGGCACTCATCAGCATCAGTCATGTTCTCTAGCGCCCGGAGCGTGTGGTATTTTGGTATATTTCTTCAATAACGGTGAAGAGATGAATCAGTAAAGTTATTGATACCGTTTTTCATCCGTAAAGGTATCTGCGATTAGATTTGATCAGTTTTGACAATTTATTTTTGTATATGATGGAGAAGTGACACCTCTCCAGAGATCAGCACTATGAATAGGTATGCGCGAGTATAATCCTTACTATTTAGTACTTGCCGAATAGTAACAATATTTGGGCCACTTGCTACTCCGCGAGTTTCTTGCGATTACTCAGTAGGAGTAGCGAGTAGTGCATTCACTTTCACATTGTATCTATATACACTGCGAAAGTGGAATAAAAGTTGTCAAAAATAAAAAAAATATCATACACACCAATCCGACGCCTGCACCGGGGACCCGTAAAGAAGACATCCCATGTACGGCTAGGACCCGTCAGTCTGATAGCCAATCAGATGGCTGGTAGTGATCTGGCCAATCAGATGGCCTGACATCACAAACCACATGATCGCTACCAGCCACCTGATTGGCCAGATTGCCAGGTCTTGAAGGTGCATCAATGACCTGGCAGTCTGGCCAATCAGGTGGCTGGTAGTGATCATGTGGTTTGTGACATCAAGCCATCTGATTAGCCAGATCGCTACCAGCCATCTGATTGGCTATCAGACTGACAGGTCCTAGCCGTACATGGGATGTCTTCTTTTCGGGTCCCCGGTGCAGCCGTCGGATTGGTATGATATTTTTTTACTTTTAACAACTTTTATTCACTTTTATTCCATTTTCGCAGTGTATATATAGATACACTGCGAAAGTACTTGGTTCTACATTCACTTTCATTGGACTCGCTATACTCGCAATGAGTACCGAGTATCAGGACCTACTCGCTACGAGTATAGCGAGTCTGAATATTGCAGTACTTGCTCATCCCTACTAATGACACGCCCCTTCAGGGTCTTAGGATACTCGGAACCGGGCTTTGAGGCTTCACGGGAGTCACAGGGGTCGAGACCCGGCTCCGTGACCCTGGCGGTGTCATTAAAAGATAGGTGTGGGTGGCTGTCTCCTTTAGGGAAGTTCATGAGGTGAGGAGGGTTCATTAGGGAAGGAATGACCAGGCCGCAGGATATCTGTTTTACATGACACCTCCTGCAGGTTGCGGGTATTGATGGCCGCCATTGTACGATAGTTTCTCTTGGGGCCAATGGTACAGAGGCAGCAGTGTTGTAAAGCTCTCTACGAGTAGGGCTGACCCCCAGGGCAACAAATGGTACCTGACTGAGTTGGTAGTTATGTTTCTGATGCTCACGACATGTCAAGAAAGTTCACAGACACAGCAGGTTGCAGTCTTCAGATCATTTAACTCAATGTTACTTGTGCAACGGCCCGATGAGTGCTGGGTTCCCGGAGGCAGGGATTCAGCTGCTCCTGGGTAGTAGGATGACACGTAACCGGTACCCCTTCTCTTTACTTCCTCGGTCGTCTCACACTGCGCTTGCTTCACCCTCCTGCCTTGCGCCTCGCCACACAGAGCTCTGAGCCAGCCGCTGTAGGTTTTTCCACTTTGTAGTATCTCCCTTAACCCTATCTTTCCCACCTTTTCAGCAGATGTGTACGGTTATCGACTGAGGCACCTTGGAAGTACCACAGCCTGCTGGTCTGTCTTCTCCACTAGTCTTGGGTCCCGGTGCCCTTATTCTGCGGCCTGGTCCCTCCACTGCCTGCGCTTAACAATGGATACGAGCCCCATGGGTGTATTGCTCACCGCCCTTGCTTCTGGGACCCTCTCTTGCTCATGGAGCCACCTGGTTCTCTTTCTCTGCTCTTCAGTCAGACCTCAGGACTAGCTCTCACTAGCTCCAGTCCTCTGGACTCTTCTCTCAAGTTCTTTCTTCTCTCTGACAGGCTTCTTTCGTCTAGCTTCCCTCCAACTCGATTCTTGCTGTTCAACTGTCCTTCTCCTACTTTCTAGATTTTTCCCGCTCTATTTATACCCTCTGTATTGTGTCCCACGTCATCTACATGTGCTTCCTAATTTCACTCCTCCCAGGTGCTCCCTCTAACTACTTCCTCTCCACCCATCCCCACTACCCTGGTTCCTCCTTCCAGACAGAATCAGGGACTGCGCTCTCCTGTAGGAGCAATCTCGCCCTAACTCTGACCTGGACCTAGTGCCTGGGTGTCCCGTCACTGGTCTGTGCCCTCCTTACCCGAGAATGGGATATTACACCCTAACAGGGGTGCACTACGTCTATTGCGACTAGATCCGCAGGAGCGCCACACTAATATTTACATTGATATGAAACGGACCTCCTATTGTAATAGACCACATCTTAACTATGAGAGCCCCTCTTCTAGATACAATCAGCTGTTTGAAGCCACCTGAGTTAAATATAGTAATATATGGCTGCTAATTAGAGTCACTCATAGGGAGGTCCCAAGTACTTAATAATTTTCATATCAGGCTCAAAGATAAAAAGAGAGAGGAAAGACTGCTACTGGGTTATACCTGGTGGTTCTAGAGGTTAGAGGTGATGCCGTGGGCTTGCACTAACCTTGTTTTGTTATGCACCCCTGCAGCTGCTGTGTAAGCCGTACTGTCTCCAGCTGACTTCGGCGTGGAGCGTGTGGGGTAGGCAGGGTCTGAAAGGTCCTGCTTCTGGAGTTCCTCCACACTGTTCACCGCTGCTCCAGCCGCTTCACCCTCAGCAAGGGAAACATAACAGAAGAACTACAAGGAAAGAGTGGGCTTAATGGGTCGCAAGTAAGCAAGAGCTGAAGGGCAAGAAGAAATAATTAAAAGGATTTTTTATTTACCAGGTATTCCGCATTTTCACGAAGGTGGCAGATCGCCATTATAACGCATATTGCCCATGAAAAAAAATCCTTTTAATTATTCTTCTTTTCCCTCTGCACTTGCTTACCTGCACCCATTTTGTCTGCTCTTTCATTGTCGGTTCTTCAATAACTTTCATATGTTATACAGGGCTCATTCAGACATCTGTGCCAATCAGTCCAAGCACTGATCGCTAAAACACGGACTGGCTGTGACTCTCATGACCTCAATGTGACAGCTTCAAGCATATCTATGTCACGCTCGGGTTGAGAGACAGCCTGTTTGTGAATCGCGGTCTAAGGTCAGGTGGTAATCCACAGACAAGACAATGAGCCCTAAATGATAGGACAACCTCTTTATGATTGTGCTTGCATATAAATGATCACTTTTGGAGGCAGTTTCTCTAAGTGTAATAGCTCCTTCACACGTCAGTGCTATGTTTTTCACAAGTAACATTCTTACCTAACATAGTCTTCGTAGTAGTTTACATGTTCGATTTTTTTTTTTTCTTGAACTGCTTGATCCACACAAAATCATGAAGACTTGCATGATTATAGATCCAAGTATCGCATAAAACTCACCTATTCAATTCTCTGGGACTGTAAAAAATTTGACCGCACCTGGATGCCATCCGGGTCCATTTTTATGGACTGTTTGATAGGAGAAGGTGGAGAAACGTACTTGTCTTTTTACCATCTGAGAAAAGCTGATGAAGCTCTGACCAAACCCTGATGGTAAAAACTGACACCAAACTCTGATGACACTTAGATCAAACACACTCACCAAACTCTGATGACACTTTGATCAAACACACTCACCAAACTCTGATGACACTTTGATCAAACACACTCACCAAACTCTGGTGACACTTTGATTAAACACACTCACCAACTATGGTGACACTTTGCTCAAACACACTCACCAAACTCTGATGACACTTTGCTCAAACACACTCACCAAACACTGGTGACACTTTGATCAAATACACTCACCAAACTCTGATGACACTTTGCTCAAACACACTCACCAAACAATGGTGACACTTTGATCAAACACACTCACCAAACTCTGATGACACTTTGATCAAACACACCCACCAAACTTTGATGACACTTTGATCAAACACACTCACCAAACTCTGATGACACTTTGATCAAACACACTCACCAAACTCTGATGACACTTTGATCAAACACACTCACCAAACTCTGGTGACACTGATCAAAACACGCATAAAACTTGGATCATTTATGTATGTACAAGCAAAATCACTGACATTTGAATGAGACTTCATTGATGCTCACAGTGAAATTTACATTTACAATGTCTATAGCCCAGGAGACCCAGGGTAGGCAACAGTGATGCTGAATAACAATGAAGGAAAAATTGCTTCCTGAAAATGGAAAATACCCATCAGATCTCAGATTACTGATTAGTCATTGGTGATTTGAGAAATTTTTGTGAACAAGTAATAGTGGTTTCCTCCCTCTGTCAGCTCATTTTAGAAATTAGTCACCTCCAGCATCCCCCCTCGTGTCTTATGGTGCAGATATACACTCCAGTGACTGTATTCCTGTATCTGTATCAGAATAAGGCTGCGTTCACCCAAGCACATCCAAAATCATCTATTCTACTTTTATAAAATAAACTGATCGTTTTTCATTTATATTGTTGGCTGGGTTCACACAATCTGTATGCCATTCGTGTGTCTATTTTTTATGTCTGTATGATTATTTTGTATATCTGTTCATTTTTGTTTGCATGAATAATTTAATAAATAATAAAGTGAAAGTACAATTTTCTATCTTTAGAATTGTAATGTATCTGTGAAAAGTGCTGGACATATGGATGGTGACTTTTATGGGATCTGCTTTTATGCACCCACTGACTTATAATGCATGGCATGGTGGCTCAGTGGTTAGCACTGCCACCTTGCAGCCCTGAGGTCCTGGGTTAAATTCCCACCAAGGACAACATCTGCAAGGAGATTGTATGTTCTTCCTGTGTTTGGATGGGTTTCCTCCCACATTGCAAAGACATACAGATAGGATGTTTAGATTGTGAGCAACAATGGGGGACAACATTACTGATGTATATAAAGTGCTATGGAACTAATAGTGCTATATAAATGAATAAATATAATGGGTGAGTCTGAGCCATAATACAATTCAAAGTAGTGCATGCTGTAATTATTAACTCACATACTACCAGTCCTTATGTAAAAATGAATATGTAAGCGGTCGCTTTGACTTTCATTTGTCTGTATACTATCAGTTTTGCACATGGACATTTAACATGTTCTAACAAACCCTATAATATTCACGGCACTGATTGCACTCAGAACAATGTTATTCAATGAGTCAGTGCTGATAAAGGTTATTATTCTCATAACGACTTGTCATGCTGCAGTTTGACTCTGAAATCGGATGAGACTCACCCATTCGAGTCTATGGATGTGAGAACAAAATCGGATGCCACAGTGGAGCACCTGATTTTTATGGATACATTGTACTTCTGTAACATAGGAAACTGTAAATGGTCCTGTCATTTTTAGTAGCTGCTGAGTGAAAAAACAGATTGTACATAGGTGACAATTGAGGAAAAATCCTGATGATCACCACTGATCTTGCACATTTTCATTTTACGGTGTTGTGAACAAGACTCAAGTGTTTCTCAGCACATTATACCATATAAATGAATATACTTTTCTATATGTAGGCCACAAACACGTAACATATGTAAATTACACGAATGATACCTCTTTGTTAGAAAAGCACATTGACAGAAATGACTTTAAAGTGATCCTGACTAAACCTTGGGGAGCGTGAATCAGACACTGACTGCATTATGAAAGCTCTGTATGTTCTTCTCTGAAATTCCACAACATATTTTGAGAATCCAGCTTGGGATGATGTGTCTCAGATGATTACGCTGGGGCAGGATTCTCCGTGCCTAATTCCCCATGACTGAGAGGTGTCTCCCTATACACACACACATAGGAAGAGACCTGTCAGTCATGGGGAATGGGGCACGGAGATGCCATCAGGGACGGCCTTGGAGTATTCATCCGAGTCATTTCTCAGATCAGAATAAGGCTGCGTTCACCCAAGCACATCCAAAATCATCTATTCTACTTTTATAAAAATAAACTGATCGTTTTTCATTTATATTGTTGGCTGGGTTCACACAATCTGTATGCCATTCGTGTGTCTATTTTTTATGTCTGTATGATTATTTTGTATATCTGTTCATTTTTTGTTTGCATGAATAATTTAATAAATAATAAAGTGAAAGTACAATTTTCTATCTTTAGAATTGTAATGTATCTGTGAAAAGTGCTGGCCATATGGATGGTGACCTTTATGGGATCTGCTTTTATGCACCCACTGACTTATAATGCATGGCATGGTCGCTCAGTGGTTAGCACTGCCACCTTGCAGCCCTGAGGTCCTGGGTTAAATTCCCACCAAGGACAACATCTGCAAGGAGATTGTATGTTCTTCCTGTGTTTGGATGGGTTTCCTCCCACATTGCAAAGCCATACAGATAGGATGTTTAGATTGTGAGCCCCAATGGGGACAACATTACTGATGTATATAAAGTGCTATGGAACTAATAGTGCTATATAAATGAATAAATATAATGGGTGAGTCTGAGCCATAATACAATTCAAAGTAGTGCATGCTGTAATTATTAACTCACATACTATCAGTCCTTATGTAAAAATGAATATGTAAGCGGTCGCTTTGACTTTCATTTGTCTGTATACTATCAGTTTTGCACATGGACATTTAACATGTTCTAACAAACCCTATAATATTCACGGCACTGATTGCACTAGGAACAATGTTATTCAATGAGTCAGTGCTGATAAAGGTTATTATTCTCATTGTCATGCTGAAGTTTGACTCTGAAATCGGATGAGACTCACCCATTCGAGTCTATGGATGTGAGAACAAAATCGGATGCCACAGTGGAGCACCTGATTTTTATGGATACATTGTACTTCTGTAACATAGGAAACTGTAAATGGTCCTGTCATTTTTAGTAGCTGCTGAGTGAAAAAACAGATTGTACATAGGTGACAATTGAGGAAAAAATTGTTTTACTTTTCTGGATTAGAATGGGATTTTTTTTATGCTCTGGGTGACCCCAGCCCTAATGTGAGAAGCGGAGTCCCCCATTCAGTCACATCAGAGTAACGTGTGCAGCGAGTGTTTGTGTCATTCAAAACGAAGCATGTCCCACAAACACAAGCCAAACAAGTCAATGGAAAATAAAGTATTATTATTATTATTATTATTTATTTATATAGCGCCATTAGGTTCCATGGCGCTTTACATGAGGCTGAGGGAGACAAGAACAAGTACACTGGCTCTTAAAGGGAACCTGTCACCAGGTTTTTGCAACCTAATCTGAGAGTAGCATAATGTAGGACGCGAGATCCTGATTCCAGCGATGTGTGACTTACAGGGCTGCTCAGTGTAGTTTTGATAAAATCACTGTTCAATCAGCTGGTGATTATCATTAGTCTGGCAGTCTGGTAGTCTGGCATATTCATAAACTGCTAAATCTGCAGCAGAGAAGACACAAATGTTATCAAAATGATAGCAAGCAGCTCAGTAAATGACACATCACTGGAATCGGGGTCTCTGTCTCTACATTATGCTGCTCTCAGATGGGATGGCAAAAACCTGGTGATATGCTAGGGTCACATTTGCGGCAGGGCACTGCGGATCCTGATCCGGGATTGAGCAGTAAAAGTGCTCAAAACCGGATCAGAAACCGCAGCCCATAGGAGCCCATTATAGTAATCGGATTGCACTACATGCAATCCGGTTACTGCCTCCGGTTTCGTTGCCTTCATGAAAAATCATGCAGGCAACGTTTTTCGGAGCGGTATCTCTGCCGCAGCAGAATTCCCATAATGGGCTCCAATAGGAGCCCATGAGGCTGCCGCAAGGCATATGTGAATGCCTGCGGCAGCCGGCGACTTTGTTCTGCACAAAGTGTTAAATCTTAATAATCCATGTGGGCAACATGTCTCTAGGGGGTGCCCACCCCCCCTAGAGACATGCTGTCCACTCAGGTGGCCATGTGAGGGTTTAATGTGGGCAAATATAGTATTGCCGGCTATTGTCGGCATTTTCAATTTTATGAATGAACCCGGCGGCTCCTCACTGTGTAGTAGATATAGTACGTAATGTACGTACTGTATGAGCTGCTAGCCTTGGTCCTGAAAGCATTAACATTAGGTCTATGGCGGTGAGCTGCCCATAGACCTAATGTTAATGCTTTCAGGACCAAGGCTAGCGGCTCAGAGTACGTACATTACGTACTTTATCTACTACACAGCGAGGAGCCGCCGGGTTCATTCATAAAATTGAAAATGCCGACAATAGCCGGCAATACAAGAAATGGCCACATTATCCCCTCACATCGCCACCTGAGTGGACATCATGTCTCTAGGGAGGGTGGGCACCCCCTAGAGACATGTTGCCCACATCTATTATTAACATTAACCCTTTGTTCATCCCTGTGGCAGCAGGGATGAACAAAGTATTCGGCAACCAGATTGCACATTCAGAGCAATCCAGTTGCTGGATTCTGGCTTAGGGACACAAAATGTGTCCAAATTGTGTGTGAATGCAATTGCGATTACTGCATCCGGATGTGGATGTGGTAACCGCAATTGCACTTCCAAGTGTGACCCTAGCCATAGATCACCTTTAATAGGAGGGGAGTAAAAGAAAGAAAGAAAATGAAAGCACAATATAAAAATTCCTTGTTTTGGACGGGTTAGGAGGTTAAACCTGGTCTGCAAAACGTTTACGGTTACTATTTTGCATTCATATTTCCCTAAAACTTTTCAGCTTGTAGTTTATACTGAGGTGGCTTCATACACTCTTTAAATGACTGCTATTACAGGAAAAACCCAACCAAACTGGGAGGGGGGCTGGTATGCAGAGATTTCTCATTAGGACTCGCACAACATTGTCGAGAATGTGACACATTTCTAATAATGACTTCTTTATTAAAGAGTATACATAGATCTGTGAAATGTCACATAAGGTTAATTATTTCCCAAGAAGATTTACTTTGTGGCAGTGAATAGTTGGAATATGCTCAAACATGGGGATTTTGTTTTGTCATTTAGAACAAAAAATTTAAAAACTTAAAAAAAAGCCTAGGTGAACAAAATGCACACAAGCGCTAGCACTCCGTCACATGTCCTTGTTTCCGATACTGGTGGCATCCATTTTTTTCATAGATACCACATATACTATTATAACCTGTGCCAATCTTTACATGTCCATGTTATTTTTTTAAACTTTGTTTTTTTATTAGATTTTAGAAAAAAAAAAAAAAAAGTACAATCACAAGGCACTAAGGTCGGTTTCAGACTTGCGCTCGGTCTGCAGCATTTGCGAACACAGCCAAACGAATGCGGACTACCTCCCTAAGTGTAACATGGAGGTGCTTGGTACCTGCGTTTGGCTGCGTTCGCATGCATTTGCATCTGGTTACGTAAAAAAACATGTTTCCTCGGACGCAGCAAAAATACAACTTGTTGCAATTTTTGTGCATCCAAGAGAGCTTGATTTCTATGCAAGCGTCCACGTATGCGCAGAAATCATGTATTGGATCCTATGTGAACGCATTGCCATCCGCAGCACAAGAAAGCGAACATGTGCGTTCACATAGTATGTTATTGTAAATGTTTCCGACCACCCAATCATCGGTCTCGGGAGGCGGAGATCAGCGGCGATTGCTGCCGCTTATTTCACGGCCATCGCCGCCGCTGATTTCCTGCCCGCCACTGCTGATATCTGCCTCCCACCCGCCGAGACCGATGATTGGGTGGCTGGGCACCATACTATGTGGACGCATGCGGAGAATCACTGCTGTGTTCACATCTGTATGACCGCGTTTGGCACTCCGTTTGCGTCTGCATGACAGATGCTCACAGGCTTAAAGGCTAGTGTGAAGCTAGCCTAACCATGTCGAGAACTACACATTACTACTGAGGGTTAAGAGAATACAAAAGATGTTATAAACTTGCTACTCAGATCATAAAAAAGCAACGACATAAAATGAACATTGAGGAGCAGGATGAGAAAGTACATAGCCAAAACCACTAGATATGAAACATGGCATGTAAAGCATCATCCATCTGACAGATATTAATTTGCAGCTCATCAGCTGGCCTTACAGTGACGTGAGTGAATTTGTTATGTTTGTTCCCCACTATGACGCTGAAAATATATCTCCCATAGGCGGCCGTCACACGCTGAGATATCTCGAGCGATATTGTAAGCGATCACGTGCACGCGCAATCGCTTACAATATCGCTCACATCGCTGGTGAGATGTCACACAGACAGACTCACCAGCGATGTGGAGCCGCGATCTCGCTGGTAACTATGGTACACATCGGGTAACTAGGCGCCGTGCGTCGCTTAGTTACCCGACGTGTACCATAGTTACCATCTCCCAGCATAGACTCTGCGCTGGGAAATCGCTCATCGTGGTGTTATACACCACGATGAGACAGATAGTCAAATCGCTCATCGCTAGATCTGAGAACCGGAGCTCAGATCAGCGATGTCACGATCAAGCGATTTAACATCGTAAATCGCTTGATTACATGCAACGATTTCTTGCCCGATATCGCTTAAGCGATAAAAAAGGAGATCGCTTAAACGATATCGGGCAAGAAATCGTTCCGTGTGACGGCCGCCATAAAAATTGGATCGATGCAAACTCAAATCTTAATAACTTTGCTATGGCCTTGAAAATCCTGATTGCAGAGTGGACTCCAGAGGGACACTTCTCATGCTCTGTATTCACAGACCCCCGACCTTGTGACCCCCTGGAGATAACCAGCTCAATGATCTGGTCACACCAGGGGGTCCTAATTGAACAGGGCCAAATGTTAGGCTTCTTTCACATTGCGATTTTAGAGGATCCATGGCTGTCCATTGTAAAATGAACAGCCACGGATCCGAATCGGTCGCCATGTTATCCTATGGGGATCGGATCAGATTTGGCTTAATTGCCATCCGATTTTGTGGGATTCGATTTGTGTCCGATTTTTTGCTGTACCCAAAATCGGAGACAGCCAAATCCGACCCGATCTGCGGCCTTTAACCTGGGGGCCAATGAAGCACGGGTCCCAGAAACACAGGATCGTTTCCCGGACCCGATTTTAGTGTACTGAGCATGCTCAGTACACTAAAACTGCTCCTAACCATCTAATTTCACTTCCGCAATGTATATACATACATTGCGGAAGTGAAATTTAGTAAAAGAAAGGGTTAAAATAACAAATACGGTATGTTTGCTCACCTGTCCAGCGAGTCCCCCGGCACCTCCAGCAAGCTCCGGACAGGACCTGCGGTTACGTCACAACCTGGCAGCGTCATCGGGTCACATGACCACAGTTACCGCGATAACTGTGGTCATGTGACCCGATCAGATGATCAGGTTGTGATGTAACTGCAGGTCCTACAAGCATCCCGACCTTGCTGGAGGTGCCGAAGGACTCGCTGGACAGGTGAGCATATATATTTTTTATTTTTAACCCTTTCTTTTACTAAATTTCACTTCCGCAATGTATGTTATACATTGCGGAAGTGAAAGTGCCCCGCTGTGTCCGGATCAGTGATAATCATGGTCCTGGACACAGAAATAGGTCACCCCCTGTGGTGTCCTTTCCTGTCCGTGGGGTCCTGCAAAAAGTAGGATCCCACGAACAAGAAAAAATATACTATGTGAAACCAGCCTTAGCTGTTTCTTCCTCAGTTATAATTAGTTTCTGACTTCCTTAGATACAATTAATCCCATATGTTTAATGTGAAAGGGTGTCTCATTTTTGGAGTTATCTATATGCATTTTTACAGTTTCTCTATAACAATAAGCAATTCTAAGAATAGAATATCTATTACAATAGTGGACAGTTCCTATAATGTATCCAGCAATATTTGTCAATGATTTATGTCACTTGCATGGTATAACATTTTTGTCCAGTTCATAAAATACGGTAATGCATTTTCAACACTGTTTAGAAACCTCCATATTATATATCTCAGAAAATCCAAACTTTGTAGGTCATGAGCTACTTTCAGAAAACATTATTGTGTAGCTTTACTGAATATTAAAGGGAAAACTGTATTACCAATATGACCACGTGATATGGGTTTTACCCTGGTATTAATAGACACACATATGCTCTTTATCCTAATAAATAGTATTTGCAGCTGCCATCAGCTATAGGGCCACATGCGGGGGCTATTTGGCTCCTGAGCCACTAGTTGATGAACATTGATTTATATTGTGCTAGTAATAATTTACTAACAGTATACATTTTCCATTAACAGGTAGAAACCATCCCCCTGGGTATAGAAACGATCTATTCAACGGTACCCGAAGATGCTGAACAGAAAGCTGAACATCTATTGGTCAAAGAGGTAATAGTGAGAGACTTTTATAGCAGCTCAAATCATAAAATATATACAACACAAGGCTAAGTTTCCATGAGCCTATAAAAAAGGACAATTATTCATCTGTATTATCATCCGTGTGGTATGTGTTTCTATATATCATGTATAGGTATTAGGCTAGGGGCCGACCACTTTTTTTTTGTCATTTGAGATAAGGCTAGGGTCACACCTGTGGTATTTTTATACATCCGGATCCGGTTTTGAGCATTAAAAATGCTCAAAACCGCATCTGGATCCGCAGCCCATAGACTCCCATTAAAAAATCGGATTGCCTCAATGGCAATGCGGTAACCGGGTCGGGTCCGGTTTTGCAGCCTGCTGTAAAAATCATGCTGGCTGCATTTTTCGGAGCGGTTCCAAAACCGGATCAGTTTTTCTTTTTTAACGTGGGCGCCTATGGGAACCGGATCCGATACTGCAAGGTACATAAATGTACCTTGCGGTTCCGGATCCAGTTTTCAAAATTGCAAAAACCCACATTCCAAAACCAGATGCATTAATGCATGCAGATCCGGAATGAGGGTTGCAATTTTACTATCAAAAGATAGTATGAAGGCACACGGTAAAATCGCATCCGGTAATGGATTGTGCCTTTTAAGTGTGACCCTAGCCTAATTGGATCAATTATGCTAATCAGCCTCTGATCACCCTCTGGTTAAGTGTGATGTGATTTTTCCTTGGACCTTTCCTCGGACAGAAAAAAAAAATTATTTTTGTATGACCACATAGTATAACATTGGTTCAAGTGTGATGTGACTTTTCCTACATACAGTTTCCTATTTTAAAAAATGGCAATATATCCATAAAAGTGCCATGCTGTACAGTTGATCCATATGGGATCCATTTTTTTGAGCACTCATTGATGTGAATTGGTGAAACTCAACTGAAATACAAAAGAAATGAGTGCGTGCTGCAATTATTCTTACAGGATCATCTATCGATGGGGAAAAAAGAAGTGTGACAGGGTCCCTTTAAGTTATTAATCTGAAAGCAGCATTAATGCTACGTTCAGACAGAGCGTACTAATCTAGGCTTGGTATTGCATTCCTGCCGTATGTTTGTATCCATATATATGATCTTGACATGCCATATCCGCTTTAATCCTGCATTAGGCAGCCTTGTCTCTACTTTGTATGTTGTTAACCCTATCTGGAGACATTATTACAGAACAGTTTTGGAAAACGTTTTCCACCTGTTCACATTGTGATTTGTTGGAGGGGGTCGGTTTTAGGGTTTGCATGCATATTACTGCATTTTACGCATTTTAAATGTGTTTTTATTTGTTTGTTGTGTTCAGTGATATGTCTAATAAAAATGTGTCTATTTTGCTTATGTCTCGCCCGGGCAGGGGTACTCAGAGCCGGCCCTCTCTTGTCCAGTTCAGGGCTCCTGGGTGTCACGTGACATGACCCGGTTCGTGGGCCCAGGCATTGCAATAAAAGGATAGTAATAAAGAAAAAGGGGAAAAATATAGTTGTTATGAAATGTTTGTGGCAGTGTAGGCCACCACAGGTCCTCTGGGGATGATAACGGTAGACAGCAAGGATGGTAGGCCCTCCACGGGTAGGGCTTTCCCAAGAGCAGGGATGTAGGAAGAATGTTAATTACACTACAGGGGCCAGCGGAGTTCAGCTGCTGCTGGCAGAATCCAGTGTCACTTACAAGTAGGCCATCTCTGCCTGCGCGGCAATTCAGTCGGCGGCTCCTCAGGTGAGCTACTGCTGCAGTCGCACAAATAAGTCTCATACGCTGAGTTCTGAATTCACCTGGGTACTTTACTCCACATGCACAGTTCTCTTTACAAGTACACTAGTAGCTCCAGACACCGGTTAGCAGCTGGGATGGTTTGCTAAGGGCACCCCCTTTCTAGTACCTTTGGGCCTCTCTACTAAGTCCCACACATCCTCCGGTCCAGCAGTCATGGGCTTCTCCTGGGCCCCCTCTCCGGGACTCCTAGCCCTAGTGTGAAGGCCTTTCCATTGTTGTGTCGGGGGTTGGGACCGGGACATAAAGACCCTGCCTGGATTCGTGGTTGGGGCTTGCAACTTCCCCTGCCACATCAACAGGGCCGACTCCCTGGTGTCGGCCCGGTCCCCCCGAGTCCTTGCTGGTTCAGACACACCGTGGACCCCCTGTGCTCTTCCTCGGTACATAGTCTGGGACCCGGACTGGCCATACGGTGGCACAGGCCGCTGGTTCCGGGTTCTTCTTCTCTGGTGTTACAGTTTCACGGCTTGCTGGGTGTCTCTGCTTAGGAGTTCTGTTCCTCTCCTACTACAGCTCACCAGAAACTCAAACCAGCACTCTTTCTGTCTCTCCGACTAAGTAAGTTCTCCTAACCTAATGTTTCTGGTGTTACTCCAGTTCCTCCACCCCTTTCCCGGCTTCTTCTCTGGCTCTCCACTCTCCACTTAACTCCCCCCACTATCCCTTGCCTGACATGGAGTACTAGGTCTAGGGATTGGGGGATGTTTTCGGTATTGGTGTGGGGTGACTTACTTACCAGTCCCAGCTGCTGTACTTTACTGTGGCCACTGGTCCGCAGGGGCGCCACACTTATATGATCTCTTGGGTAATCCCATTTGTTCATACACACCAGCTGTTCTTTTTCATATACTTGCAGTTTTTGAGGTGTGCTTTTTTAATCCATTCCCTGGTGAATATTGTGGTGCCCTCCATTTGCCTTCTACAACTGATCCATTTTTGTGCAGTTTTAACAAAAATGCTGCACCAAAAACAGATCAGAAACGTCCAGTGTGAACTTAGCCTAACAAAATGTACCAGGCCCATGATGACCCAGTGACGTCTACTGCATCACCTGTATATACTGTGTACGTGGTTTTACATTTCGTTTCCTTGAAACAAGTTCTGATGACAAATGTCTGTATTGCAAGCAAAAGCTGGAAAATAGCAATGGCTGGTTATTGTGGGCACGCCGTATTAGTGTGTTTACACTGACGAAGGGACTATTGGCAGACAAACAGGACAGAAACAATCTGTCTGAAATATCATCAGAGACAGATCATTATGGAAGCAAACCACAAAGTCAAAGCAAACAAAGGGCTACTTGACTTGAACATTGCACTACAAAGCATTACCTAATGCTGTTATCATTTCCGTGTGGTTTACCTGTAATCACATTATCACTTATCTCTGGATGGAGGAGTCTAAAGTGAGGATGATCTGCGTTCTTCATGGCGTTGTGTGACCCGTTGTTGTAATTCAGCAGAAAACTGCTTAAAAGCTTCTAAATACAGAGATACCCGGAGGTATACATTACATGATGTTGCGTACCATTACCAATATTGTTGGAAACCAATATGATAGTGATCTATATATCACATGAATTATATGGCTATCTAATACCTTGTTTTGGGGTTAGACGTGATTTGGTGATTTTTTTCATAAATGTGGATGTTTCAGATTCATCAAATATTTTTATTGAATTTACCAGGTTTTTCTACAATGTATCCACTTGGCGGCCATCTTTTAGGATCCTGTAGACATGAGCGACTATACGAGTGTCCCATTCTTGCTGCAGAAATATGTATGGAGGCGTTATTGGTGTTATTCTGTCTCAGAAATGTCTGAAACAAGTCAGCCCTGTGTTATAATGACATAAAAATTCTTCCACTTATATGTTTCTAATTAATCTACAAAATACATGTACAGCTACTTTGCAAATTCCATTTATTAAAAATGTATTAATGTTTTGAGGTTACAGTGCCTATGCAGAAGTATGTGCCTCCATGATAACATACCAAAAGCATACTCCTGAATATGGCCTCATCTGTTTCCTCTTCTACTGTCTGAAGTTTGGGATGAGGAAGGGGCAGTATAGGAGCAATAATATATAGGAGCAATAATACAGTCTTCTAAGGATTCAGATTTATCCTAATGGTTTATGCTGCTTTATAAATCTGGCACATCTCTAATTCCTTTAATGTGTGCCACAATTCTAGTGCAATTTTTTACACATTGTTTCAAGAGAACCTGTCACCCCCCCTGGACATCAAAAGCTATAATAGCCACCTTCTGCAGCACTAAGGCTGCTCGCGCAGCCCGACGACTTCCTGGACACCCGGCGCACAGCGCATGCGCGGCTCCATAGACGAGAACGAGAGGCGCGCGTTCATGAGGGGAGGCAGCAGCAGGCGAGCACCATGACTGACAAGAGGAGGCGGGTCGGAGGAGCGCGAAACCCCGCCTCCCGGTCTTAGGTCTTCTTAAGAGTAAGCCTTTATATAAGTTCATATTTAATAGTATAAATGGCATCAAAAGCCTATAGCCACCTTCCCTGAATGCAGCCTTAGTGCTGCAGAAGGTGGCTATTATAGCTTTTGATGTCCAGGGGGGTGACCGGTTCGCTTTCACATTAGGCCATAATGTTTTTATGATAAAACACACTTCTTTTCCAGAAAACCATGCTCCTTTATCAAACAAAGCGCAGAAAATGACTATAACACCTAATCAAACACATCCCATAAATGAGATTTAGCTTAACTAAATAAAAATTCCCTTTAAGGGGTGAACCTGATATCCTTTCTCTTCACAGAGGAGGGGGTAGGGGGTTGGTTTGGGGTCATTTCATTAGAAGGTCGGTCTCTAGCCAAAATCCCCCGTCACACATAACGAGATCGTTAGCGAGACCATTGTAACGTCACAAGTTTTGTGACGTAATAGCGATCTCGCTAACGATCTCACTACATGTGACACTTAGCAACAATCAGGCCCCTGCTGTGAGATCGCTGATCATTACAAAGTGCTTTGGGTCATTTTTTGGTCCTTGGTCTCCGGCCGGTCAGCATGCATCGCTGCGGGTGACAGCGAGAGACCAGCGTTCAGCGATCTCACAGGCTGGTAACCATGGTAAACACCGTGTATCTAGGCAGCGCGCAATGCCTAGATACCCAGTGTTGTTCTTAGTTATCAGCGTCCTCCCTGCTTACAGGCAGCGCTAAGCAGGGAGGACGCTGGTAACTATGATAAACACTAGGTATCTGGGCAGTGCCTAGATACCTGGTATCTGCCTAGATACCCGCTGTTTATCATACTTACCAGCGATGTGGAGGTGGCTCCCTGGTCCCTACAGGATCATTATCATTGTCGGGATCGCTGGTGCGTCGTTGTGAGTGATGGGAGCTTTATTAGTGTTGTCTCACTTTCTGTGTCTTGGTCTGCACTTTAGGATCACGCTATCTAGATTTGATCTCCTGTCTCCTTTTGTTGCCACAGGTCACCCACTACATGCAGCCCTGACAACCTCTCAGACCATGGGTCTGCATTAATCAGATGCTCGGCCCTATCTCAAGTACCACAGAAAACCTTCACTCTCCCTAGATGCTAACTCTAGGCTAGTCTCAACACTTAACTGTTGCTTGCCCTACAGTCTGGTAAACCACATGCTACCCTGCTATTTCCCCCAAAAAATGAATGACAGAACATTCAATCTTTTTGACCATAATCTTGTATCTATGGCTTACCCCACAACTTTATTACAGCATATCAATCACAACATTAGGGAGTCAGATACAAATCTAGGCACTTTACCCCTGGTTGGCCAGGCCAAACCTTCACCCAGCTGCACACCACTACCACTTACATTATTACCTATCCACATCTGCATCTTGCTGACCACCATATAGGTCTTCTCAGGACCAATGACACAGCTGCACCCTCCTCGCTGACAATTGCTCGGACAGATAATAGAAGAAAAAAGCGGCACTCTGTTATAACAATTAGGACATAGAAATATTTCATAAGCAAAAATTGCAGCACTTACAGTTGTGGCCAAAAGTATTGACACCCCTGCAATTCTGTCAGATAATCCTCAGTTTCTTCCTGAAAATTATTGCAATCACAAATTCTTTGGTATTATTATCTTCATTTAATTTGTCTTCAATGAAAAAACACAAAAGAGAATGAAGCAAAAAGCAAAACATTGATCATTTCACACAAAACTCCAAAAATGGGCCAGACAAAAGTATTGGCACCCTCAGCCTAATACTTCGTTGCACAACCTTTAGCCAAAATAACTGCGATCAACCGGTTCCGGTAACCATCAATGAGTTTCTTACAATGCTCTGCTGGAATTTTAGACCACTCTTCTTTGGCAAACTGCTCCAGGTCCCTGATATTTGAAGGGTGCCTTCTCCAAACTGCCATTTTTAGATCTCTCCACAGGTGTTCTATGGGATTCAGGTCTGGACTCATTGCTGGCAACCTTAGAAGTCTCCAGTGCTTTCTCTCAAACCATTTTCTAGTGCTTTTTGAAGTGTGTTTTTGGGTCATTGTCCTGCTGGAAGACCCATGACCTCTGAGGGAGACCCAGCTTTCTCACACTGGGCCCTACATTATGCTGCAAAATTTGTTGGTAGTCTTCAGACTTCATAATGTCATGCACACGGTCAAGCAGTTCAGTGCCCGAGGCAGCAAAGCAACAGCAAAACATCAGGGAACCTCCGCCATGTTTGACTGTAGGGACCGTGTTCTTTTCTTTAAATGCCTCTTTTTTTCTCCTGTAAACTCTATGTTGATGCCTTTGCCCAAAAAGCTCTACTTTTGTCTCATCTGACCAGAGAACATTCTTCCAAAACGTTGTAGGTTTTCTCAGGTAAGTTTTGGCAAACTCCAGCCTGGCTTTTTTATGTCTCGGGGTAAGAAGTGGGGTCTTCCTGGGTATCCTACGATACAGTCCCTTTTCATTCAGACGCCGACGGATAGTACGGGCTGACACTGTTGTATGCTCGGACTGCAGAGCAGCTTGAACTTGTTTGGATGTTAGTTGAGGTTCTATATCCACCATCCACACAATTTTGTGTTGAAATCTCTTGTCAATTTTTCTTTTCCGTCCACATCTAGGGAGGTTAGCCACAGTGCCATGGGCTTTAAACGTCTTGATGACACTGCGCACGGTAGGCACAGGAACATTCAGGTCTTTGGAGATGGACTTGTAGCCTTGAGATTGCTCATGCTTCCTCACAATTTGGTTTCTCAAGCCCTCAGACAGTTCTTTGGTCTTCTTTCTTTCTCTATGCTCAATGTGGTACACACAAAGACACAGGAGAGAGGTTGAGTCAACATTAATCCATGTCAACTGGCTGCAAGTGTGATTTAGTTATTGCCAGCACCTGTTAGGTGCCACAGGTAAGTTACAGGTGCTGTTAATTACACAAATTAGAGAAGCATCACATGATTTTTCTAACAGTGCCAATACTTTTGTACACCCCCCTTTTTTATGTTTGGTGTGGAATTATATCCAATTTGGCTTTAGGACAATTCTTTCTGTGTTTTTTCATTGAAGACAAATTAAATGAAGATAATAATATCAAAGAATTTGTGATTACAATCATTTTCAGGAAGAAACTGCGTATTATCTGACAGAATTGCAGGGGTGTCAATACTTTTGGCCACAACTGTAGCTTTATAAATTTGGCCATATCGATAAACCACCCAGTTGCCACGTTGAGGTGTCTCTGCCTGACTGGGTCCCTATACTCAATTTTCAGCCTCTATCTGAGTTAAAATCCTCCTCATTTTATGAGCAAATTGGAAAAAAGGAAAAACTGATAACAGAGAACTCTAGCTAAACCGAGCCCAGGGTGGGGAAGGTGCACAACAGAGGGTGTAAACCCATTCTAACATACAAAAATGACTGTGGCGCTCAATTCTGTCAGTGAACGCAGGTGCACACCAAATACAATACTTAGAAGAAAAAAGCCGCACTCTGCTATGACAATTAGGACATAGGAATATTTGATAAGCATGGTATGGGTTTACACCCTCTGTTGTGCCCCTTCCCCGCCCTGGGCCCGTTTGAGCTAGAGTTCTCTGTTATCAGTTTTTCCTTTATTCCAATTTGCCCATAAAAAGAGGAGATTTTTAACTCACTTAGAGGCTGAAAATGGAGGCTAGGGACCCAGTCAAGCAGACACGCCTCAACGTGGCGACTGGGTGGTTTATCGATATGGCCATATTTATAAAGCTAAGTGCTACAATTTTTGCTTCTGAAATATTCCTATGTCCTAATTGTCATAGCAGAGTGCCTCTTTTTTCTTCTATTGTAAGTATTGTATTTGGTGTGCACCTGCGCTCACTGACAGGATTGAGTGCCACAGTCATTTTTGTAAATTGCTCTAACAGATGACAGTGCTCAAACTGCTTCGAGACCCCTAAAATTACCAGAAGTGTCATGATTTTAACATTACATGAAAATAATTAAAACCACATGTCACACACAACGTGTCCTACAGATAAGGTGATTGGAGAAGTAATAAGACTGATTTCCTCCTGCCTGCATGCCCTATTTATAAATCCTCTACCTTTGCCCATACTGTACACTTGTCCCAACTGTGGCATCCCACTGGTCTGGACGCCAAGGAGAGGTACTGCACCCAAATGAGAGTGTGTGGTATTCCTGTGACCAAGGGAACTGGAATGGTGAATAAGGGACCCTCACAACACCCACTGATACACACCCTAGAGTATGGGACCATGGATGAACCCGCTGGGAAGACCCAGTCCCGCGGAAGAAGTCGCGAGGGTAGAACCAGTGTTTGGGTGGGTTGAAAGTTAATCGAGTTGGGGAATGAGGAGTGGAGGACGATGGAGGAAGGTCGTCGTGACAGAGTGAGACCCTAGGAGTACTAGGTGCTGCAGTGTGCTCGAATCTGGACCCGGGTAATGCCGACCAGACCGGTCTGGTCCCGGGCAGAGGCCCGGCTCTGAACACAGTGCGGGAGTTTAACCCTGAGCCGTTAAATCGGAGGCCCTGAGCTTCTCTGGGAAGCCAAAGACCTGGCGTACACCTCGAAAAGGCATATTGAACTAGGGTCAGGGTACCTGAAGGGGAGTCCCCCACTGAAGATCTGTGGGAGCTGGCTCGGGGCTCTACATGTGGAGGTACTACACGGTAGAAAGGAGAAGAAAGAGCGCAGTGAGGGTACCGGCAGGGAATAGCAGGCACACCACCGAGGGTCCTGAGTGAGTCATCCGATTCCCTGGTGACTACCCAGGCCAGAAAGACCTGAGTGAAAGTACCATCTGTTAATTTGCCTGAAGTACTGCAAGTAAACCTGATCAGAGTTAAAGACTGGTGTAACGTACTTTCTTTCTCTTGCCTGATGAACTGCACACTGCTGCATTGAAAGGACTAGTGACAAAGCCGTATGGTAAGCTGCCTCCCTGTGTAAAACTACTACAACTGCCCCGGGGATCCTGCTCCACCTACGGGGAGCGCAACCATCTGGCTGCCAAAACATCACCCTGGAAGTCTGACCCGCAGCACCAGTAACCATACCGGAACCATAGGTGGCGTTACAAACTATTTTTATTATTTTTACTGACTCTTTTCAGTGACCACCATGGCCACGGGACCGGGCACAGGCCCCCGTGACATCCCCCATGAATCAACGCCCAGAACCAAGTACCTCACGGCCCTGGGGTGGGTCACAACACCAGGACCATTATTCTTCCAGCCAATACCACTAAACTTTTGTCCACTAAAAAAGCCCACTGTTGGTCCATTGCTCCTCTCCTTTACCACATCTCTCCTTCTTTAGCACTATCTATAACACTACACTTTCAACCATGACTTTTGTGACCACCTTCACCTTTATGGTTTCTCTTTTTGCTCACTGGCATTTCTCGCACAAGCTTCAGCCTTGTGTTTCTAAAAGAATCTATGGAAGTGTGGCTCCTGTTCTGTCCTGGTAATTGGTGGCACACAATGCTCGCTGAGAATAACCTCTGTATTGGATCTAATTTGCAGTAGGCCGGAAATCAAACTCTGTGAATGATTTGAAAAGATTAGGGTCTAGGAACGTGGCATTGAGTTGTGCATTGCTTTTAGGCTTTGTACATAAACTATAATACAATCTGCAAGGGATCAGCAGGATAAGTGTACTTTGATGATTTTTGAAAACAAACATTTTGGGGTACACAACCCCATTAAGGCACTTTAACACACTACTTTGGCTCTATCATTTCAGAATATGACTGATTTTTAATTACCTTTCCGCTAGGGACTTTGACCAAAAAAATTGATGTTTAAAGGTTTAGTCCAGAGAGATGAATACTTTATTGACATTCCCCCCCCCCCCCCCCCAAAAAAAAATATTTGGAAAACCAATGTGGAAAACTAAACGTGAACATAGTTTCTTTTAGTTCATAGATAGACATCTTTTTCCACCCAATCTCTGACAGTCCCATAACTACAACATGTCTGTGTGTCACCACCAGGGTTGCCAACCGTCCTTAAACTCCACCACAGTCCATAAAAATAGGGCACGCTTGTGATTTTTTTTATTTTAAGGCGGCTGTGATTTTTTAGAAGCTTTAGAAGTGTACACAGATTACTTTGACTCTAATTATCATAATTTTACAGTTTACAGTGAATGCAGCTGATATCGTCACAATTATGGGCTGTGGACATGGATCACTTATAATCATGATGATTTGCTACAGTTTTTCAATGTGTCCGTAAAAAATATTGTCTGTCTGGGATTTTTGGTAAGGCTGCCTTCACACTACGGATTTTTAAAATCCGATGCTGTCCGATAAAAATCGGACAGCATCAGACCGATTTTGGCCTCCATGCAGCCCTATGGGCATCGGACCAAATCGAATGTGCACTAAATGGCATCCGATTTGGTCTGATCCGATTCTGTCCGATTTTTTTTATCGGTGCAAAAATTGGAGCCTGCTCCGATTTTTGCACCGAAAAATAAATTCTGACAGAATCGGATCGGATAAAATCAGATGCCATTTAGTGCACATCCGATCCGACCCGATCAATTTAACATGGGGCCCTATGGAGAAGGGTCCAAGGAAACATCTGATGTCTCCTCGGACCCGATTTTACTGTACTGAGCATGCTCAGTACAGTAAAAATGCTCAACTGGGAGCGCAGGGGTTAAAAAAAAAAAAAAAAAAAAGTTTATGCTCACCTCTCCCCAAGCCCCCGCCGTCTTCCTGCAGGCTCCCGGTGGCTCCCGCAGGCTCCCGGTGTCTGCAGAAGTCTTCTTCTGCTGTACAAGACCTGCGGTGATGTCACAGTCATGTGACCGCGGGTTACCATGGTGGAACCTGCTGTCACGTGACTGTGACATCACCGCAGGTCCTATACAGCAGAAGAAGACCTCTGCAGACATCGGGAGCCTGCGGGAGCCATCGGGAGCCTGCAGGAAGACGGCGGGGGCTTGGGGGGAGGTGAGCATAAACTTTTTTTTTTTTTGCCCGGAGGCTACGATTTAATGCCGGAATTCCAGGCATCAGAAGGGAGCCGATGCTGTCCGAATTTATCGGACAGCATTGGCTCCTCATAAATCGTAATGTGAAAGTAGCCTAAGCTGTCCAGAAAAAATAAAAAGTCAAGTTGGCATCCCTGGTCACCACCGGCTGATTTGTCTTCTGTAGTAATGGTCCTCTATTTAGTGGTGACTCAGTCCCCCAGACACCAGTCCCAAACTGCAGGGTGAACATTCCCTATATTTAGTAAAACAAAGCCATATAAAAATAAACTAAATCTTGCTCTTTCTTCTACGGTTTTGTGACAGGCATACCTTTACTTAGCTAATCCTAAAATATGCATCAATTATGCTCAGTCCACAGAGTAAAACGCGTGTTTGATAGAATTGTAAAGATGTAGTCTGAATGATTCCTCTTGTTGCTTGTCTAGGGGCCACTAATCACAGCAATCCCAGAGCTGACAATCTGTAATGACTTTATTTATCTTGGTTTATTGTCATGAATGTTATTAGCACTAATGATATTTATTCTCCCAGGCCTGCAGGTATTATAACTCCCACTGGCATGTAGTGAATTTCAAGTATGAACAATACTCCGGAGATCTCCGTCAGCTGCTTCAGTAAGTGCTCCGTCACCTGTGCCGCAGTCATGATGGCTGTATATGGTCTTATATTGAGATCTTGTGCTTTTGTTACAATTGTAAGCTCTGATTACGTAAGGGTACATTTCCACGATCAGTGTTTGCAGCGTTTTGGACGTAGCGTGTTGTTGCCATGTCCAAAACACTGCATTGTACAGTACAAGTACAGTGGATGGATTGTGCTTGTATTCTCCGCAGCATAAGCTGACACGTGGAACGGCTTCTCGGCTGCAATCATGTCAGTTTATTGCTGCAGAGTCGGAGGCAATCTTGGGGGGTGAATGCTGAGAAAAGCCGCTGCACCCTGAACAATGACCGTGATACAGGGTGGCTGCATTCACCCCCAGAGATCACCGGAGAGGAGACAGGGCGTCCAGGATGCACATAGCCTAAAAGTTACCAGTCTGTTTTTGTTCCAATTCCAGATTACCAAATTTATTAAATTGAAAAAAACATTAAAAGGACTGCAAATGTCAAATTACTGTGATTCAATGGCTTCCTGTTTGATTTAGGCTGTTTTCACATTGCGATTTTTGTATATCCGTTGCTGTCCGTTGTAAAACGGACAGCAACGGATCAGATTTGGCCTCCATGTATCCCTATGAGCAAAGGATGTGCTCGGATTTGTGCCTATTGGCATCCGATTTGTGCACCATCCATTGTTGTCCGATTTTCTGACGTTACCAAAATTGTACCCTGCAATGATTTTGGTGTCTGTCAGAAAAATCAGACACAATCAGACACAAACAGACAGTGGCGGTCTGCTGCCTTTTAACATTGGAGTCTATGGACATCGATCCATCAAAACATGGGATCCATGTTGACTCCGTTGTTATGTACTGAGCATGCTCAGAAGCTGTGCTCAGTATATAACTGGTCTCCCCCTCTTCTCCCCACACCCCTCCTGAGTCCTCCGTCTCTCCTGTCTATTCTCCTCTCCCCCCTGCTCTCTCCCTCCTGTCTCCTTGGTCCCCACGGTCTCCTCAGTCCCCGCTCCTGATGGTCGCATCAGGAGCCGGCGAGGGTGAGGAATCCTCACGGAGAATTTTTTTTTATATATACTGGAGGAGAGGGAAGAAGAGGGGAGAAGAGGGAGAGACAGAGAGCAGGGAGAGAGGGGGGAGAGAAGACAGGAGAGATGGAGGAGCGTGGACCGAGGAAACAGGAGGGATAGAGGAGCGGGGACCGAGGAGACAGGAAAGGTGGAGAAGATAGAAGAGGGAGAGGAACCCAAACGGATCCTGCAAAATATCGGAAACAGTTTCAACAGAAAACAGGGTGCACCGCAATGATCTGAATTATATCAAGGGAAGGAGGGGTCGCTCACCGTGCCAAGGGGGACAGATATGCATGGCGGAGAGAAGACATGGCACATTGAGGGAGCAACACACACGAGTAGTAGAATAGTGAAAATTATAACTTTATTAGTGCAATAGACCAAACAAGATTAAAAACAATTAAAACCATGGGGTGCCAATGCAGAACACAACGCTGACCATATGTACAGAATACAATGCTGACAAAACATGAGCAGGATATGACACAATATCGGTGATCACAACAGGTTAGACAAAATACAGGATTGAGTTGTAGGGAGAGACCCGAGGGTGGGGGGATGAGAGCAAGTACGAGAAGTACTAGTGCTCCTTCACCACAATATTTTACATAAATACGCTTGTTAGCCCAATATAGGGTGGACAGTGTTATGGGTAACCACATCTATGTCAACGGACCTATTATGAAGCACAAATCATAGGGCCACAGAATGATTGGTAGTGCTGGGAGTTTTAAATATGATTTAATACTGGCCTCAGCAGCTGGAATAAACAATGTTTATAAGTGAGACAGATACCAATATCTCATGCAAGTGAAGTCTGCAGAGACACAGACAATTATAGAGAAAATTTCACATATTATAAGTTGACCCAAGATTCCGCAAATCATCCACTGAGTAATGCTAGGAGTCGTTTAGTAATCCCAAACACAGTGGTCCCTAGGGGTGGTCACACATGGATGATAACAAAGGTCTTAACCATGAGCTAACTAACTGTATAATTGATACAAAGACCACCCATATATATTGGGTACCCCCTATTGTTTACATATAGTCAAATAGTGTAGGTCACCGTGTCCACGGACAGTGGAAGATAAAGTGCATATTACCAGTCCGTAAATTGTCCGAAGTGTCAGTCCGAGGTATGAAGCGAGGTGACTGCAGGGCACCCAGGCCCCACGCGTATCGCTGCGAGGGCGCAGCTTCCTCAGGGGAAGTATAAGTCTGTTGCACATTGGGACTCATTTTATATCTTTTGGTAATTAATGATTAGATACAGCTGAGAGAGCACAATTAGACCACATGATATTGCTATAGGTGGAAGTGACATCACAATCACAACTCCGTGACCATGGTAACAAGTAAACAGTGTGCCTTATATCTATTACAGGAAGTGACACAGCGGAAGTGACATCGCAGTCACAGCTCAGTGACCATGGTAACAAGTAAACAGTGTACCTTATACCTATTACAGGAAGTGACATAGCGGAAGTGACATCGCAGTCACAACTCAGTGACCATGGTAACAAGTAAACATTATATCTTATACCTATTACAGGAAGTGACATAGCAGAAGTGACATCGCAGTCACAACTCAGTGACCATGGTAACAAGTAAACAGTATATCTTATACCTATTGCAGGAAGTGGAAGTGACATCGCAGTCACAACTCAGTGACCATGGTAACAAGTAAACAGTATATCTCATACCTATTGCAGGAAGTGACATAGCGGATGTGACATCGCAGTCACAACTCAGTGACCATGGTAACAAGTAAACAGTATAGCTTATACCTATTACAGGAAGTGACATAGCAGAAGTGACATCGCAGTCACAACTCAGTGACCATGGTAACAAGTAAATAGTATATCTTATACCTATTACAGGAAGTGGAAGTGACAAACAGTCACAACTCAGTGACCATGGTAACAAGTAAACAGTATATCTTATACCTATTACAGGAAGTGACATAGCGGAAGTGACATCGCAGTCACAACTCAGTGACCATGGTAACAAGTAAATAGTATATCTTATACCTATTACGGGAAGTGGAAGTGACAAACAGTCACAACTCAGTGACCATGGTAACAAGTAAACAGTATATCTTATACCTATTGCAGGAAGTGGAAGTGACATCGCAGTCACAACTCAGTGACCATGGTAACAAGTAAACAGTATAGCTTATACCTATTACAGGAAGTGACATAGCAGAAGTGACATCGCAGTCACAACTCAGTGACCATGGTAACAAGTAAATAGTATATCTTATACCTATTACAGGAAGTGACATAGCGGAAGTGACATCGCAGTCACAGCTCAGTGACCATGGTAACAAGTAAACAGTATATCTTATACCTATCGCAGGAAGTGGAAGTGACAACGCAGTCCCAATTCAGTGACCATGGTAACAAATAAACATTATACGTATTGCAGAAAGTGAGCCAACATATGGAGTGAAAGAATATCACTCCAGATGTCTGATATGATATAATATCACACCTCTAGGTCGGATGATCCACGTTGTAAACGATCACCACTTTTGTATACAACAGATGGAGGACCCCTAGGGACCCCTATTATCAAAAAGAAAAGGGGAGGAAAAGAACCATCGACTTAGAACATACGAATAGAAGTTTATAAAGGCAGTCCATCCAAGGTATATAATCCTGTTCTACGAGGTCCAATGGTTTCAAATCCGTTATTGAGCTAGATGATATTTTCCAAGATATAAAAAGTCCAGGTTTCCATGGGAATAAGGTCTTTGGAGAAGACAATTCTTTTCCGAGTCAAATTGGTATTCAAGAGAAATTGGATCTGGGGCAGAGGGAGGTTTCATGACATCAATGAAGTTCATCAACCTAAGAAGCCCATGAACAAGAATTCTTTGTTGAGACCTACGGGAGACATGTAGTTAAGTGCATATATCCAGCGAGATTCAAGACATAGCAATTTTTTAGTCATGTCGCCGCCCTGATGTTATTTTGTATGAAATCCAGGCCCACAATACTCATCCCTCTTGGATTGCCTTGATGATATTGTAAAAAATGCGCGGCTATTGTTTTAAGTTTATTACCTTTCGCGCTATCAGCTTGTGCCAGGTTGATAGTAGAAATGTGACTTTGGATCCTTTTGCGGAGCTCCTGTGTAGTTTCTCCTGTGTAGACTCGGTTGCAAGGGCAAATAATCCCATAAATCACATTAGAGGTCTTGCAGTTAATGAAGTGTTTCAACACGTGTGCTTTGGAGTCCTGTGGATTGATAAATGATGAATAAGTAGGGGTCATGTATTGACAGATGTTGCAGGCGCCACATGGAAATGAACCATGGAGTCGTACGCCCCGTCCAAGCCTGGTGCTGGGTCGCTTAAAGTGACTCGCCGTTAATTTATCCCTCAGATTTGGGGCCCTACGTGCTATCAGAGGAGGGTAGGCAGAGATCAAGCCCCCCAATCTTATATCTGAGGTCAAGATATTCCAATTTTTTCGTAGGATTTCACCTACCTCTTTCCACTGGTTGTTGTAATTGGTTATGACGCGGAGCATATCCTCTGATCTCCTATCCTTGGGTTCCAGGAGGGTGGTCTGATTTGTCGTTTTGGCCCGGTTGAAGGCGCGTGAGATCACCTTGCGGGGATAACACGTTCCACAAAGCGATTGGTGAGGTCGAGTGCGTTTGTCTTGAAATCCGAGTTACTGGAGCAATTTCGTCTCACCCTTAAGAATTGTCCGGTTGGTATACCCTGGCGAAGGTGTCTAGGATGAAAGCTGGAAAATTTCAAGAGAGAGTTAGTGGCCGTGGATTTCCGGAAAAGGGTGGTCATTAGTGTATTATTTTCACGAAAAGCCTGGGTGTCCAAAAAGGTGGCGGAATTGGCTGAGATATTGTGAGTTAGGTGTATGTTCAGCTGGTTGTTATTTAAACTGTCAAGAAAAGATCTGCACTCCAGCTCAGGTCCCGACCACACAAAAAAGACATCATCTATGAACCTATGCCAATGGGTTACGTTTTTGGCATAGGATTCAGAGGGGAAGACCACCCTCTCCTCCCACCAACCTAAGAATAGGTTGGCGAATGAAGGTCGCATTTTGCGCCCATGGCCACTCCGGACGTTTGTCGATAAAATTGACGATCAAAAATGAAAAAGTTATGAGCGAGTACAAAATTCAGTAGCTCCAAAAGGAACGAGTCATGTAACCGATCTGAGCCCACCTGGTGGTCCAAAAAATAGGTGACTGCAGCCATGCCATCGTCGTGATTAATATTTGAATACAAAGATTCAACATCACATGTCACCAATAATTGATCTTGTGTAAGAGGGAGATCCTGGATGTGTTGTAGAAAGTGTGTTGTATCCCTCGTATATGATTGCAGATGTTGGACTAGTAGTTGCAAATAGAAATCAATATACTGGCTAGCCATCTCACATAAGCTTCCACAGCTTGAAACGATCGGCCTACCTGGAGGTTTCTCTAAGGATTTGTGCACTTTGGGCAGAAGGTAAAAGGTAGGCGTCACTGGATTTTTGACCCACAGGAACTCCCGTTCTTTCGATGTGATGATACCATAACGAGATGCTGAGTCTAGGATTTTCGAAAGCTTCATCTGAAAAACAACTGAGGGATCAGAAGAAGTTTTACATAGAACCTGGTGTTATTAAGTTGTTTGTTGACTTCTTCCAGATAGAGGTCTGTTGCCTATAGGACCACATTTCCCCCTTTATCTGCCTCTTTGATGATGAACCTGGGGTTATTTCTCAGATTCCTGATTGCAGATTTCTCCCTGGGGGCGAGATTGTTGCCCCTAAAACAATTAAGGGATAGGTTCGCAACATCACGTTTAACGGATTCAAAGAAGAGATTAATCGCTGGTACTGTGGATAAAGAAGGTGATTTGGTTGATTTTTTCCGTAGTGGAAAAGGCACTCTACCTGTGCGTGGCTCATTTTCCTCCTGCAAATTCATGAGGATCTGGATGGTACGCTGTTCTCGTTCAGGTAAACTGGCAACAATTTCAGATTGTTGGTAGATGGTGCGGAAAGTTAGGTTACGACAAAACATATATACATCCTTAATGAACGTGAATTTGTCTAAGGTGTTTATAGGGGAAAAGGTGAGACCCCTCTCCAATACAGAAATTTCTTCTGGAGACAGTATATGACTCGAAGGATTAATTACCTTCAGTGTAGAAGAAGTAGACGTGAAGGAGTTCTGTTCACGAGACCATGTAAGGGTTGGATTCACTATCGATTGCCCCTCGGGGCCCCTTTCCCCCTGTTGCCCCCCCATGGTTTTAATTGTTTTTAATCTTGTTTGGTCTATTGCACTAATAAAGTTATAATTTTCACTATTCTACTACTCGTGTGTGTTGCTCCCTCAATGTGCCATGTATTCTCTCCGCCAAATATCGGAAACAGACACCTATTTGGCATCCGATTGCAGGCATCTGTTTGGATCCGTTGCTGTCCGAGGGATCCTGCAAAAAAAGGATCACCTCGGACAGCAAAAAAAAAATCACAATGTGAAAGCAGCCTTAGTTGGTGTCTTAAGAAAAATGCAGCAGGTAACAAGCATTGACAGATGATTTAGATACAAATCAACCTGTCTGGTCCTGAATTGTAATATGCCATAAAATTAGGCTTTTCAAACAGTGCAGTAAAATGTAGAGCATATATAGTTTGTAGCTGCAGACAATGAAGCTGAACGGCATAGCCGGAGCTGACTTCAGATCTTAAGATGCTTGACACAGTTCTGCCATATAAATCAGGCTGTCTCATCTTGGCACAGAGATGGTACCCTCGAGCAGTCTGCCACACTCATGCTGTCTCTTGCAAAATGTGGAGTTTAAGTGTGCTGATTATAAAATATTGGGGTAATTGTTGTGCTCTGTACATGCAGAATCCCATTAAAATACAGAATGTTGCTGCACTGTACATACAGGTGCATCTCAATGAATCAGAATATCATGAATCAATACAAAAAGTGAAATGCATATATTATATAGAGTCATTACAAATAGAGTGATGTATTTCAAGTGTTTATTTCTGTTAATGTTGATGATTATGGTCAATGAACACCCAAAGGTTTCTCAGAAAATGTAATTAGGGAAGATGAAAAACACGCTGAAATGCTGCTGCAGGGATGAACAAAGGGTTAAATGTTAATAATAGCTGTGGGCAACATGTCTCTAGGGGGTGCCCACCCCCCTAGAGACATGCTGTCCACTCAGGTGGGCATTTGAGGGGTTAATATCTGTGCTTATAGTAATGCCGACTATTGTCGACTTTTTCAATTTTATGAATGAAGGT
Source organism: Allobates femoralis (assembly GCA_033576535.1). Taxonomy (NCBI): domain Eukaryota; kingdom Metazoa; phylum Chordata; class Amphibia; order Anura; family Aromobatidae; genus Allobates; species Allobates femoralis. Next base: position 124,786,836 of record JARQOC010000001.1, on the reverse strand, counting down.
TGTGGCTCCTGACGAGAGGAGATACTCTACGTAATATACTTCAGTATGAGCCCCTGCCTTGGTCCTGAAAGCTGTAACATTAGTTCTATGGGCAGTGCACCGCCATAAAACTAATGTTCCCAATCTGCCTCCGGTTTCCTTTACCGCTACGAAAACTGCAGCCTGCATGATTTTTACAACAGGCTGCAGATCCGCAAGCGGTTACTATAATGGGCTCCTATGGGGAACAATTCCTGATCCGGTTTTGAGCTTTTTGACAGCTCAAAACTGGATCAGGATTTCAAAATTGTGTCGCAAGTGTGACCCCCAGCCTAACTCCACCATATGGATTCAAAGATATGAAAGGGATGAGCGGATATACTCGTTACTATTCGGTACTCGCCGAATAGTACGGTATTCGGGCTACTCGTTACTCCGCGAGTTTCTTTGTAATTACTCGCTAGGAGTAACGAGTACAATGTAAGTCAATGGGAAATGCGAGTAATGTCTCTGCTGGACTCTATACAGTGGTCTGGGCTGAGGAAAAGGCTGAAATGCCCCACATGATTGTTTAAAAGCCGGCAGTAAAAATCCGCCAGCTTTTAAACAATCACTGAGCTGAACCTCACTCCCCCGCTGCCTCCCTGCCTAACTCACCGCTCTCTGATGCCGCTCACCCGCCACCTCCCCACCCGATCCTAAGTTAGGACTGGAGCGCAACACAAGGGAGCGGGTAGCGAAGGACTTGAAGGAAAACACTTCACCACCTGTTTTCCCGTTTGGTGCTGCACTCCCCGCTCCCTGATGCTTCGCTCCCCGCCCGGTCCTAACTTTAGATCAGGCGGGGAGGGGGTATCAGGGAGCGGGGAGCGTACATCAGGGAGCGGGGAGCGCAGCACCGAACCGAAAAGCCGGCGGTGAAGTCTTTTCACTGCCGGCTTTCCCGCTGGTTATTTCAAATGAACAGCTGAGTTATCTTCCATTAGACGTAGTCCAATCCAGTCTTCTTCTTTAGCTCATCTACATCTCTGGTAGAGAACCTCTATCAGAGATGTAGCTGAGCTGTGCGGCCGTGGGAAAATTCATGTAAGTTCATGCAGTCAAGCATGAACTTACATGAACCCTCTCAGGGCACCGCGGCTTCTTCAAATGAACAGCTTGTCAGCATCAGCTGATACTTCAGCTGTTCATTTAAAATAACCGGCGGGAAAGCCGGCAGTGAAAAGACTTCACCTCCAACTTTCCCGATCAGTGCTGCGCTTCCTGCTCCCTGATGTACGCTCCCTGCTCTCTGATGCCCCCTCCCCGCCCGATCCTAAGTTAGGACCGGGCGGGGAGCGAAGCACCAGGGAGCGGGAGCGTACAACATGGAGCGGGGAGCGCAACAGCGAACGGGAAAGCCGGCAGTGAAGTCTTTTCTCGGCCGGCATCCCCGCCCGGGTGCTTCGCTCCCCGCCCAGTCCTAACTTAGAATTGGGATGGAAGGTGGCGGGGGGAGCGGAGGATCGGGATGGGAGGCCGCGGGGAAACGGAGGATGGGGCTGAGTGATTGTTTAAAAGCCATCGGCTTTTTACCGCTGGTTTTTGAACAATCATGCACCCATTTCAGCCTTTTCCTCAGCCCCCAGGCCACTTTGTAGGGTCCATCAGAGACAATTACTCGCATTACTCGCTTTTCCATTGACTTACATTGGACTCGCTACTCGTAACGAGTACCCGAGTATTGGGACCTACCTGTTACGAGTATAGCGAGTCCGATTATTTCACTACTCGCTCATCCCTAGATATGAGCCTTTTTTATTTAGTGCTAATTTTCATAGTCCAAGGGGCATGGCTTACAGGTAATAATGCAAAGCAGCTTTAAAGGGGTTTTCCCACAAAGTTAGTTTTAAAGTAAATTTTAATCAATATATCTTGGAATAATAATAATTACCATAATTAGATGTGTTTTAAAAAAAATTGTTCCTGTGCTGAGATAATCTTATATATATGTGCCTGTTATGTGCTGTGTGATGGATGTGTCTGACCGTACAGGGGCATGGTCTGATCATACCACATATATCATTATCTCAGCACAGGAGATATGTCCCTGCTATATATTGTGCAATGGATGTGTCGGACCACACAGGGACATGGTCTGATCATACCACATCTCCTGTGGCAGGGAGAAAGTAAAAAAGTATATAAACATAACAGCAGAGATTCACAAATATTTCTTTCTTTGGGATAAAAGATTTTTTTAAAAATAGACAGGGAACATTATTACTTCACAAAAAGACTCAGCCCATGCCTTTGGAGCTGTGTGATAAAAAAAATCAATAAAAGACAGAATACTGAAGGGAGCGCATGGAATAAAATCAGAGCTAAAACTTTCCCCTTTTGTTCTGGTAACTTGTCGTTTTTATCATTTATCCACCACCATTATCCAGTAAACTCTTTTTATATCGGTGAATAAAGCTTTTTCACTGATTAATCCGTGAAATAATACCTGTCACCTTTCCTGATATTTTATTAATTTATTGTATATTCCTCATAATATAATAATTCTGGATTATGCCTCCATTAACTCTAATGTTCCTCTTTTATGTCTACAAGAAATCTGTGAGTCAGATTGGGTTGTGCCCTTCTTAGGGTGCCGTTACACACAGCGATGTTCCAGCGATCCCGACAATGACCAGGATTGCTGGGACATCTCTGTGTGGACGCTGGGGAGCTGTCAAACAGGCAGATCTCCTCAGGGACCAGGGAGCCACCTCCACATTGCTGGGTAAGCGGGAGGACGCTGGTAACCATGATAAATAGCGGGTATCTAGGCAGCACGCGCTGCTTAGTTACCTGGTGTTTATCATGGTTACCAGCATTCTCCCGCTTAGCGCTGGTAACCATGATAAACATTGGGTATCTAGGCAGCGCGTGCTGCTTAGTTACCCGGTGTTTATTATGGTTACCAGCCTGTGAGGTCGCTGATCGTTGGTCTCTCGCTATCACACGCAGCGATGTGTGCTGACCAGCAGGAGACCAAGGACCAAAAATGATCCTGAAGGATGTGCAGTGATCAGCGACCTCACAGCAGGAGCCTGATTGCTGCTGCATGTCACATACAGCGACGAGATCGCTGATTTTAGGGATATCGCTAGCGATATCACTGTGTGTGACGTACCCCTTAGAGTAGAGCAAAATGATTTGTGCTTTCATATCTGATGTTCCATTAAAGCCGAAGAAAGGCAGCCTTTACTTCTCTTGCCCAAATCCTTGACATCAATCCCTGATGAAGGAGTTGGGAGATAACTCTGAAACGCGTTGGATAATAAAGAAGAATCATTGATCCAGACATTCTCTTGTACTGGCTTCTTTTGTCCCTTTCTGAAGTGGCAGCGCGGACCTCGAGGTACTGTGTCCTGGGAGCAAATCCTTGACATGGCATCCTGGGTGCCTCTGGCGTTCACGAGGCCCTTCAACCTCACGATACACATCATGACATCTCATGAGGCTTAGTTACTAGCCCATAGTCACTGTCATGATGTCATGAAACTAAGGCTGGTTTCACACTGCAGTTTTTTCCCTGATCAGGTTCGATCAGGTTTATGTGCCAAAACCAGGAAAGGAACCAGGAGAGGAACTTGCAGAGAAAAACTATAATTGAAAGATTGACACCTGTTCTGGGTTTTGGAGACACTTCTGGATTTAACACACAAATCTGATCAGGGAAAAAACTGTAGTGTGAAACCAGCCTTAGTAAAGGCCGTTGTCTTGCAGGATACAGGCTACAGAAGTCAATTCTGCCCTTGTCCGGTTGGGACATAGGACCAGACTGGACACAATCTTATTGCTCAACGCTAGTCCTTGTATATTCTGATCCTGCTCAATCAGTGCTGAAAGTACAGTGATACTTCAGTTTTCGTCAATAATTCATCCGAACACAATTGGCCGAAACCGATGAAAACTTAGGCAATTATTTCCATACAAATCAGTGTAAATCCCATTAAATAGTTTTAGACCCTGTAAAATACCAATAACACATTTTGTAGAGAATAAATCCAGTCTTTCATACTAAAACCAATAAGAATTTAATATAAGATGAATATAAGACTAATGTAAACAATAAATGAACATTTATCATGGCATTTACTTTTCTAAAGGCTCTTATTGGCATCTGGAAGATGGTGAGGAGGGGAGATAGAGGTGCAGATATTATTGTTTGCCAGGGAAATCGCGTAGGTCACCCTTTTTTCTTGCAAGTTTAGCAGCGAGGTCACGAGTGCACACCAACGAAAACCGAGGCAAATTTTTCATACAATGAAAACCGATATTGACGATAACTGACGTCAACAAAGGCCGAGGTTTTCCTGTACATACATAGCTAGAGAAGGGAAATGGGGACGCTTTTAATTCATCCATACATTTCTACGAGGAAGCTGGGAAAAGGTGTGTGACAGTCCGCGCCACCGGGTACCAAAGAAATCACCTGGGATGCAGGAAGTTATTTCAAGCTTTGTCTTTATTCTCCAACATGTTTCAGCGCTCCACCTGGCGCCTTCCCCAGGTGGAGCGCTGAAACATGTTGGAGATTAAAGACAAAGCTTGAAATAACTTCCTGCATCCCAGGTGATTTCTTTGGTACCCGGTGGCGCGGACTGTCACACACCTTTTCCCAGCTTCCTGAGAGTCTTCCCACGTGCGAGTGGTTGGTGGAGGTCCTGCAGCAGCCGGTATTGATTATATGCCTTCAAGCCAGTTGTGGGTCATCACAACTGGAATAGGTGAGTGGTTTTGACAATATACCTCTCATCTCTTAGTGTCTGAGTGATAGGGCACTATTGCGCCTCTTGTTCCCCCTTCCTATTTTATATTGATACATTTCTACGAGGAATAAGAGAAATGGAACACTGCAGAATTCTAAGAAAACATACTCCAGACCAGGGGCGGACCTACCGTGGTGCAGCTGGTTCAGCTGCACCAGGGCCCCGACCGGCTAGGGGGCCCCTCAAGCCTGAAGGGCCCCCAGCCGACCCCCATGACCCTGTGTCAGAGGAGAGGTGGTTAACTGAGGGAAGCTTCCTGCTTCCCTTGGCTGATCCCGCCCCTCCTCTCCTCTGCTCCTCTGCCACCCCGGCTTCCAGGACTGTGCGGCCTGGCTCCTCGCCGACACCCACTAGCAAACCCCCCCCCCCACTCCTCACCACCAGCTGCTGCACCAGGGCCCTCTTGGCACAAGGTCCGCCACTGCTCCAGACTTTTATGGGAAATGCAGTCATTTACAAAAATGCATACATTGTAAGTGGTGACCGATCCTCAGTTTAATGGGTGCCATAACTTTTCTTCTTAAAGGCTTATCCAAACAATAAAATTAGACAACAGAATTTTAGTGGATCAACTAATTACTAAAAAACTTTTTCTCTACATAAATAATAAATAACATGATCGTGATACTCAGTTGTTTTTTTTTTGTTTCCTTTTGCATAGAAATGAATCTAAGAATGAAAAGCTTCCTTCACATTCCTTCGAAATCGACCATGAAGAAGCTGATAAGGATGAGGTAAACCGGAGGGATAGCTGAATACACACAGTTGTATTCTAGATACTCGGATAATAAGCTGGCATCATCAGTTTGTGATAAAACTGATATGTTCAAATATGCATTGTTCTTGGGTTCCATGAATTAAGAATCTACATTTTTCTTATCTCATTCAGGATACCACATCCCTGTCGTCTTCGAAAGGAGGTGGCGGTGGAGGAGGAGGGTCAGGAGTTTTCAAATCTGGCTGGCTGTATAAAGGGAATTTTAATAGCACTGTGAACAATAGCATTACTGTGCGGGTAAGTAGACAGCATTACTATGCCTTTTGTATAAGCAGAGCTGACGGCCCCCTCATTTTGGGGATAGTTGTATATCATTACGTAGAATGTGTGTGTTCATTTGTAGAATCGAGACATTGTTTCTAAAATCTGTAGTAGAAAACTTCTATCATCAAAATATTTGTTTTTATTTCTTTTAGTCGTTCAAAAAACGTTTCTTCCAGTTGACTCAGCTTTCCGATAACTCTTACATTATGAATTTTTACAAAGATGAAAAAATCTCTAAGGAACCCAAAGGCTGCATATTCTTAGACTCGTGCACAGGCGTCATCCAGGTTGGTGCTATTGGAGCTTCCATTCGTGGTGGTGTGGGAATAAACTTATCATTAATGTATAAATAGAAGCTTCATAAACATTATTTCAGCTTTTACTGGTTACAAATTAATTGAGCAGTTAGCATTTTTAATTTTTTTATATAATCTCCATGGACCTTCACTTACACTTCTGGTAATGAATAACACATCAATAAGTCATATCCTATTTTACCGCAGTATTACCGCTGGCAGAAGTTTTAAGATCTTGTAGACTATTTTGGTAGGTGTCTTAATTTATAGAACTTAATGAATCATTTGTGCACACTGACTGTGAATTGTAGCTGTAATGAATTACATCCCAGCATCAGGATCCTTATGGCATGTGATACTCTGTGGGCATGCTCTGTCCGTCTATGCCCAGACTGATATTGACTTATACCCTATGGGCGCAAGTATGGGGCACCTACACATTACCACTACTGGAGTTTTTTTGACATCTTTTTCTACAGTGGGGAAAAAAAGTATTTAGTCAGCTACCAAGTGCAAGTTCTCCCACTTATTAAGATGAGGTCGGCCTGTAATTGACATCATAGATAGACCTCAACTATGAGAGACAAAATGAGAAAACAAATCCTGAAAATCACATTCTCTGATTTGGAAAGAAATCTTTTTCAAATTTTGGTGGAAAATAAGTATTTGGTCAATAACAAAAGTTCATCCCAATACTTTGTTGTATATCCTTTGTTGGCAGTGACAGAGGTCAAACATTTTCTGTAAGTCTTCACAAAGTTGGCATACACTGTTGCTGCTATGTTCGCCCATTCCTCCATGCAGATCTACTCTAGAGCAGTGATGTTTTGGGCCACACGGACTTTCAACTCCTTCCAAAGGTTTTCTATAGGGTTGAGATCTGGACACTGGCTAGGCCACTCCAGGACCTTGAAATGCTTCTTACAAAGCCACTCCTTTATTGAAATGGCAGTGTGCTTGGGATCATTGTCATGCTGAAGGACCTAGCCACGTTTCATCTTCAATGCCCTTGCTGATCAAAGGAGGTTTGTACTCAAAATCTCACGATACGTGGCCCCATTCATTTTTTCATGTACACAGATCAGTCATCCTGGTCCCTTGGCAGAGAAACAGCCCCAAAGCATGATGTTGCTACCCCCATGCTTCACAATAGGTATGGTGTTCTTTGGATGCAATGCAACTCAGCATTCTTTCTTCTCCAAACACAACGAGTTGTGTTTCTACCAGACAGTTCTACTTTGGTTTCATCTGACCATATGACAATGGTCTCCAAATACTCTTCTGGATCATCCAAATGCTTAAGCAGGGGGACACGTCTGGCACTGAAAGATCTGAGTCCCTGGTGGTGTGTGTTACTGATAATAGCCTGTGTTACATTGTCCCCAGCTCTCTGGAGGAAATTCACTAGGTCTTTTTGCTCACTGTTCTTGCATTTTCATCCCACAGAGTGAGATTTTGCGTGGAGCCTCAGATTGAGGGAGATTATCAGTGGTCTTGAATGCCTTCTATTTTCTAATTATTGCTCCCACGGTTGATTTATTCATACCAAGTTGCTTGCCTATTGCAGATTCAGTCTTCCCAGCCTGGTGCAGGGCTACCATTTTATTTCTGGTGTCCTTTGACAGCTCTTTGGTCTTCACCATAATTGAGTTTGGAGTGTGACTGTTTGAGGTTGTGGACAGGTGTCTTTAAAGCGGCCGTCACACGCACAGATATCTTGAACGATATTGTAAGCGATCACGTGCACGCGCGATCGCTTACAATATCGCTCACATCGCTGGTGAGATGTCACACAGACAGACTCACCAGCGATGTGGACCAGCGAGATCGCTGGTAACTATGGTACACATCGGGTTACTAGGCGCCGTGCGTCGCATAGTAACCCGACGTGTACCATAGTTACCATCTCCCAGCATAGGCTCTGCCGCTGGGAGATCGTTCATCGTGGTGTTATACACCACGATGAAGCTGTTTGTAAAATCGTTCATCGCAAGATCTGGGGTCCGGAGCTCAGATCTCGATCTTGCGATTTGAACACTTCTCGCTCGTCGTATCTTGCCGTCACACGCAGAGACATCGTTCACGCGATGTTTAATCAGGCCGTTCAAGCGATATCTTTCAAGATATCGTAGCGTGTGACGGCCGCCTTAAAGAAGAAGTTACAGGTGTATGAGAGCCAGAAATCTTGCTTATTTGTAGGTGACCAAATACTTATTTTCCACCAAAATTTGAAAAAAATTTCTTTGCAAATCAGACAATGTGATTTTCAGGATTTGTTTTCTCATTTTGTCTCTCATAGTTGAGGTCACCTATGATGTCAATTACAGGCCGACCTCATCTTTTTAAGTGGGAGAACTTGCACAATTGGTAGCTGACTAAATACTTTTTTCCCCACTGTGCATCTATAGGCATGAACATGGAGTTAGTGATTTCTTTGTGTTTTCTAAACTAAACAACCCTTATAACTATAGGGCACCAGTCCTACATATATGACCGTAATGTGGAAGATTCTGACAGTCTAATGCCTATGAATAGTAGTTAACCACCTTCTACCTGTTAAAAGGGGAATCCTTAGCATTATCTGTGAGTTGATAGATCTTTCTGGTTTGGGGATATGTGAGGCAGTTTTATATCAGTCCCTTATCTTGTAACAGTGCACCATCGTCCACCATAGCCTGTTAGGGTGCCTTCACATTTGCGTATGGGAAGGCAGCGTATTGCTGCGTTCCCATACGCAGTCAAACGCATGCGCACTGCGTTCCTATGTTTAACATAGGAACGCATAGTGCCTGCGTTTGCTGCGTTCGGGTGCGGATGCGGACGATATCTGCTCCTTCCGGTGTCCAGCATCCGCACCCGGGACGCAGCCAGTTGCATTTTTTTGTGCGCTCGGGGAGCTTGGACAATCAGCAAGCGTCCCCAAGCGCACAAAACATGCATTGTAGTCAATGGGTCCGCAGTGTTCTGCGCTTGACAGCGCTGGAGAACGCTGCGGACACATTGAAAAATCTCCCGGTGGCCGCCGGTGATGTCACAGGAGCTCACCGACGGCCACCGGGAGATCAGCTGAGCCACTGCTGTCCTCCTCCTCCCCGCCGCCTGTAATGCGCTAGCGGTGTCGGCGGGGAGAACAGCTGATCTGAAGATTCAAACAGCTGTCACATCAGCTGTTCTCCCCGCCGACACGTCCCGGTGCTTACCGGCGGCGGGGAGGAGGAGATCTCTGGCGCTGAACTCCTCCTCCGGCCCGCCCCCGGACAGCGCCGATTGGCTGCCGGGCTCCCTAGTGATGTGTCCGCAGGCGGACATTATCCGCTGCGGACACATCATTTCACACATGCTTTTGGCAGCGTTTGTGTCTGCATGCCATCAGCATGCAGACACAAACGCTAATGTGAAGCCAGCCTAACACGCGTTATATATGAAGTACATAAGGGGTAACCTCAATGAGTGGTCATATTGCGTTAGGTTTGCCGCTTCTATGTATGCATTTATTTTTGTTGCCAGAGAAAAGTAGTTTCTTCGACAGAGGTCAAAAAATGCAACCAAAGCAGATTCTTTTGTAAATGAGAAGAAGCCTTCCAGGTTATCTATCTGATGTCTAATTTAAGTATGGATTGTTTTTCCCTTTTCTGTTTGTATCAGAATAAACAGCTTAGGAAGCATGCCTTCGAGCTAAAAATGAATGATCTGACATACTTTGTGCTGGCAGCTGAAACTGAGCAGGATATGGATGACTGGATATCTACTCTCAACAAAATCTTACAAATAAATCCTGAAGGAGCTATTCCAGAGAGGAAAAGTGCAGATTTATCTGATCACAAACTCGGTACAAGCAATATTTTTACTCAGTCTAATTATTTCCAGTGACAGGAATCTATGTTATACGGCTCATTTGGCAGTGTCACTTCATTTTATGGTAATTGAATTCTCAGAGCAATATGTCAATAAGAGGAAATCTGTGTAATGTCAGATCCCCAGTAGCCCAATACATGTGCTCATCCTCATAACTGTAGCATCCAGTAATATAGGAAGAGATGGACAGATCAGATAAACATGGGATTGATAGATAGATATGAGATAGGCGGCCATCACACGCTACGATATCTGTAAAGATATCGCTGAAACGTCACAGATTTTCAGTCGCTGCACCAAAGTCATTGCGTGTGACAGGTCGATCTAACAAGTGATAAGTGGTCAGATCGTTAATCACAGATATGAGAACCGGACCCCATATCGGATGATGTCGATCATCCAATCTGCTGCATCGTTCTGTGTGACACAGCGATAACCGATCTCCTGACCGATTTCGTCTATTCACATCATTGACAATCATCAGTCGCTGGTTGTGTGAACGATACCTGCATGGTACATCGCTGCTGCGTCCTGAACGTTATCTATATATGTGACACCTCACTAACGATGTTGTCCACGAGCGCGCACCCCTGAGATCGTTATTGAGTTCCCACACAAAATCGTAGTGTGTGACGGCCGCCATAGTATGATAGAGAGCTATGAGATAGATAGAGTTATGAGATAGATAGAAAGATATGAGATAGGGCCACGTCACACACACAGATATCTGTACAGATATTGTTCGCAGATCTCTGGTTGCAGTGAAATCATGGACACATTGTTCCATTTTGTGGCCGTATACAAATAGAACAATGTGTCCATGATTTCACTGCAACCAGAGATCTGCGAACAATATCTGCACAGATATGTGTGTGTGTGACGTGGCCCATAGATAGAGAGATAGATATAAAAAATAAAAATTGGAATGAGTCCTGAAACTGTGATGTCCAATGTAAAATTACATAGAAAATTATAGCCATGCAGCACTCCAAATGATTAAAAAAATAGTGGACTTTAATCCAGCCCCAAGTGGCGCAACGTTTCAGCTTTCACACAAACCTTTCTCTAGCGTGCTTGAGATAGGTTTGTGTCAAAGCCGAAATGTTGCACCACTTGAAGCTGGATTAAAGTCCACTATTTTTTCATCATTTGGAGTGGTGCCTGGCTATATTTATCTAGATAGATAGATAGATAAAATAAGAAAATCTGGCAGCGCTACCAAAAATAAACCGGGTGCAGTAACCTACCAAGGTAATGTCCAAACCTTAAAGATAATCAAAAAGCAAAAAAAAGCAGACAACACTTCAACAAATGTTGTGATAAAAACTGAGGCTTTACTGATTCATAGGTGACCACTTATGGATCAGTAATGGTACCTTTACATGCCGCCACAGCAGGATGGATACCAACGGCTACTTCACGTGCACGAGCACGCCCAAACTGTTACCAACGGGAAACGCACCTCCTTTACACGCCGCCACAAGGTGCGCTACGCTACATCTGTAACTAGCTACATCGCCGGGTGTCTCAAGTAGCCATCTGTAGCTCAGCGTACCTCATTTACACACTGCTACAACCAGCTACTATGGGCGGACCTGGTGCAGCAGGGACAGCACATAGGCGTGCCACAATTGTGGATTACGAGAATTCCGTACGCTGATAGGACGAAGCAATAATACCATGATTGGGCAGGCATCGCAGGAGGCTGATTAATACATGACGCTCGAGCAATTGGGTAGTGTGACTCGTCAGCTCCTTAAATATGCCGCCCTGTGCGGCGACAACCAATCGCTACGCAGCATCTTCCACCAATGATCGCAGATGGGGCGCGGTAACACGGAGCCTGGGTGACGCCTTAGCTACATTGCAGCTACATCGCCGGGTGTCGACAGTTCCCTTCTGTGGGTTCTTTAGACGCCGAGACAGCTCGCTACAATCGGTGATGTAGCCATCTGTTTATGGGCAGTGTACGGATACAGATGTATCTGTAGCCGGCTGTGTCGTCCCGTCTTCAGACGCCGCTACGACGGGCGATATTGGCGCGACAAGCCACATTTGTAGCCTGTAGCGGGTTGTATGCATCCTGTTGTAGCGGCGTGTAAAGGTACCATTAGGGTACCTTTACACGCCGCTACTGGCGGGTGGATACAACCAGCTACTTCACGTGCACGAGCACGCACAAACGGTTACAAACGGTAAACGCACCACCTTTACACGCCGCAACAAGGTGCGCTACGCTACGTTACATCTATCTCTGGATACACCGCCGGGTGCCACAAGTAGCCATCTGTAGCTTACCTTACCTCATTTACACACCGCTACAACCAGCTAATATGGGCGGACCTGGTGCAGCAGGGACAGCACATAGGCGTGTCACCATTGTGGATTACGAGACATCCGTACGCTGATAGGACAAAGCAAGGACATCATGATTGGCCAGGCATCGCAGGAGGCTGTTTAATACATGACGCTCGAGCAATTGTGTAGTGTGACTGGTCTGCTCCTTAAATATGCCTCCCTATGCAGCGACTACCAATCGTCATGCAGGAGCTTCCTCCAATGATCGCTGAAGGGGCGCGGTATTCCGGAGCCTGTGTCACGCCCCAGCTACATACCAGGTACATCGCCTGGTGTATAGACATCCCTTCTGTAGCGTCTTTACACGCCGATACAGGTCGCTACAATCGGCTTTGTAGCCACCTGTTTCAGAGCAGTGCTCGGAAACAGATGTATCTGTTGCCGGCTGCCTCCTACCGTCTTCACACGCCGCTACTACTGGCTATATTGAGGACGCAAGCTACAATCGTAGCCTGTAGCGGGTTGTATCCATCCTGTTGTAGCGGCGTGTAAAGGTACCTTAAAGCCACAATTTTCATCACAACCTTTGTTGGAGTGTTGCCTGCTTTTTTGCTTTAAGGGCCACGTCACACACACAGATAATTGTGCAGATATTGTTCACAGATCTCTGGTTGCAGTGAAATCATGGACACATTGTTCCATTTATACACGGCCACAAAATGGAACAATGTGTCCATGATATCACTGCAACCAGAGATCTGCGAACAATATCTGCACAGATATCTGTGTGTGTGACGTGGCCGATAGATAGATAGATAGATAGATAGATAGGAGATGGATAGATAAGAGATAGACAGATACAGTGACATAAAAAAAGTATTTGCCCCCTTCCTGATTTCTTATTCTTTTTTATGTTTCTCACACTTAGGGCCACGTCACACACACAGATATCTGTACAGATATTGTTCGCAGATCTCTGGTTGCAGTGAAATCATGGACACATTGTTCCATTTTGTGGCTGTATACAAATGTAACAAAGTGTCCATGATTTCACTGCAACCAGAGATCTGTGAACAATGTCTGCACAGATATCTGTGTGTGTGACGTGGCCCTTAAATGTTTCAGATCATCAATATTAAACAAAGATAACACATGTAAACACAAAACACTGTTTATAAATTAAGGTCTTTATTATTAAAAGAAATCCAAACCTACAGGGCCCTGTGTGAAAACGTGATTGCTCCTAAATCTAATAAGTGGTTGGGCCGTCTTTAGCAGCAACAACTGCAATCAAGCGTTTGTGATAACTGGCAGTGAGTCTTTTACAATGCTCTGAAGGAATTTTGTCCCACTCATCTTTGCAGAGTTGTAATTCAGCCACACTGGAGGGTTTCCGAGCGTGAACCTCCTTTTTAAGTTCATGTCAAAACATCTCAATTGGATTAAGGTCAGGACTTTGATTAGGCCACTCCAATGTCAATTTTGCTTTTCTTAACGCATTTATAGGTGGACTTGCTGGTGTGTTCTGGAATATTGTCCTGCTGTATAATCCAATTAAACTTCAGCTTGAGGTCACAAACAGATGGACAGACATTCTCCTTCAGGATTTTTTGCTAGACAACTGAATTCATGGTTCTATGTACCACAGAAAGTCTTCCAGACCCTGAAGGAGCAATAGCCCCATATTATCACACCTTTGTACTTTACTGTTGGTATGATATTCCTTTTCTGAATTGCTGTGTTACTTCTACACCAGATGTAATTGGACATACACCTTCCAAAAAGTTCAAATGTTGTCTTTTCAGTGCAGAATGTATTTCTCCCAAAAGTCTTGAGGATCATCAAGATGTTTTCTGCCAAAACTGGGACAAGCCTTTATGTTCTTTTTGCTCAGCAGTGGTTTTCATCTTGGGACTCTGCCATGAGGCCATTTTTGCCCAGTCTCTTTTTTATGTTGGAGTGATGAACACTGACTGTAACTGATGCAAGTGAGGCCTTCAGATCTTTGGATGTTGTTCTGGGGTCTTTTGTGACCTCTTGGATGAGTATTCACTGCGCTCTTGGTGTAATTTTGGTCAGCTGGCCACTCCTGGAAAGGTACACCATTATTCCATGTATTAGACATTTGTGGCTAATGGCTCTCATTGTGGTTCACTGAGTACCAAAGCATTAGAAATGGCTTTATAACCTTTTCCAGACTAAAAGATCTCAATTACTTTGTTTCTCATTTGTTCCTGAATTTCTTTCTCACTGAATTGTAAAGCGCTTCAGAATATGTTGGCACTATATATATATATAAAGATTATTATTATTCTTTGGTTCACGGCATGAGCTGTCTTCCTTTGAGGATCTTTTAGTCTGTTTCACTTTGTCAGGTAGGTCCTATTTAAGTAATTTCCTGATTGAGAAACATTGAGGCTAGTGATGAGCGAGTGTAATCGTTACTATTCATTACTTGCATGGATTGTACGGTATTCGCGATAATCGTTACATGGCGAGTATCGCTGGTGCTCGTGAATGATGTGTCGATCGCGATCAATCTGACACAAATTGCTAGCTCCCTTTAGTACACAAAGTGAGCTGGCACCTCTTGAATGTTAGGGTCTCTCTGAGGGGCAGAGCAAGGTGTTTTAGACATTGAAATTTTAAAAAAGTATAACATGTAACAACTATTTCACTTTAGAAGACTCGGAAGAAGCTCTGTAAAACTATGAGGCTCAACACGAAGAAGCAGACTCTGTAGACAACTCCCAACACCCCGATCTAGCTAAGGTGAGGTTACACTGGAATTTGTAATAGTGAGTACAAATAGTATGGTTATAAATATCTGCTCCTTTCTCTCTGTATTGCCCAGGATGATCTTGAACATCAATACAACCATTTGCTATGCATTTACCATTATACATAATAGAGGCTCCGGCTACTGTGAAAAGTTTAGAGATAAAATCCCAAACCCATGATCAGCTATCTATGTATAAAATTGCTAGGAGATGTCCATAACTCGTCTGTTTTTGCATTTATTATCAGAGAGTAATGAATCTATAATCCATGTACCTGCAGTCACTCACCAAACTGTGATTTTTGGTGTGCGAAGTGGCTGTTGGTGCGGCCTTCTGTGCACCAGTCCTGCAAATTACCCCACAATCACATAGATTAACCACCGCGCCAGTTCTGCAAATTACCCCACAATCACATAGATTAACCACCGCAAATTTTTTTGTAACTGGGCCGAATGGCCATTTACAATTTTGTCTAGTAGCCAACTGCAATACCTACGTCTTTGTATTCCTTCTCTTTTAACTCTTGCAAAACTAACACTGGGTAAAGCTTCAGGGGAAGCAATTTCACTGCTTGTCAAAATGTTGGACTGCAGCATGAATCTGATGGGATAATTCTTGTATCATATTATTATGGGAGCCCAGCCAAACTTATACCCTTTTGCCAATGGTCTATTTTTCTCAAAGTATTAGTCAATTCACTGTACTTGGTTAACCATCAACTGGATGTTTATTAAAATGTTTATATGAGTATATATGAGGACCGCCCTTTCCTGGGGCGGTCCTCATGTGAGCCAGTTTCTTTGTAGCGCTTGATGGGTTTTGCAACTGACACTTTCAAAGTTTTCCCAATTTTTCGGACTGACTGGCCTTCATTTCTTAATGTAATGATGATCACTCATTTTTCTTTACTTAGCTGCTTTTTCTTACCATAAAAAAGCACTACGTCTTTTCAGTAGGACTATCAGCTGTGTATCTACCAGACTTCTGCACAACACAACTGATGGTCCCAACCCCATTTATAAGCAAGAAATCCCACTTATTAAACCTGACAGGGCACACCTGTGAAGTGAAACCATTTCCGGTGACTACCTCTTGAAGCTTATCAAGAGAATGCCAAGAGTGTGCAAAGCAGTAATCAAAGCAAAAGGTGGCTACTTGAAGAACTAGAATATAAGACATATTTTCAGTTGATTCACACATTTTGTTAAGTATATTACTCCACATGTGTTAATTCATAGTTTTGATGCCTTCAGTGTGAATCTACAATTTTCATAGTCATGACAATAAATAAAACTCTTTAAATGAGAAGGGTGTCCAAACGTTTGGTCTGTACTGTATATATATATATATAATATGTGCATGTAGCTCTCTCAAAGGCAAATCCAGTAATACCTTTATATGGCTAATCTGCTACTCCGTTACTAATAAATCAACGTTTGAATTAATATGCAAATGAGGCTGAAGATCCCCAGCCTCTGTCAGTCCAGCTCTATACCCCACCCAGGACCACCTCCTCCTAATTGACAGCCTATATGTTGTGTTATTTCTGTACACAATGTGTCTGTGGTTTCATGCTGATATCCACCAGTGTGCTGCCACCGCTCGATCTTCCCAGAAGTATAGTTAGTACGCGGTTTGACAGAGGAGGAGGGCATAACTGTGCACCAACCCATAGGCCACATCAAGGGTGTCATTTTCATATTAGATAAAAGTAATTTTTCTGCAACTGTACATTAAAATGTAATTGCCTAGTTTGATCTTTGCTTTCTATAGGGGCTACACCCCCTATTTGCATGTTTAACAAGTCTAATTTGCTCTTTGGGGTGACAGACTGCTTTAATAACTTAGGAAAGAAAAGGTTTTTATAACATTGAATATTCTGCTCTCTTATCTAGTACCTTTCAGAAACAGATGAAACTATAAGAACTACCAGGAACTGTGAGCGTAACAATCTGTTTTCCTTAGATCCTGATCTTTGTGTGAGTACCTGAACCCTATGTGCTGTCATCTCTCACAAATTGTGCTAGTTGAAACCGGACGTTTACATACTCTATATAAAAGGACATATGCATGTTTTTCTCACTATCTGACATGAAATCAGAATAAAACTTTCCCGTTTTAGGTCAATTAGGATTACCATAATTATTAATATTTGCCAAATGCCAGAATAATAAGAGATAGAGAGATTGTTTTAAGACATTATTACTTTCTGCAAAGTCACAAGTTTACATACAGTAAGATTACTATGCCTTTAAACAATTTGGGACAGCCCATATGATGCTGTCATGTGTTTGGAACGTCTGATAGGTTTATTAGCAACATCTGAGTTAATTAAAGACACACCTGTGGATGTATTTTAATGTACACCTGATATACCTGGTGCACTTCACAAAATAAATGGCATAATGAGGAAAGAAGATTATGTGGCAGTACACAAGCAAAATTTCAAGCCATCAGCCAGGAAGTTAAAGCTTTGGGCGGAAATGGACCTCCCTAATGGACAAACACCCTTAGCTTACAGCCAAACTGGTTGCAAAGTGGCATAAAGATAACAAAGTCAATGTTTTGGAGTGGACATCACAAAGCCCCGATCTCAATCCTATTGAACATTTATAGAGAAAGCTGAAAAGCTGCGAGTTGTAGGCGGCCTAATAACATGGCTCAGTTACACCTGTTCTGTCAGGAGGAATGGGCCTAAATCCCTACCAACTGTTGTGAGAAGCTTGTGGAAGGATATCCAAAATGTTAGACCCAAGTCATACAGTTTAAGGGCAATGGTACCAAATACTAAAGAAGTGTATGTAAACTTGTGACTTTGCAGAAAGTAATGAAAATGTTGTAAAACATTGGCTAGGGTCACACATGAGCCCTGGATCTGCTAAAAGCATCCATTTCTCAACTTGGATTTTTGTGAAAAATGGATCTGTCAACGGATCCATAGGCTCCAATACAAAATTAACGCATTGTCTAAAGTGCACTAAAAAAACGCTATGTTGCTAGCAGAATTTTTGGGTGCAGCAAAAAATGCATAGCATTTTTTTAACATGGGGCCCTATGGGAAACGCATCCGTTAACGCATGGTACATTTTGGAAGCATGCGTTAACGCATAACTTTTTTGGGATGCAAACATAGCATTTTTCAAAAACGGAATCAGTTTTAGGAAAGGCAGAAAAACGGACTGCCATGTGTAAACCTAGCCAATCTCTATTTCTCATTATGATGGCATTTGGCAAATATAAATAATTATAGTAATTCTAATTGACCTACAATGGGAAAGGTTTATTTTGATTTAATGAAAAATAAAACATGTAGAGAGGTGCCATTGTGTGTACCTAGTGGTCTAGTGTAGAATTTTAGGGGTGGGGGTTGTGAGATCACTCACCTTTTGTGGTTGTGCACCTCTGTACAACCATAGTGTGAGCCTCAGGTGTGTAATCACAAACCGCATGATTCTCCAGCGTTCAGGCTGGGCCAGTCACATGGGAGTGATGTCACCGCAGGTCCTTCACTCTCTATGCTCCGGCGCTGTAAGCTCCAAAGGGGATTTCAATGGGATAGAGGTAAGTTTGCGTTTTTTTGGTATAGTGGGACAGATTATCCTTTTGGTATTACTTCTTTATTTAACAAATGTGGCTCTCACAACATGTTCGGCGGGTCACCGCCTTCATCTGATCACCTGATGAATGCGGTCACCCACCAAAACATGTTGTGAGAGCCACGTTTGTTAAATAAAGAAGTAATAACAAAAGGATAATCTGTGCCTGGATGCTGGATTCATGCACTATACCAAAAATATGCATACTTACCTGTGTACTATTCTGATTTCATGTGTCTTTTTATATAGTGTGTGTAAACTTCTGATTTCAACTGTATATATATAATTAGAGCTAAATATGTATGGAAACGTTGGCAGTCTATTTTCCTCCTTGTTATTTATTCTTTATGGGAAGACAATCCCAGAGAACAATGGAAGTACGTTTAGCCACGTAGATGACAGTGACATGTCTGGAGGGACAGAAGCCATTGTCTTCTTAGCTAATCTCCTTCTGTTATCATTTTTAGGTAACAAAGCTGCAGAATTCAGCAAGCGACTCTGTGCTCAAACCATTCGAGGAAAAGACATCTAAGAAGATTATCATTTCTTGTAAATCTCTAAGTCTGAATCTTCAGGCCTGCATCAAAGAGAATGAGAGCGAACCCGTCACCAATGTATGTTGGAGGATTCTTCTTTTATAGAACAAAATCAATATGGCATCAGTGTTATATTAACTTGATGAAACATATTAGAATACAGTTGCTAAAATTACTCTTTGGTACTATAACTGTCCAACTTGTGTATTCAGGAAAACGTTAAAGCCCTTTTTCTATCTTTATAAATGATAACGCATCATATGATGTCCTTTATTATGAACACGGCTATTTCCAGGATGTTACACATCCCCTTCTTGCTATTTCTATTGCTTCCTTTCTCTGAAGGATGTGTGTTCCCAGAGCTGTAGCCAGATTTTCAGTTTGCTTCCCTGTTTCTAAATACCCCAGCCAAACTAAAGGGAATATATCAGCTGTTTTTTGCTACTTCATCTGACAGCAGCATGATGTAGGCAAGGAGACCCTGAATCTAATGATGTGGGGCACCCCTGCAGGGATTGCCATAGGACCCACCAGTGCAGGGAAGGATGTACACCTTGGCACACACAGCACACAACACCTTCCACCCCAGGCTTGAAGGGGGAGCTCTACTTGTTGCTTTAGGCAAGATCCTTTATAAGGATCCAGGTCTGAGGGAGGAGCCAGTCAGTTAGTCAGTCAGTCAAGGAGGTTAGTCAAGGAGTGACAGTTGAGGAGTCAAGAAGGAGGAAGAGCTGGTTGGTGGGACCAAGTCAGGCCCAGAACCAGAAAAGACTGACACCGAAGCTGTGTAGTACCCTATAAAAGGGACGAAGAGGAAAGTTAGAAAATTCTAGAAAGATAGGAACAGAAGTAATTGCCCTTCTGCCCACCCGGACACTAGAGTCCGAAGCTGCTGTTGATCCAGTCATAGTAGAGAAATCCCAGACAGACAGGAGGATTTAATCCCCCTGGAGCTCTGGAAACCAAGACCCCAAACCTGACCAAACATAGGACCAGGGACCCAAGGAAAGGAGTAGGGATCCCCACAGAAAGGTCCTCATCGTCAGTTGTGGAGTATCATCCTGAGAGAGGGAGAAAGCTGCAGGTTTAGTTTGAGGCAGAACTTTACCAAATCACCACACACGCAAATATAGGAGGTTTCATAACTTTCAAAGGTGGATGTACCAAACTGCACCGGCCACCTGATTACCCTCCTGGACCGTACCTGCTGCCCGCCATCAGTAAAAACGGTACTGAAACAGACTATTGTGTGTGTGTGCCTGATTCACCGCTGCCGCCTGGAGAACTTACACAGAGCCGAGAACTACTACTCCCCTCATTCACCCCGCTGCCCTGAGGTAAAGCTCTGCCTGTGGGGAGCTGTACTACCCAAAGCTGCCTTTTTAAACGCCTTTTTAATGCTTTTGCCTGCCAGCTCTTTTTCTTTATTGTTTTCCAGTGTTTTTGGAGCATCTTTTTGATTGGTGTAATCTGGGCATCTATTTTAACTTCATTCAACAATGCAATTCATTCGCTAGTGGGTTTTGAAGCAAAACACTCAAACAGACCCCCGGCTTCTCTTGAGCCTTCCCCCTGTCTTCTATTATAAAGCATAGAGCTCCTTCAGAGCAGAAGACCAATGAAGAACGGTCTGTTTATGTCTTTCAACTGTTTGGTGTCTTTGGAATCCTGAAATACTTAAAAATCTAAACATACGTAGGTCATTTTTCCAGAGAAAAGTATATGTTCATTCTTTTAACTCGGAAGTTGAAGCATTTTTTTAAAGTGGAATCTGTCTAAAACATCTTGTGCACTTACCCTAAAGACTGTGTAGTCTACAAAATGAACAGTTTTAGTAAGTCTGCTCCAGTCTGTTTTCAGCCTTTATAACTTGTGTACTGTCAATGTGTTATATCTTGTGGGTGCACAGCAGTCACAGACTATTCTGCATAATATAGATCAAGTCTGAACCCTGAAATGTCTCTCAGCTTCTATGTATGATATATGTGTCCCATGAGGTCCTTTTAATTACCTCCCTATTACCCGTGTTCACAGATTGAACCCTTCTTTATAAGTGTAGCTCTCTATGACATCAAAGAAGGGAGGAAGATATCAGCAGATTTCCACGTAGACCTAAACCACGACATTGTGAGACAAATGCTTTGCACTTATACAGGACCAGTGGGAAATGGTACAACATCACCATCTGTCAGTCCTGCCAAAGTACTGGACGAGCCTGAAGTCCGTGGCTTCCATGAAAAATGGCTGCAATTTCCTAAGCAGGTAAAGAACCAGAATACTGAGCATTTACCAACAAATCTATCATTAGTATCTTCCATTACATACATTTTCACTAGTTAATTTAGGATACAAATGACCTGTCTTCTGTGTGACATCCAAAAGTCAAAAAATGTTTCCATGATTTTGTGTACACTTATGTGAATCTGGCCTTGGATTAAAGATAAAGGAAAAAAGAAGTGTGCCAAACAATTGATGATCATCCCAAAGCACTGACTGATCTCAGTGTTGGTCTACCAGGCATTGCTCCCACCTAGCCAGAATCCTACTCTACACTGATGAGGGGCAATACCCCGAAACAGCTGTCTGTGGATGGATACCTGGCTCTATTAATTCCCTTGTCATATCCTTAACTCGTAACTGTGAGAGATATTGACTAAAAGGGCCACTTAATATGGTGGTTATGGTGTTCTCCGCAAGGATTCCACCCCAGGGCTAGGTCCTTCCCTGGAGGGATATCTGGTTAGTCCCGTGTTTGAGACTCTTAATCGAGGCTCCACGGACTCCATTTACATAAACAATTGATGATCACCTTGCAAAGTATATATACAGACACTTTATTCATTAGACACAATAGCATGTACAACAACCAGCAAAAAAGGATTAAAAACATTTAAAACAGCAAAAAGCTGAAATAGGTTAACTGTTCCCCAATAGGATGCCAATTAGACAGCCCCGACTAATATCCAAGCAGGCTTCGCATTTACCATGGAAAGCCTAAATAGGCATATTAGTATAATGATGGACATACAGGTCATGAAATACCAAATGTAATATAGACAAAAGGAATATCAGAACCACATTTCACTGCCTGCACAATAGGAAAACACAATAGTGCAGAGAGTAAATGGGTTAATGGTAAAGCACTGAAATAGCAGTAAATGTGTTGTAGATGCAATGATTTCTGATATATTGGTATAAAATACCTAAGTATAGAAACTCCACAAGAGACCAAAGGAAATTGTTAAATAAGGATAAGAATGATCGCCAATAAACAATGGAAGCCTGCAAAAGAGAGGTCAAGGCATAAAAGACCCCATGCATATCGCCACCTTTTACATGGCCTTTGATTACAAATTTCCTTTCATATCCAATATAAGCCTATATGTTTCAGTCGTAGCAGGCAACAAGTAAACCCTGTGTAGCCTGTGATCTCTCCTCTACTAATGGGAATTAGAGGACAGATGGGAAGCAATATGACTGCAGGATCAGAGTACATGCAGTTTTTATCTGTGTCCATGAGATGTAGAGAGAAAACAGAGAAAAATAAAGAAGAATTAAAGCTCCACTCCATGGTGTTTTCTTACCCCGCTGTAGTGGTGCTTTCAATAAATATCCCCTGTGTTATACTCACCTGCCGTGGCTTCATCTTTTTTCCGGTCTGTCTCCTGTGATTTTTGACCTGCCAGCAGCTCCAGTGTTTCATGGATCGTGATAGAGTTTACAGCTCAATACAAGTCTATGAGAGCCTTGTTCTGGCCTCATTTTGGCTCTCATATAGACTCATTAAGAGCTTGTGATGTAACTTCTGACTTCCGACCAGTCAGAAGCTACGGACAAAATATGGTGGACAGGGGACTTGGATTTAGAGCGCCACCCCAGTGCTGAAAAAAAATAGCCAAAATGGTGCTTAAAAACAAGTTGTTGTTTTTTTTAGATGCTTTGGAATAGTTGGTTGTTATGTTGTATGTGTTTTTTTATTTTCATGTTCTTATAAGTTTCTTTGAAATTAAATTTCTTGTTCTGTAAGGCTGTGTGCTCACGATCCGGAGTCTTGCAGGAACCCGTGGGTGCACGCAGGGAGACGGCAGCCGCTCTGTGCCCACAATCTGCGGCTTCTCCCTGCGTGCACCCGATGGTTATCACTTCCGACTCCGCAACATGAAATTAACATGAGGCGAAGATGCAGAAGTCCGGAAACCTGCACCGCAGGTGAAATAACGCTGCGGTCAGGAGAAGCCCAGTGAGCATGGGATTTCCTCAAATCCCATCCATTGTGCTTGTACTGTACAATGCAGTGGTATGGACGCAGCGGCAAGACGCTGCGTCGAAAATGCTGCAATTCCTGATAGTGGGCACTCGCCCTTAAATGTTCTACAATGTTAAAGGTACCGTCACACGAGGCGACGGTACCGCCAATTTATTAGGCGATGCAGGGGCGTGGCCTATCACTGCCGATATCGCCCCTGCATAACCTAATATGAATGGGCGAGGGGGACGCCATTTACTGGTCGCCTGGTTTCAGAGCAGTTCTCTGAAACCAGGCGGCCGATCTGGGGCGATTTGCACACATTGCCCCATGTAACCGACACCCCAGCAGCGATGCTGCCTGTCATATCACCGGCGCGGCGCTGGAGGTGTCGCCCCATGTAAATGGGAGACGGCGACGCAGGCAGGGCGCCAAAAACGTGCGCGCTCCCGCCAGTCACCACCGACATCTCCAGCGCCGTCGCCTCATGTGACGGTGCCTTATCCGTTTCTTCTGTTGTCAATTATCATGTCTTGTTATTTTTTAATTTCTCAGGCCATTTTCTCAGTGGCCAATCCTCATAATGAAGTGGTATTAATTGCAAGAATAGAAAAAGTTCTTATGGGAAATATCGCCAGCAATGCTGAACCGTATGTGAAGAATTCTGATTCTAGCAAGGTACAGTAGACGCAGCAGGACTATTGTCTGTCATCATGTAGTTCTGTACATTCACAGTCGACTGTCATCCAGGGTACAATAAATAGTCATGTACTGACAATAGGTGACTCGTTCACTTGTCTTTGGGCACACTGCACTATGTAGAACAAATAAGCGTGACTCTTAAGTTAATTTCCTTCAGATATAATTTTAGCAGCTGCCCATGAGCAAAAATGCATTAGCAGGTCATGGAGTAAAGGCTTTTGGAGTTTTTCCCATCTACAAAATCTCCGTAAGCTATATTTGACCCAGAAAAAATATGATGTTTTTTTTACATCTTATTATGTGAATGTTTACATAAACTAGTCAAAGCCATGTTTTTAGGCAAATCCTCATTGAAAATGTGGAAGGATTTACTCGTGTTCTGATGTGAAGTGTCTGTTTGTTTCTTTAGACGGCACAAAAACTGCTGAAGTCAGCAAAGCAGTTCTGCAGCAAGTTGGGGAAATATCGGATGCCTTTTGCATGGACAGTCAGGTAAACAATGTCAATCATGGTTAGATGACCACTGCAGGGCACATTTAATGATACATGATATAAGGCCCCATTTACATGTCAATTTGTCATTTTGCCTTTTCATCTATGTTTTATCTTCACTGATAGAATGTGTCAACTTGTCAATGTTAGTCCTTTTGCCTTTTCACGGTCAGTCCATATAAAATATAACGAGACATGTCCGATTTGGTTAGACTGTGTATCCAAACTGGTTGCTAAAAGACATGAGCGAACCTGTTTGGAGCCTGTTCGGGGGCTGGAGATTGGGGAATTCAGTCTTCTAAGGTCTGGAGCCGGGATAGTTGTGTTCCGTTACACTGGGTGGTCAGGCCAATGCGAGCCACTGGGAGTGTATGATTGACTCGCACTGGGGATAAGTCATGCATTATTGCCTGTAGTGTGGTTGGAAAATGAAAAAAAATTAAAAACCCTGTCCTCCCATTCTCAGATGCCTTTGCTTGTGGCTGGCTGTATGTGAGTGGAGAACCAAACAGCCATTCAGTGACTTCCGAAGACGTATGGGGTCATCACAGGTCCGGAACAGGCAGCACCTGATCCCAAACATCCAGACATTAAGTCATCTTTAGTGGCTAGGAAAAGCTTCAGAAATCTCAATTATTTTTTTCTGATGACAAACTAATGACGCACAGATCAAAGTCTGATCAATCCATCCTATTTTTGCACAAGCCTTAAGGCTACGGTCACATTTGGGAGGTTGCGTCCATTTGAAGGATGCATTAGGGTACCTTTACACGTCGCAACATTGCATGCAATTTCACTTGCAACTTACTGGTTGCAGAGATATCATGGACACATTGTTCTATTTGTACACAGCAACAAAACAGAACAATGTGTCCCAAAGTTCTCGCCATTTCTCTTCTAAATTGAAATCATGTTCACACAGAGTAATTGCGGTTAGGATAGGAGATGTCTAGATTTCAGTCACTGTATTTAAATATCTTGCATATTTTGATGTATTGGGAGGTTTCCATTTTTTACTACTTTGGTGTATTCTTTAAGTAGAAGCTCTTGTCTTCTTAGGTTTGCAGGTGCGATGTGGCTCAGGCAGGTAACCAGTGGACGGGCATTGGTCTGATAGCACCAGATATTATACACATAGAGTTGTTCAGCTGGGTATCGATTTCATTCACGTGGCAGCTATTTAACCATACTGGAGCACAATATTCTGCAGCGGAGTAGATATTCTCAAGACAGGTGTTGAGGAACCCCAGAAGGATCTGCAGAGTTTCTGAATAATATTATTGTGTGCGTTCAGTTTCTGTGCTGTCTTACACAAGTGATATTCGAAGGTTAGGCTTCTATCAATGTTTATGCCTAAGTACTTAGGCTTGAAATTGTGTCTGATAGGTTGACCTTCAAAGAGTACTTTGAGTTCCGTCTTAGCACTTGTAGATGAAAGCAGCATACTTCCATTTTTGGTAGATTGGGCTTTAGCCTCCATTGTCGGAAATACTTTCCCATTTCCTTAAGGTCTTCTGTTAGTACCACCTCTGCTTCCTCCATTGTTTTGTCACTGTGACTAGAGCACAGTCATCGGCGTATCCAAATTTCTGTGATACTATGTCAGGAAGGTCAGCTAGGTATAAGAAGAAGAAGGCTATATGTTGTGAACTAGCCAAAATGCGTTGTATGGAACCTTTAATCAAGAATAAAGCTTCTTGTATTATACATCTGTTGTAAATGTGAGTCTGACGTGTCTGGGGAGCGCCAACATCTTTTTGTTGGAAATTTCTAAATTCACTGTTCTTCTGAAGCTACATCAGAGCAGCTATACATAGTAATCCGGGTAAGCTGCAGACCCTATATGAGAGGATCTGGACCAGTCCCTTGTACTGAGATTGTCATCTCAGTGTTTAAGCTGATATTCATCTTTATGAGGTGAGCACATATATATACACACTGCCATAATTCCTTATAGCCAGTGCTACCCTAAAGCGGCCGTCACACGCACAGATATCTCTTGCGATATTGTAAGCGATCACGTGCACGCGCGATCGCTTACAATATCACTCACATCATTGGTGAGCTGTCACACAGACAGACTCACCAGCGATGTGGAGCCGCGATATCGCTGGTAACTATGGTACACATCGGGTTACTAGGCGCCGCGCGGCGCTTAGTAACCCGACGTGTACCATAGTTACCATCTCCCAGCATAGGCTCTGCCGCTGGGAGATCGTTCATCGTGGTGTTATACACCACAATGAAGCAGATCGTGACATCGTTCATCGCTAGATCTGAGCTCCGGAGCTCACATCTGCGATGTCACGATCAAGCGATTTTACATAGTAAAATCGCTTGATTACATGCAACGATGCCAAAATGATATCGCTTAAGCGATCATAAAGGAGATCGCTTAAACGATATCGGGCAAGAAATCGTTGCGTGTGACGGCCTCTTTAGACAGACACCGCACCTATCTCTTTTTTCTCTCACTTTCTACAGAGATTATTTTGTTTTTACTAAAATTGAATTGAGACCTACAAAGAAAAGAGCAAAGTACCTATAGTCAAATATTGTGGAAGCTCAAAGATGTTTTGGGTTTATTTTACTACCCATGGCACTGGGTACCTTGACTATGTGTAAGGCAACATGAAATCTGAAAATTACCAAATGATTTGGATCACAATGTAGTGCCCAGTGTCAGAAAACTGAGTTTGCATCCTAGGTCATGGCTCTTGCAGCAGGACAATGACCTCAAATGTACTTCAACAAGTTTCCAGAAATGGATTGAAACAAAATACTAGAGAGTTCTGAAATGGCAGCAGTGAGCTGGATCTAAATCCCATTGATCACTTGCAGAGACATCTTAAAATTGCTGTTGGGAGAAGGCAGCCAAATATGACAAACCTGTAGTGGTGCAAAATTCCAAAGAAGAGTGGTCCAAAATTCCAGTTGAGAGTTGTAAGAAGCGATTGGATGCAGTTATTAAGTCCAAAGGTTGTGCCACTAAGTATTAAGTTGAGGGTGCCAATGGTAGTGTCCAGACCATTTTTGTAGGTTTGTGTGAAACTATATAAAATCTTGCCTTTTTTGCTCTTTTTTTGGTTATTCCAATACACACAAAGGAAATAAACGTGCATTTCAAGGTTGCCAACTCTTTCAGTCATGACTGTATGCATCGCAGGCAACGGAGAAGATGGAGAAATTAAATTCATGATCTTCTCTTCAGCTGTGCTCCGATTCTCACATGCAAAAGAATTGGATCACATTAAACTCACAGTCGCCTCAAACTCTGACCAGAGTTTGAGCCTAGCATCATTAACATACCAGCTGATTCCCTCACATGAAAGAATATACACCCATGTGTGAGTGAGTCAGGGAGTCCTTCATTATAAATGATCTGCAAATGTCTTGCCTATTGGTATGGTCACATAGTTTTTAGAAACTACTAGTGCACCTCAATGAATTAGAATATCATCAAAAAGTTAATTTATTTCAGTAATTCAATACAAAAAGTAAAACACATATTATATACATTCATAACAAACTGAGTGATCTAAGTGTTTATGTTCTGTTAATGTTGATGATTATGGCTTACAGCCAATGAAAACCCGAAGGTCATTATCTCAGAAAATTAAACTAGGGAGAATGAAAGGTTAATACCGCCCTGCCATATTCCAAGATACATCAAAGAGTGAATATAATATTGATTTATTAGTCAACAATATTTCAGGGCTCTGAGAAATGCCCTGAAAACATGGCAATATTACATTGATTTTTGATATTCTAATTCATTGAGATGCTCTAGTATGTGGTAAACCAGTGTCACCGATATGAAGAGACTCATTTTGGTAGAGTGCAACCATGCAAGCTTCTACTACATTTCTTACAAGTATCTGATTTCTTATGTAATCTACATGTGGTCAGGAACCTTCTATTTTATATAAAATATAGTTTTTCTTAATACACTATTCTTTTATTTCACTGTAATAACATTGTTAAATATTAATTTTACAATATTGCTTTATAAAAAAAATCTCCACTATATTTGGAATTTTCGCAGGCCGGTATTTAAAGACAACTTTGGAACCATTGATCGAGAGTCCCGGTTCTCCCCACTCTTCAGGCAGGAAAAAATAAGATCTCCACAGAAGACCTTATTAAACTGGTGTCTGAATACAGGAGGTGGGATAATGTAATCTGTCTCTCATACATAAGCTAGTAATTGATATAGTAAGCAGTTGTGAGCACTTGTGTACATTTACACTGATGATGTGCAAATTGTTCGAATGAGTGGTGGACACAGAAAGAAGGGCAAGAACAGTTTGCAGTCCAATGGCTCATCATACTGCATGACCACTCTTGCTTGGAGGTAGAAGTGAGCTTTTTACCACTTGGGCCCCTGTTGTTGCGCCATTGGTACATCCACCCCAAGTTCTAGTCTACATTTTAGTCACACATTGCAGGAAAACGTGGTTTACCATGAATTTCAATTAGATTTGCAGCATATAACAGCTATCCACTTGCAGTAACACAGTTATCTCCCTGCAGCCAATATGAGTTAAGGCCCCTTTACATGGTACGAGATCGTGAACGATATCACTCAAACGTCACGGGTTTGGAGTCGTTCAAACGACACTGTTAGGGACCTCGTTATGTGTGACACAGAGATACGACTACGATAAATTGTTGGATTGTTGGTTGCAGATTTGAGAACATGTTCTCAAATCAAACGATCCTTGATCAGCCAACCTGCTGCATCGTTGTGTGTGACACCGCAATAACGATGTCGTTAACGACTTCGCCTATTTACAACAGTGAACAAGTATCATTCGCTGGTTGTGCGAACGATAGCTGCTCGCCACATCGTTGGTGCGTTGTTCACGATATCTACACGTGTGACATCTCATCAACGATGTAAAAAAGATGTCCTAACGACCGCACTCCCATGAGATTGTTGGTGATATCTTAACGACATTGAAGCGTGTAACGGTACCTTTAGTATAGACTTTATTCCCAATTTATGCATATTGCTAACAATTAGTTAAAATGCCTTGAAGTGGTTATGTTACACCACTCACTTCTGCGTTGGAGTGATAACATAATCGCATATACCTGTCAAACACGCACTCTAATGGTACCTTTTCACGCGCTACAGAAGGATAGAAACCACCGGGTGTCGGAGACAATTGTACCTTGTACCGTCAAAACACCGCGAGGTAGCGGCGTGTAATTCAGGTTGTTGCCACCGGTCTCTGTCGACACCTGTCTTTCAGCCGTGCTCAAAAACAGGTTGGTTTAAACCCTATGGTAGCGGCGTGTAATCGAGGAACAGAAGGTATTTTCGACACCTAGTGAACTCCCTGGGGGTGACACAGCCTCCGGGATACCGCCCCCATCAGCGATCATTGGTGGAAGCTCCTGCGTTACGATTGGTTATCCCTGCATAGGGCGGCATATTTAAGGAGCTGACCAGTCACACTACACAATTGCAATAGCATCATGTAGTAGCCAGCCTTCCTGCGTGGCTGGCCAATCATGATGTATTGCTTTGTCCAATCACCGTACGAGCGTCTCGTAATCCACAACTCTGGCACGCCTATGTGTTGTCCCTGCTGCCCCAGGTCCTCCCATATTTCCTTGTGGTAGCGGCGTGTAAATGAGGGAAGGTGCTCTACAGAAGGTAATCTGCGGCACCCGTCGGTGCTTCCAGGGATAGAAAAAAACCTACTGTAGAGCACCTTGTAGCGGCGTGTAAATGCGGTATCAGGTACCGTTAGGAACCGTTGAAACGTACACGTGCACGTGCGACACCCGGTGGTTTCTAGCCTTCTGTAGCAGCGTGTAAAGGTACCATTAGAAGTTGTGAGGTGGAGGAGTTGTATTGTTAGTTGCACCACTCACTTCCAAATTGAGCAGCGATGAATAACCCTTTCACAATGTTATATTGTTTAATAACCAAAACAAAATTTTATTTCCTTTTGTTGCATATGTTTTGAGTTTTTGGAAGAATAAATGCTAAAAATGCATAAAGAAGTGAGAAAATTACAGTAAATTACTTCGTTTTGTTCATCTGATCTTACATTTGGCAACAACGTAAAGCTAGAGACACACTTTGTTATGAGCACATGCACCCATGAGCACACATCGTACAGGGGGTGCAGGCGGGATGGATGACTAAGCATCAGTCTTCCTTGGAGATTCAGTATTAAAAGGTAAATATATCATAATGTATACCGCACGGTATACCATTCTGGCGTAGCTACTAGTATAGGAAAGCACAGTGCTTCTTTAACAGTTCATCTTTATGAGGAGACATATCAGATATCAGATGGAGGTCAAAGGAACACGTTTCCCTCTGTCTGGTGAATAGGGGTCTATAGGAACTGTATGCTAAAGAGAAATCACCCGATGTATGCCGTATAAAGTGTGTAGTTAGTCTAAGGCATGCAAAAACTGCCATGAACGGAGTCTATAAAGGGGGTAAAGATAATACATCATGGCCTTCATTTTTCAGTAATGTCCAAGATAAAAGCTTTCTTTGTTGGCAATAGCAACCAAATGGGGCTCAACTTATTTTGTAAGAATAATAGATGCGTTGTGATTGGCATTTATTTTAGACAGCTTTGATACCCGAGGCCCATGTTCTACAGGGTGCAAACTCCTACCCAAATCTCCTCATTGTCATAGAAGAAGTGGTGCGTACTTGAAGAACCATAAAAAGATCATGAAGAATACAAAACGTTATTCGGCTCACCCCTCTGTGGTCTTCCTTGGGTCTCAATGGATCCAATTCCTGGTGCTGAGGTGTGCGTCCATGGTCTCAGGTGGCAATAATAGAACATGAAAAAGAGAAGCAATCCGGCGCTGACAGGAAGAGGGGATATGATAAAAAAGCACGTTATATTGAGGTCCTTTTAAAACGTTGTGCAACAGCATAGGGGCCCAGTGCAGATCACCAATATCCAATGTTCTTACATCGGATGCCATACGCTAGTCTGACCCAAGCTTTACCATGAAATTCCACTTTAGGTAAATGCGTTACTGGGCCTCTTTATACATTCTGTCATGTGACCTCATTTTTGTGAACATGTATAAAAAACACTTGCTAATGAAGAAACAGCTTTACATATAGGAGTTATTCATATTTTATTCTATCTGCAGTTCAGTATTGTCAGACCATTATATCCGGTATCTATATTGCCTATTAATGGGATTAATGGACAGGAAATCTGATGTGTGCAGGTAAAAATCCACCCCCTAAAGTGCAGACTTCAGGGATGACCTATGATTGGTGCAGGCTGTGGAGCCGCACAGGGGTCCAAAAGGTAAGAGGGCCCTCTACCATCTCCAAATCAGTCCCAGACACAAAAAGGGGCCCATATACTGTTCTAGCACAGGGGCTTCTCTTCTGTCTGTGTCCACCACTGGTTGATTACAACATTCTCAATGACAGATTTAGGCTGCCTTCACACTTGCAGATGCATCTGCAGCGTTTTGCAGATGCATCTGCAAGTATCAGCATGCAGACCGCGGTCCCTATGTTTATAATAGGGCGCACCGCGGTCTGAATGCTCTCATTGATTCCTATATGTGAGCCGTAAGCAGGCGTATGCCTGCTGACAGATCACACTCTCCCGCCCCGCACCTTGGACGCAACATCTCGCGTCCATAGTGCGGGCGGGAGAGTGTGATCTGTAAGCAGGCATACGCCTGCTTACGGCTCACATATAGGAATCAATGAGAGCATTCACACCACGGCCGCTGTCTGCATGCTGATACTTGCAGATGCATCTGCAAAACGCTGCAGATGCATCTGCAAGTGTGAAGCCAGCCTTAATCACTGTGTGTGCACTTTACTTGATGCGTTCATGTATTAGAGAAAGTATCATTTAAAATATGTTATAAAAATTTAAAATATGTAATATTCATTTAAGAGAATCTATGCATTTATTAGCAAGTCTTAGAATTTACCTGTACTTCCACACAAAATCTGTGGAATAACATCTTGCTTTCCTCACCTCTCCTTTATGGCACACATGCCAGTCTAATACATCCTGTAACTAGTTTGATTTTCATACTCTGTAAGTTGCCTGTCACTCTCATAGAGTGTATGATTCCTCTTTATAAGGTTTCTACCAGCATTAAGGGTGCAGGAACGTCTTTCTCTCACTTTACTGCATGTATTCCACTTACAATTTTCCAATAACTTACTAGCCCAAACTTAAGGTCCCACTACACGTGGCGATATCGCTAACGATATCGCCGCAACGTCACAGGTTTTGTGACGTTGCGGCGACCTCGCCAGCAATATCGCTGCGAGAGACTTGCAGCAGTGAGCATCCTCCTGCTGTAAGATTGCTGACCGTTATGGAATAGCCTGGACCATTCTTTCATCGTTGGTCTCCCACTGGGCATGCTGCATCAGTGTGTGTGACAGGAAAAATGACCATCTCCATGTTACGCCTGTGACAGATCCCAACGACCGTCGGGGGTCCCCGCCCCTCGCTAAGTGTAACGGGACCTTTAGAGTGTCACTCTCTGTGTAGCCTGTATGCAGTTTAACACCTAGTTGCTGGAACTTTGGAGTGATTTGGAGGTGTAATGCATCATAATCTTAGGTGAATCAATATTCAGAATTACATCTACTTTCATGATCTGTTTATTTTCTTTAAAAGCAGAGCAGAGAAGATTAGCAAAATCCAAATCATCCCTGGAAACCTGGATATATCAGTAGATGCTGTACCCCTGGGACAGTCAAGTAGGACAGATTTCTGATATTTCTAATATATTGTTAATTTGTGAACTGGAAACCTTGTGGTATCCGCCACTATCCCTCTATTGTACTTGCTATGTTGCAATTGTTTCCTAATCTATTTATTTCTCCTATTATACTGTTTCTTTTCATATTGTATTTGAAACCTTTAATGTATATGTTCAGCAGAGGCTAAAAGTTCAGCCCTCTGCACTGTTATGTATGGCCTCCCTCATTAATAATTTAATTGGAGCTGTGTGTAAGGGCCACTTTACACACACCAACTTATCGGTCCAACTTCTGAACAACTTGCTGGTTGCAGTGAAATCATGGACACATAGTTCCATTTGTACACAGTCACAAAATGGAGCAATGTGTCCATGATTTCACTGCAACCAGCAAGTTGTTCAGAAGTTGGACAGATAAGTTGGTGTGTGTAAAGTGGCCATAAGTGTGTCCAAAATATTGCATGGGAATAGTTCCTATGTTAGGTCACATTCACGCGTTGAGTGTTTGGTGAGTTTTTACCTCAGTATTTGTAGCCAAAATCAGGAGCTGCACAATCAGAGGAAAAAAATAATAGAAACACGTCACCACTTCTGTATTTATAGTATCACCCATTCCTGGTTTTGGTTACAAATATGGAGATAAAATTCTGACCAAAAAAACGCTATGTGAACATGGCCTTAGGCTGGTTTCACATCATGTTTTGATCCGATCCGGGGCTGTCCATTTTGGACCAGACAGCCCCGGATCGGATCAGCACACAGAACCGGAGGGCTAATATGCCCTCCAGTCCGGTGTGCAGCCGCACGCAGCTGAAGCTGCTGATGATTCAGGACCGCGGCTCGCAAGGAGCTAGCCACGGTCCTGTAATAACAGCAGCGTGCGGCTGCAGGTGTCTGGTTCTCAGATCCTCTCAGATCAGGGCAATCCAGCCCCATAGGCTCCCATGTTAGGGAGCACCAGATTGCCCTGGATCCAGGAGAATCCGGGAGGATCCGGTTTGGGGAGATTTATCTCCTCGGACACAAAAATCGTGCATGCAGCATTTTTGTGTCTGGGAGAAAAATCCGAGTCCTCCCGGATTCACCCGGACACATGGAAACCGGATGGTAGATGGCTCCATCCGGCCCCATAGGCAAACTATGGGGCTGAAATGTGATTCGGGCCTATCCGGTTCTCATTGGATCGGCCCGGATCACAAAAAACGTGATGTGAAACCAGCCGATTGGTATAAAGTAGCTGCAGCACTTTGCAGAGATTGGCAGCTCCCTAAACAATCTAAACAAAGATTATGCAAACTATCCAAAAGGGAAATGTGTCTAAAAGTTAATTATAAGTCAGAAAGCTTAGAAAGGGACTCTAAAGGGATAATAAAAGACCTCTTACATTTTTCATGTTGAGCTGGACACACAATGTAATAGGCGCTGGAGAGCAGAATAAAACGTTTTTATTTCACCTCTTGCGGAGCGGTCAATCCACTTTAATGGTTAATTAATAAGTCCAAGTGGGTATTACCAGCTGGTCAATCATAAGCAGGAAGAAACACATTGGAAAGACAAGGGCGCACCCCCACATTGACAGCCTTCTCACCTCACTGCAGAGTGATGACATGTGCTGGAGCACAGCAGACGTGAGTGTAATTAACTTTCAGCTCTCATCTCTGGCAGTCAGTGTGGGGGAGGGGCAGTGCTGCAGAAGTTGAGTCTCAATACAAACACTTCTAGTCTCTTAAATTCAAATTAGCTTTATTGGCAGGACTATTAAACATTAGCATTGCTAAGGCAAGTGTATTGCTGCCAACGCTTCTGCATCGCCCCTCTCCTCACACTGACTACTGTATTGAAAGCTGGAGCACACTCAGATCTGCTGTGCTCTAGCACGTGTAGTCACTCTACAGTGACAGGAGCAAACTGTGTCATTATGTCTCACACAGAGCCTATTGCGTTTTCTAAATGATAATGGGGGCATGTTCCTTTTCCCCTTCTATGTGGATTCCTGCTTCTGATTGGCCAAACTGTCAGAACTGAGTGGAGACTAACAGAAATATTTGTAATGACATTATACATCTCTAGTACTGAATGACCCTGCCTCCCCACACACACACTAACTACTGGAGATTAGAGTTGAAAGCAGTCAGTCACACTCAGGTCTGCTGTGTACAAGCACATCATCACTCTGCAGTGAGAAGAGCAGATGATGTGCTGATTGTCAGTGCTGTTGTCAGTGGATGTCTGTCCTCTCCGAGTGTGAGTCTGCCTGCCCAGAGAGGAAGAAGGGCACGCTGCCAGCGAAATCTGTCTGGTAATGTTCACTTAGGCCGGCTTCACGCCACGATAAAATCCGATCCGGGGCTGCCCAGTGTAAACCAGACAGCCTCGGAGCGGATTTTGGCCCCATAGTATCCTATGGGACCGGATGGAGCCGGATGGCAGCTCTCTGCCATCCGGTTTCCATGTGTCCGGGAGAATCCGGGAGGAATCTGATTTTTCTCCCGGACACAAAATCGGAGTATGCAGCATTTTTGTGTCCAGGGAGAAAAATCTCCCCAAATTGGATACTCCCGGCGCTCCCAAACATGGGAGTCTATGGTGCCGGATTTTCCCGATCTCCGGGAGGAGTCGGGAACCGGGCACCAGCGGCTGCACACTGCTGTGATTTCAGGACCGTGGCTAGCTCCCTGCTAACTGCGATCTTGAAAAATCAGCAGCTGCAGCTGCAATTAGAGGGATCCGGCTGCACATTGGACCGGAGGGCATATTTGCCCTCCGGTTCCGTGTGCTGATCCAGTCCAGGGCTGTCAGGTTCACCCCTGACAGCCCCGGATCGGATTTTACCGTGGTGTGAAGCCGTCCGAAGCCAGCCTTAGACGTAAAAAAAAAGTAAGGCTTAAATGACAAATACATTGAATGCTAGCATATCTACAATGGAAACTCAAAATAAAAAAGTGAAAAGTACAGTATATCCTGCAAAAACACAGAGAATACACGTGTCCTTTATCATTCCTCCTATCTCAGGTAATCCCAAAATTTGTGGTTCAAGGTGGCCAACTTTGACAAGAAAATGTTTGCACTATTTTATTGGGAGCTGTTTATAGTATATGTCTTTGTGCAATCATGTATTGAATTTGTATTGCGAAATTAAAAATTGTAGCCTTTAGGCTGCCTTCAGACTTGCAGATGCCTCCGCAGCGTTTTGCAGAGGCATCTGCAAGTATCTGCATGCAGACCGCGGCCCCTATGTTTATAATGGAGCGCACGGCGGTCTGCAGATGATTGCAGACCGCCGTGCGCACCCACTCACTCCTACATGTGATCTGTGCGCAGGCGGATGCCTGCGCACAAATCACACGCTCTCGTCCGCACCAGGGACGCGAGATGTTGCGTCCCTGGTGCGGACGAGAGTGTGTGATCTGTACGCAGGCATCCGCCTGCCCACAGATCACTAATGGCGGGCAGTGAGAGCGCACGGCGGTCTGCAAGCATCTGCAGACCGCCGTGCGCTCCATTATAAACATAGGGGCCGCGGTCTACATGCAGATACTTGCAGATGTAGAAAAGTCAACCTCAAATGCTTTAAAATGCCTAACATAACAAGTAGATAAAGAATTAACCCTTTCCAGGTTCCAGTCTTGACTCTGACAATGCTCTGGTCTCAGTGTTTTGGCTGCGTCACATCGACCACCAAGAAGCAAATGATAAATGTTGTAATTACAGTTACTGTATTTTTAGTGCAGGGATTACTCGGATCAATGATTACCTTGTTCTACAGATATTCTTTGGCTATAAATGAATAACACTTTACACTTTGGATGCTCATGTTTCTGGTTTCTGTTGTGCAGACTGCCTTACCTCATCTCTAATACCAATCAAGCCCTTTGGTGAAATAGAGAAATATCCACCCACTGTTGAAGTAGAAGAATTTGTACAGTCATCAACCAAATATTCTCAGCCTTACAGGATTTATAAGAACCAAATATATATTTACCCCAAACACCTTAAGTATGACAGCCAAAAATGCTTCCACAAGGTAAGACGTGAATATGTGAACTGACCATGGATGTTACAGTTTATGTTGCTATAATCTACGTCAAGGGTGGAAGAAACTTAGTAAATGTTTATATAGCCTACATTATTGTCCAGGGCAATAGTAAGAGTCCTGCGGCTTCAGAGCAGAAATCTCATAGTATTTCCTGCAGGTTCAATATTTTGGACAAGTATTGGACAAATAGCAAATGCAGGAAGAATTAGTGTAGTTTTTGATACATCCTAGGCTTGACAAAACTATTTTAATATAGTTTGTACCAATTACTTTTGTTTTTGATGGATTCCACTGTAGAAATGCACAACAGGGGCATGATAACATGGTATGTGGGCCTCCTAGTCATGGAACTAACGGCCCCCTCGACTTGTCAAAGGTCTAATTAGCATTTCATAAAGGGTCCTTAGCAGTGGCGTAACTTAAAGCTCAAGGGCCCCAATGCTAAAGCTCCAATGGGGCCCCCAATTATTACGAATCTTAAACAGTAATAGTCTTTTTCTATAGGCCAAAGGGACTTTTGGGGCCCCCTAGGCTCTGGGGCCCGGGTGCTATCGCAACCCCTGCACCTGTTGTAGTTACGCCCCTGGTCCTTAGAAATATTTTTTCTAAAGATCTGTTTATGTATGCAAAAAC
The DNA here is from genome assembly GCA_033576535.1 of Allobates femoralis. NCBI lineage: Eukaryota > Metazoa > Chordata > Amphibia > Anura > Aromobatidae > Allobates > Allobates femoralis. Next base: position 124,748,798 of record JARQOC010000001.1, on the reverse strand, counting down.
ATGAAGGCACTGTTGTGCCCCGTGGACCTGGCAGGTTTTCTTTAAATGTTTCAAATCACCAAACAAATTATATATTAGACAAAGATAACACAAGTAAATACAAAATGCAGTTTATAAATGAAAGTATTTTCAGCCACATTGAAGGGTTTCTGAGCATAAGCCGCCTTTTTAAGGTTATGTCACAGCATCTAAAGCGGATTAAGGTCAGGACTTTGATTAGTCCACTCCAAAGTCTTCATTTTGTTTTCAAAATTGAATGCTGAAGGGCTGGAGGACCTTTGGTGATGTCACCCCATGTGACCGCACCACGTGATCGCCTCCCACACTGTCGGATCTCCGGCGCTCATACTTCCTCCACACAGCGCTCATTTACGGTGTTATGCCTGCCGCATAACCGTTCCAGGTGAGTGCATTGAAACAAGCCTTTTCCCTGTAACTGTCAGGCCTTCACAAGGAGCACCCCTCTGCTCGCTTTCTTTCCCTTTTTAAGGTTATGTCACAGCATCTGAAGCGGATTAAGGTCAAGACTTTGACTATGCCACTCCAAAGTCTTAATTTTGTTTTCTTAAGCAATTCAAAGATGGAGTTGCTGGTGTGCCTTGGATTATTGTCCTGCTGCATAATAACCCAAGTGTGCTTCAGCTTGAGGTAACAAATAGTTGGACAGACATTCTCCTACAGGATTTTTGGTAGACAGCAGAATTTATGGTTCTATTTATCACAGCAAGTCTTCCAGGTCCTGAAGCAGCAAAACAGCCACAGACAATCACACTACCACCACTATATTTTACTGTTAGTACGATGTTGCTTTTCTGAATACTGTGTTACTTCTACATCAGATGTAATGGGACATATACTTTCCAAAAACGTCAACTTTTGTCTCGTCATTCCACAGAGTATTCTTCCAAAAGTCTTGGGGATCATGAAAATGTTTTCTGGCAAAACTGAGACGAGCCTTTATGTTTTTTTTTTTTTTTTTTTTTTCTCAGCATTGGTTTTTGGTTTAGAACTTCTCCATGCAGGCCATTTATACCTAGTCTCTTTCTTATGGTGGAGCCATGAACACTGACCTTAACTGAGGGACGTGAGGTCTGCAGATCTTTGAATGTTCTTGTGGGCTGTGTTTTTTACGAGTCGTCACTGCTCTCTTGGGGTAATTTTGGTCGGCTGGCCACTCCTAGTAAGGTTCACCACTATTCCATGTTTTCGACATTTGTGCATAATTACTTTCATTGTGGTTCGCGGGTTTACCAAAGCTTTAGAGATGGCTTTATAACCTTTCCCAGATAGGTAGATCTCAATTACTCTGTTTATCATTTGTTTCTGATCAAATTGGGATCGCGGCATGATGGATGTCTAGCTTTCGAGGATCTTTTGATTTACTTCACTTTGTCAGGCAGGTCCTATTTAAGTGATTTCTTGATTGAGAACAGGTGTGGGAGTAATCAGGCCTAGGGAGATTGAACTGAGCTTCCTAAAGATGTGATAAATCACAGTTAATTTATGTGTTAAAGGAGGGTGCATTTACTTTTTTACACAGGGCCCTGTAGGTTTCTATTTGATTTTCCCTAATATTATTATCATTGTTTATTATTCTAGCGCCATTTATTCAGTGGCGCTTTACATTTAAAAAGGGCATACATAGACAAGTACAATAAACATGATCAATAAAAGGCACACATAAGTATAGAAGGAGAGAGAACCATGCCCGCGAGGGCTCACAGTCTACAAGGGATGGGTTTTAGAACAGTACAGTAGGAGGGGGTAGAGCTGGTTGTTCGGCTGTTTAGTAGACTGAAGATCACTGCAGGTTGTAGACTTCTTGAAAGAAGTGGGTCTTCAAGTTCCATTGGAAGGTTTCTAAGGTGGGCAAGAGTCTGATGTGTTAGGGCAGAGAGTTCTAGAGAATGGGGTAAGCATGGGAGAAATCTTGTATGCAGTTGTGGGAAGAAGAGATAGGAAGGGAGGAGAGAAGGAGATCTTGAGAGGATCGCAGGTTGCGTGTAGGTAAGTACCAGGAGACCATGACAGATGTATGGAGGGGACAGGTTGTGGATGGCTTTGTATATCATAGTTAGGCTTTTGAAGTGGAGCCTCTGGACAATAGGAAGCCAGTGAAGGGCTTGGCAGATAGGAGAGGCTGGGAAATAATGGGGAGGTAGGTGGATTAGGCAGGCAGCAGAGTTTAGGATAGATTGGAGTGGTGCAAGATTGCTACAGGGAAGGCCAGAGAGTAGGAGTTTTAATTAGTCGAGGTGGGAGATGGTGAGGGCATGCACGATTGTTTTCGCAGTTTCTTGGTCAAGGAATGTACCGATCTGGGAAATATTTTTTTTTTTTTTTGTATAATCATTTTTATTGAAGTTTTATATTTACAAAAAATATTCAAACAGTTTATATGACAAAATATCAAATATACCTCCCCTCCATATCATCTCATTGCTAAAAGAAACATATGAGTTGTAATCAGGCATGAAAAAAAAATTTGGTAGTACAAGAATCACTCTGTAATACTTACATCAAACATCTATTCTATTATCGACAAAAATCGAGGTATAAGTAGTGTAGTGCAAGAGTTCTGTACTAAGTTTTATCAGAAGGTTTAATAGCCCTTCAATGGAGCCCCTGTCTAATCCCCTCCCTAAAAAATCCCCTTACCCTCCCTACCTCTACAGCATTTTCCATCCCATAATAATCTCTTACTAAAGAAGTTAATGTCAATTGCAATTTTTCATACAACCTCTCATAATATTAACTACAACGCAATCTACCCAAGCTCCCCTCTAATTCTTCTAGAGCGTACCATGAAGACGATTTGAAAGGAGTCATAAAGTCCCTGACCTCCGATTCCGTTAACACCTTCTCAAGGAACGGTCTCCATTTGATGAAAAATTTCTTAGCTAATTTGTCAACATTTCTCAAAGTTTCCATCTTTTCAAGTACAAGGACAGATCTCATGTTAATGATTAGTTGATCCCTGCCAGGTAATGTGTCGTTCAACCTATATTGCAAGAGTAGTCTCTTGGCTATCACAGCTATGGTGTGAAACAGAACATGAGAAGGTCTTAGTAAGCCCGAGTCCTCAAAACAATGGAATAACCATAGAAGAGGGCTCAAAGGAACCTCTAGCCCATAGAGACCCGAGGCCAGCACCCTCACCTCCCTCCAGAACCTTTGGGAGTCCGGACATGACCAAAGGCCGTGTTCCAGGTCGGTCGCCGGTGATTTGCATTTAGGGCAGTGTACCCATCTATTTTGATTACCTGAAGAGGGTGGAATGTTAAAACCCTGTATGGAGGCATGCATAATACGGTACTGTGAATCTCTCCACCTCTCGTTCACGATATATTTCCGGATCATCCCCAAACCTTCCAAGATCTTCGGGGTCAGTTCGGGATCTTGGAAGTGTTTGTTCCATTTTCTGAAGAGATTATGCGTCGTCGCTGGTCTGAGAATTTTTTGTAGTCTACTATATAATGAAGAGATTGTCACCTCCGCTACTTCCATCCCTCTTAGCTCATCCCATGGGGAACTTTCTATCTCCCTTGCTATGTCTCTTAAATGTGACATGAGATAATGCCTTATCTGTCGATACTGTATAACATGAGATCTGGATAGATTGAATTTTTCTAACACCTCCCCCTCCGATAGCCATCTTTTCTCCAATGGGTGCATAAGATCCCCCATTGTCTTGACACCCTTCACTCTCCACTCCCGGAATAGTTTATTTTCGCGTCCCAGCTTAAAGGCGGGACATGCCCAGGGATTGAGATCTCTAGATATTCTCCAAGATAGTTTCAGTTTCTTCCTTACTCCCTTCCAGGCCATTATTGTGTCTCTAAATATTACTGCTTTTTTAATATGAGGGGGATTTCCGAGAGAGGAGAATGAAGGAGGGCCGACAAGTCCCATGGTTTGGCCAACTCCCTCTCCAGCTCTACATCCGAATATCTGTTTGAGCCATTAACCCAATCCAGGACGTTCCGTAAAATACATGCCATATTATAGCCTCTGACATCGGGTATACGTAACCCCCATCCTCTTTTGATTGAGTCAGGGTTCGAATTGCTATTCGGGCTTTTTTGCCCCTCCAAAGGAACTTTGAGAAGGCAGAGTTTATCCGTTTGACGTCTGCATGTTTCAATAGCATAGGCAGTGTCTGAAGGGGGTATAATAGTCTCGCAAAACTGATCATTCTGATCAGATGGGCGCGGCCCATTAATGACAAGGGAAGATCCTTCCATCTAGTCAACTCCCCCTCAATCTTCTCAATTATCTGTACAAAGTTTAGTTTGTATGTTAGCCCCTGGGTCTTTGCCAAGTGAATACCCAAGTATTTCACACTGTCTTTGGCTACGGGTATTCCACATAGTGTGTTTCCCACCTGAGATCTAGCGCCGTTTCCTAGAAAAAGTATCTCGCACTTATCTCTATTTAATTTCAGTCCCGAGCATTTTCCCAGTGTTTCTATATCAAGAAGAAGTGCAGGAAGATCCCTATGGGGATTCTGTACGAAAAGTACCATATCGTCCGCAAAGAGAGCTAATTTAGCTTCTTTTCTACCCACCTTGATACCCTCGTATCTGCTATGAGTTTCCAGATAAATGGCCAGGGGTTCAATGGCCAAGTCAAAGAGGAGAGGTGACAGTGGGCAGCCCTGTCTCGTCCCCCTTTCTAATTCAAACATATCGGACAGGAAGCCCGGGGTACTTATTCTGGCCTTGGGGGAGCTATAAAGAGATCTAAGGAAGTCACGAAATGGGCCTTATAGGTGTACGGAGTCCAGAACGCGGTCCAGCCACGACCACCTCACACTGTCAAATGCCTTTTCGGCATCGAGGGTGATCATGGCTGGAGCATCACTTCCTCTCTTCCCTCCCGCACCCACCACATCTGGCAACAACAGCGCCCTCCTGATGTTAGTAGCCGTTGATCTCCCCTTGATGAAACCTGACTGGTGTGAAGGGACCAACCTAGGAAGAATATTAGCAAGTCTATCGGCCATTATTTTAGAAAGGAGTTTCAAATCTTGGTTTATAAGCGAAATCGGCCTGTAACTTGCTGGGTCCGTTGGAGACTTGCCAGGTTTTAGAAGCAACTTAATGTGAGCCACATTCATATGTGCAGGAATCGGAACTCCTTGGAAAATACTATTAAAAAGATCTCTCAAGGTGGGGGCGATTTGGTCTTTCAATGCTTTGTAAAAGGCACCATTAAAGCCGTCAGGGCCTGGGGCCCTGCCAGAGTTTAGGGAGGTGATGGCTGCCCTCAATTACTCCAGGGTAATGGGGCTATTTAGATAGTTCAGCTCCTCCTCTGTAATCTCTTCCAATTTGATCATATTCAACCAGTCAGGTCTTCTTTCCTCTATGCTATCCCTTTCTTTGTATATTGACGCATAATATTTTCCCAGTATCTTGACTATGTCTCGAGGATCTGTCCATTCCTTGCCATGTTTGTCCTTGATTTTCACAATAGGTGTCATTGGTCTTCGTCCCCTAGCTAGATTGGCCAACAGTCTTCCCGCTTTGTCGCCAAACCTATATAAGTCTAGCTCCGTTCTACTTTTATAGATCTCTTCCCTTTTTCTAACCCAGTTGTCAAAGTCAGATTTGGCCGCCAGCCAAGACAGTCTGTCCTGGTCGTTGGAAGTATTCTGGTATTGGGCATAAGACTTACGAACCCGAGCACTGGCTTGCAAATATTGCTCCTTTATATGTTTCTTTAACTTGAGACTATGTGCCAGGATGTTGCCCCTCAGTACCGCCTTAGCCGCCTCCCAGAAAAGACCCGGATTAGATAGATGTTCTGAATTGCATGAATAGTATTCCCCCCACCATTCTCTTAACATGTTTATGAAGTTCTCCTCTCTGACTAATGTGTCCGGGAATCTCCACAGAAAGTCAGTCCCCTTAAGGTAAACGTCTCTTGTCTCCAGTGTCACCGGGCTGTGATCCGAGATTACCATAGTGTCTATCGCTATACTTGCCAATCTCTGGAACACAGGAGCCGAGGCTATGAACATATCCAACCTTGACCAAGATTTATGTGCATGGGAATAATGCGTAAATTCCCTCTCAAGAGGGTACATGGTGCGCCAAGTGTCGTTCAGTTTCCAATTGTTTATCATCTCTTCCAAGTAGCTTGATGTTAGGGGGCCTATTGTCCTTTGTCTCCGCAACCCTCCGGTGTCTCCCAACCGTCGGTCTTCCAGGTCACTCACTACCATATTAAAGTCCCCAGCAACTAATCTAATATTTTCTTGATCTGTTAGGAGTTTAGTTTGCAGATTGTCAAAAAAGGTTTTTTGAGATGAGTTCGGGGCGTATATATTATAAAGGCTGAATATGTCATTATGTATTTGCATGGTCAAATGTATAAGTCTCCCCTCTTGATCGGATGAAGTTCTCAAAACACTGTGAGCCAAGTTCTTATTTATCAATATCAAAACGCCTGCCTTTCCGTTCACTGCCCCTGACCCATACACTTCCCCCACCCACAGCTTTTTGAGTCTAAAATAATCTTTGGGTGTCAGGTGAGTCTCCTGGAGTAGCGCCACATCTATGCGAAGTCTTTTAAGATGTCTCAGTATCATCCAGCGTTTGGCCGGGGAACGTAGCCCCTTCACATTCCAGGAGACCCACCTAACCATAATCAATTTTATATAACAACATTACATGTCGGATCCGGTGCTTAATAGGTATAGTATTATTAAGTTGTGGCATATTGCGTAGATATAATGGCATCATCTTTGTTGCATGAGTAGGAAAATGCTGTATTTCGTATTTTATGAGCTGCTCCCCTCCCCCTCCCCAGATCTCGATTCCCTCCCACCACCCCTCCCCTCTTGGCTCTGCCCTTGTAACTCCTCTTTTTTCCTCCCTTGCTATCTGTCACATGCGCTCCTAACCCGCTCACACATTTTTAGCACAGATTTATTAGATTTGAGTTTATAAATATCCCGGCCCTTGTTGCCTCTATTTGAGGAGAAATCTAGCTGATTTGTGGTAAATCCTTGATTTCCACCATGTTCCATAAAAAAAAAGGGGGGGGGGGGAAATGATTGTAGAAATAAGCAACAATACAACATTTTGAAGCATTAATTTTGAAACATTAATATTCTCAGTATAGTAGACTAAAGTAAACCTCACGTTTTCACCATTTATGAGTGCGTAGCGGGACTTTTTCCACCTCATCCCTATCCCTTTCAGCATTCATGTGTTCGAGTCCGTTAGTCTTGAGATCTAAAGCAGACAAGATGCACAGACACAAAAAGAAAAAAAAAAAAAAAAACCCACACATATATATACATATATACGTATCTCACAAGTGTTCGCATGGTGGAAGATCATCGGCAGTTAGGCCCCAATCACTGAGAAGACAGTGCTAGGTCATTATTGATCAGCCCCACCTGTGTTTATCCAAAGATAACATTGCTGTGGCCCAATCTAGGCGCTGCAGGTCAATTATGTACATTTGATTTCTTTCTGTTCCACCTGGAGGTTGATGCACGTTGGTCTTTCGGTGTTCCAGCTCTTGACGATCTGCCCTCCAGAGAAGCCTCAGATCTTAAGCTGTATGGTCTTACTACTGGTTCTAGTACTTCCTCTTGTTCTGTTTCTATCTCTACGTTCCTTCCCTTTGTGCTGAGGAGCATCGATTTTTCTCTATTCGGAGAACTACGGCTCTTTGTGATCACCGCCATGGCCTCTCTCGGGTCCGTAAAGGATAACATGGTTCCATTTGGTGCCCTGAATCTGAGAGTCGCAGGATAGAGCAATTGAAAACGGATATTTCTGTTGTAAAGTGTAGAGCAAGCCTCATTGAAGGCCCTTCTCTTCCTGTTCACCTCTACCGAGTAGTCCGCGAAGAGGAGTGTTTTATGTCCTTGAATCATGAGTGGTTGTCTTTTGGCCTTATAGGCTCTGAGGATCTCTTCTTTGTCCCTATGATTAAGGAATTTGGCAATAGAGTGGCGGGGTTTGGTCTTGTCTGCCGCTTGAGTATTTCCTGCACCAATGTTGGGTCTGGCAGGATCTCTTGGCGGACCAATCCTGTGGGTCCTCTCAGTTTTGCAGCGATGAGTTAAACCAAGTGCTTTTGGCAATTCCACCTCAAAGATCTCCTCTAATTGGAAAGATGTAATGGACTCTGGTATACCAACAAGTTTTAAATTGCTCCTGCGGGATCTATTTTCAATGTCCTCCATTTTATCCACAACGGATGTATATTTTTTGTGAAGGTTTTGGACCTGCATCTCTAAGTCTGTGACCCTTTCTTCAGCAGCTGCCACCCTGAATTCCGCCTCCTGTAGTAGCTGGGCTTGTTGGGATAGTTTGGACGTTATGTCCCTTGTGGTGGCCGTGACCAGGTCACCCACCACCTGTTTGATTTCATCAGCCAAGTGCAGTGCCATTTCTCGTGCTAGTCTCTTATAGTCTAGTTGTTGATGTGGACCCATCATTATTGTCTGGCCGTCTTTCCATGCCCCTTCATCCCCAGTTCGTTCTCTCTCCTGTGGTGTCATTGGGACTGGGGAGTGTGATATATCAGCCCTGTCTTCCTGTCCTGAGGCACTTGTCACACACTGTGTGTTATCAGTGCCGTCTCTCCCCGCCTCCGCCCTTGCTGGTTTCGCGCCATTCTCCCCCGCTCCTCCTTGGTGTCCCGCTGCAGTCTCACCTCGTGTCACAAAGCGGTCCATCGCTTACGTGACTCCTTAGGTGTTGGGGGATCAGCTGATGTGGTTGGCGGCTGTCCAGGACTCGGGATGTCGGCTGATGTGTGTGGCAGGCTCCGGAGCTCTCCTTACATGCGGCAGTTCATGGAGGCGCCGGAACCGGAAGCTGGGAAATATTTTTAAGTTCAAGTCAGCATTGGGTGGCAAGGGCTTCGATATGTGGTTTTAGAAAGTGAGCAGAGTCGAAGATTACCCCAAGGCACCAAGCATGCGAGACAGGGGAAAGTGAACAGCCATTGACTTTGATGGATAGGTCTGGTGGAGGAGTAGAGTGAGATGGGGGAAAGATGATGACCTCTGTTTTGTCCAGTTCACTTTAGAAAGTGAGCAGAAAAGAAAGATGAAATATCAGACAGACATTGTGGGATTTTGGTTAGTAAGGAGGTGATGTCAGGTCCAGAGATGTAGATCTACGTGTCATCAGCGTAGAGATGATACTGAAAGCCGTGAAATTTTATGAGCTTTCCCAGGCCAAAGATGTAGATAGAGAAGAGCATTGGTCCTAGAACTGAACCTTGGGAAACACTGACAGACCGGGGGCAAGATGAAGAGGTGCTGTGGAAGAGGGAAACGCTAAATTTCCGGTCTGTTAGATATGACGAGATCCAGGAGAGGGCCAAGTCTGTGATGCCAAGAGATGAGAGAATCTGTAGCAAGAAGGATTGATCTACATTGTCAAAGGCAGAAGACTGGTCCATGAGAAGGAGGACAGAGTAGTGTTAGTTGCTCTTGGCCATTAGTAGGTCATTGGTGACTTTAGTTAGGGCAGTTTCAGTTGAGTGATGCAGTCAGAAGACAGATTGTAACCAGTCAAAGAGGAAGCAGAAGGAGAGCTGGGAGGAGAGTTGTAGATGGACATGCTGATCCAGCAGTATTGAGGCATAAGGGAGAAGTGATAACGGGCGATAGTTACACACAGAGGATGAGCCGAGTGAGGGGTTTTTTAAGGATGGGTGTGATTGAGGCATGTTTGAAGCATGAAGGGAAGACACCATTTGTTAGTGAAAGGTTGAAGACATGTGTTAGGGTTGGGATGAAGACTAGGTCGAGGATAAGGATGAGGTGGGACGGGAGTGGGTCAAGCATACAGGTGGTGAGATGTGATATTGACAGAACAGAAGAGAGCTGATCTTTTTGAAAGAACAGGGCTGAGTAGTTATGAGGAGGGGCTGTGGGGGTTGCGGGCCAAGGCTTTGTCTGATGTTATAAATCTTCTGCTTAAGGTCCTGCCAGGATCGCTGGAGCGTCGTTACCTGGTCGCTGTGGAGCTGTCAAACAGGCAGATCTCCCCAGCAATCAGGGACCTGGGAGCCACCTCCCACATCGCTGAAGGCGATGTTACCAGCTGGTAACTATGATAAACACCAGGTATCTAGGCAGTGCGCGCTGCCTGGATACCCGGTGTTTATCATAGTTAACAACTTCCTCCCTGCTTACAGGCTGAGCTAAGCAGGGAGTACGCTGATAACTATGATAAACACCGGGTATCCAGGCAGCGCGCGCTGCCTGGATACCCAGTGTTTATCATAGTCACCAGCGTCCTCCCACTTAGCGCTTGTAGCCATGATAAACACCGGGTATCTAGTCAGCGCGCGATGCCTAGATACCCGGTGTTTACCATGGTTACTAGCCTGTGAGGTCACTGATCGCTGGTTTCTCGCTGTCACATGCAGCGATGCGTGCTGACCAGCGGGAGACCAACAATTAAAAATGACCCAGAGCACTTTGCAGTAATCAGCGACCTCACAGCAGGGGCCTGATTGCTGCTAGATGTCGCACATAACGACATCGCTGCAAAATAAACTTAGTTCTCATGTCTCATATCCTCCATGTGTCATAACCCTAAACAGCTATTCAACACTTTCAATTCTCTCCACTGTCCCCTAGCACCTCCTCCCTCTCCTCTCCTCTCTCTCATTTCTGCTGAAGACTTGCCTCTTTCTCTAAAGCCCCAGTCACACATAACGAGATCGTTAGCAAGATCGTTGTAACTGTGACGTTACAACGATCTTGCTAACGATCTCGTTATGTGTGACTGGGGCTTTAGAGAAAGAGGCAAGTCTTCAGCAGAAATGAGAGAGAGGAGAGGAGAGGGAGGAGGTGCTAGGGGACAGTGGAGAGAATTGAAAGTGTTGAATAGCTGTTTAGGGTTATGACACATGGAGGATATGAGACATGAGAACTAAGTTTATTTTGCAGCAGTGAGCGTGGACTAGACGTTAGCGAGGGACTGATTGTATACAACAAAGTGCTTGGCGGAATGGGATCTCTTCCATCTCCACTGAGCTACCCTGGAAGCCCGTCTCAGTTCTTTAGTCAGTCTGCCAGGGTTGCTTGTTGTGGTGTTATATAAAGTGGCAGCAGCATCTGTGTCAAGTAAGGAGCTATGTCTGTGAGAGGGAGAAGGGACTCCGAGAATGAGTGTAAATTAAGGTGTGTGAGATTTCTGCGAGGATGAGCGAGTTTGTTGAGTGGGGGTTGCGCACTTGGAGAGGAGAGGGAAAGAAATGGATGTGGTCCGACAGGAGGAGGGGGGAGTTAGAGAGGTTTGTAAGAGAACAGAGGCGGGTGAAGATAAGGTCCAGTGTGTGGCCATCTTTGTGAGTGGCCGTGGAGGAACATTGAGAAAGCCCAAAGGAGGTAGTCAGTGATAAAAGTTTAGAGGTAGCTGAGGTGGAAGTATCAATGGGGATGTTGAAGTCACCCATGATTATAGTGGGGATGTCAGCAGAAAGGAAATGAAGTACTGGGTGGTGAAGTGGTCAAGAAAGGTGGTGATGGCTAGCTCTGGAGGGCGGTAGATGACAACCAGCCGGATGTTGGAGGGGGAGTAGATGTGGAGTGCACCTCAAATGAGGGAAGAGTAGCAGAGGGTGATAGTGGAATTGGGGTAAAGGAGCATTTATCGGACAGGAGCAAGCAAACTTCTCCACCACATGTGTTGCTGTGGCGAGGAGTGTGCTGGTCAAGAAAGGTGGTGATGGCTGGCTCTGGGGAGCGGTAGATGACAGACAGCTGTGAAAGGGGGTCAGCCAGGTTTCATTGATGCTGAGGAAGGAGAGTTTGTTAGTGATAAAGAGGTCATGGATGTATGAACGTTTGTTGCAGACAGAGAGTGTGTTCCATAGTGCTCCAGTCATGGGGACTGGGAGAGTGGGAGCTGGCTAAATGGGTATGAGGTATTCGGGTTGTGAAAACTTATAAAGGATCATGACAGGGAGTGAGGATGTGATGGGGTGGGCCAGGATTTGGGGATACATCACCAGCAATGAGTAGCAGCAGACAACATTAAAAGGTGGCAGCAGGATAAGGCATGATGTTGCCGTGTGTGGCTGGAAATAGAGAATTGTATGTGGAGGAATAGTTCTGAGGAGAAGGTGAGATGGCTGGGGAGGATAGAGGGAGAAATTACTAGTTCTTTACTAAGTGGAGGGATTAGAGGAGATAGTAAGAAATGAAGTAGTATGGGGTGAAAGTGAACAGAAAAAGAAAAATGATAGTGGCTTTCTATCCCATTACCTTACAATTTCCAGTCGAATTCTGGTCTAATGCAAAGTATTGCACTTAGAAATCTGCACTTTGAAAGATGAATTTGGAAAAATGCATAGATCAGACTAAAGTCTGGATCAGACCCATGGATCAGAATATATCTCCAAGTAAAGGCAATTAGGTTTAACAAGGGGGGTGGGTGGGAATGGACAGACCAGATACAAAGCTGAGAGTTAAACACAGGTCATAAAGGAGAGGGAGTGGGTTGAGTAACCAGTCAGAGATATGGCAGAATAAAATAAGCAAGAGGAATGGAACAGATCATGGAAATGATGGGTAGGAAAATAGACATACCAGAGAGAGGTAATATGCACTTCACATACAGACAGTCAGATGCCTGGGAAAGCTGTGTACATGGGAAGCATACCAGAGAGAGGTAATATGCACTTCACATAGAGACAGTCAGATGCCTGTAAAAGCTGTGTACATGGGAAGCATACCACAGAGAGGTAATATGCACTTCACATAGAGACAGTCAGATGCCTGTAAAAGCTGTGTACATGGGAAGCATACCACAGAGAGGTAATATGCACTTCACATAGAGACAGTCAGATGCTGGGAAAGCTGTGTACATAGGAAGCATACCAGAGAGAGGTAATATGCACTTCACATAGAGACAGTCAGATGCCTGGGAAAGCTGTGTACATGGGAAGCATACCAGAGAGAGGTAATATGCACTTCACATAGAGACAGTCAGATGCCTGGGAAAGCTGTGTACATGGGAAGCATACCAGAGAGAGGTAATATGCACTTCACATAGAGACAGTCAGATGCCTGGGAAAGCTGTGTACATGGGAAGCATACCAGAGAGAGGTAATATGCACTTCACATAGAGACAGTCAGATGCCTGGGAAAGCTGTGTACATGGGAAGCATACCAGAGAGAGGTAATATGCACTTCACATAGAGACAGTCAGATGCCTGGGAAAGCTGTGTACATGGGAAGCATACCAGAGAGAGGTAATATGCACTTCACATAGAGACAGTCAGATGCCTGGGAAAGCTGTGTACATGGGAAGCATACCAGAGAGAGGTAATATGCACTTCACATAGAGACAGTCAGATGCCTGGGAAAGCTGTGTACATGGGAAGCATACCAGAGAGAGGTAATATGCACTTCACATAGAGACAGTCAGATGCCTGGGAAAGCTGTGTACATGGGAAGCATACCAGAGAGAGGTAATATGCACTTCACATAGAGACAGTCAGATAATAATATAATAATATTTATTCATTTATATAGCGCTATTAATTCCATAGCACTTTACATACATGAGTAATGCTGTCTCTCTTGGAGCTCACAATCTAAATATCCTATCAGTATGTCTTTACAATGTGGGAGGAAACCGGAGTGCCCGGAGGAAACCCAACAAACACGGGGAGAACATACAAACTCCTTGCAGATGTTGTCCTTAGTGTCCTTGGTGGGAATTGAATCCAGGACCTCAGAACCCCAGCGCTGCAGAGGCTACAGTGCTAACCACTTGAGCCAGATGCCTGGGAAAAGCTGTGTACATGGGAAGTGTACCAGAGAGAGATAATATGTACTTCACATAGAGACAGTCAGATGCCTGGGAAAGCTGTGTACATGGGAAGCATACCAGAGAGAGGTAATATGCACTTCAAATAGAGACAGTCAGATGCCTGGGAAAGCTGTGTACATGGGAAGCATACCAGAGAGAGGTAATATGCACTTCACATAGAGACAGTCAGATGCCTGGGAAAGCTGTGTACATGGAAAGCATACCATGAGAGGGAATAGCAGCAGTAGGATGAGAAGTTCAGTTTAGTTCAAAAGATATCACAGCAAGCAGTGTTCTAATACCCTCTCCGTACTTCTCGTGCTCCATGGGCCTCCGCATGTCGGCAGCTTCGGGGGTGATCAGTGGGCCATCATGCCCCGGCTTCCTGCCCTCTATCCTGCCTTTGTCTCCTGTCAGTGGAACGATGCGACTGCTCACACAATGCAGCTCAGGGATGCTGCCTACTCCAATGTGTGCCAGCTGCTCACATGCCTTGCATAGCTCTACTGTGTGGGCACCTGTGCAGCTCTGGGATGTGCCTCCCTCCTGTGTCAGTCTTGTAGTGTGCGCTGTTAGCTCCGGGCAGGAGCATGTGTCATGCACACTATTATGTGCCAGCCTCAGCAGTGGTGGCTTACTTTTCTGGTAACAAGGAGCAAAGACCTTCATGTAAAGACTGCATTTTGTGTTTACCTGTGTTATCGTTGTCTAATATTTACATTTGTTTGGTGCTCTGAAACATGCAAAAGAATAAGACATCAGGAAGGGGACAAACACTTTTTCACACCACTGTAGATAAATATAAAGGGGCCGTCACATGCTATGATATCATTAAAGATATCGCTGAAACGTTACGGATTTGCAGTCACTCTAATGACTTCGTTTCGTGCGACATGTCGAACTTACAAGCGATAAGGGGTCTTATCATTGATCGCAGATTTGAGAACCGGACCCCAAATCACACGATGTCGATCATGCAATCTGCTTACATTGTTCTGTATGACACCGCCATAACGATCTCCTTTAGGATTTCGCCTATTCACAACATTGACAAGTATCGTTCGCTGGGTTGTGTGAACGATACCTCCACGCAACATCGTTGGTGCGTCCTGAACGATATCTAGGCGTGTGACACCTCACCAATGATGTTGTCCATGTGCGCGCACCCCAGAGATCGTAGGTGAGATCGCTCACAAAATCGTAGCGTGTGATGGCCCTTTAAGGGAGATATGAGATAGATAGAGTTATTCACTTTGCTGAAGTTCTTGACAACTCCCTTTATGTCAGCCACCAATATTTGTATAGTATTTCCGTAAGAAAATAAAAACCTAGTCATGGGATTTGCTGTAGTTGTTCCAAATCTTGAAGCTATATTTTGATTATTCCACATCTGATCCAGATTGTGGTCTGAATGTCTTATCTTGCTATTTTTTTCTAGGCGCGGAACATAATGGTTTGTGTTGAATTTAAGAGCTCTGATGAAGAAGGAAGCCAGCCATTAAAGGTGACAAGTCCTTTCAGTACTCAGACCCCATACACATCATATTACCGTATGCAGTGCATACCTGCCCAGCTGGGCACTGGACACCATTCTTTTACATGCAGTCATAGTACTAGAGCTCATTCTGCCATCATACAAGATTTGTACAGGAGGATCTAACAAAGTATATAATCTGCTGCTTCATGATGTGCGACATTATCCAACTATGAGCAGCATGGAAAACTTTACTATTCTACTTAACAACAGTCACAAATCAAAAGTCTGGACATTTTAGGCTGAAGACTACTCAGGACCATCCTTAAGATGGTCAGACAAGCACCAGATATGTCCACATTTATACAGTGTTTAGGGTGGCTCTGCCCATTTTGCCCCCTGGTTTGTGGAGCAAATATGGGACTGTTCATGTCTGGACCAGATTGGAGACTTGTGTTACCATGTGTGGCTGACTTTGCTTGTCAGTACAGTGGAGACATTATGGACAATATGGATTGTAATAAACCCTTTGTGGCTCAGAGGCGCAGTCCTAGGGTAGGAGTGTTGTATTACACCTCCATACATAATAGTTCCATAATACAGAGTCCAGTGAGATAATGAGAAGGATATGGCTGGTGTGAGATGTTTCTTGTTGAATTATTGTTAGTTAACCCACATTAAAGAAAATTATTTATCAGTAACTAGAACCAAACATTGTGTTATGGAATGTATGGCTAAATTGAAATTCTAACAATTTTGAAAATAATTAAATTTTACTATAAAGTATATATAGTAAATATTTTTATTTAGATTGTTTGTTTTTAAACCGTAAATGCCATTTAAGGCTAGGGTCACACTTGCAGGTGATCGCTGGGAAATTGTTATCTGATCGTTGGTGAGCTGTCACACAGGCAGACTCACCAGCGACCATCGACCCAAGTAACGACATGGACATCGTGGAAAAGAATATAAAATATTCTTTTCCATAATGTCGAGGTCCCGCCACGCTTTGGTAATCGGGAGAACACTGTTAACCAGTATAAACATGGGGTTACTAAGTGCAGTGCTCTGTTTAGCAATCCGATGTGTACTCTGGTTACCAGTGCGCTGTGCTTGGTAACCAGGATAAACATCGAGTTACTAAGCACAGCGTGCTGGTAACCAGGGTACACATTGGTTTACTAACCAGAGCACTGCGCTTGGTAACCCGATCTTTATCCTGGTTACCAGCGTTCTCCCGCTTAGTAACCCGATGTGCTCCCTGGTTGCCAGAGAAAACATCAGGTTAGAAGGGTGTCACACACCCGAGGTGTGATGCCCAATGAGCGACCAACGACGGGAAAATGACGCTGGCCATTTACCAGCGATCAGTGAGCTGATCGCTGGTCATTGGTACATGTCACACTCAGCGACTTCGCTTCGAGGTCACTGCAACGTCGCAAGTTGCAGCGACATCGTTAACGATGTTGCTACGTGTAAACCGGCCTTTAGAGGTGGAAATGCTACAATCATCATATACCTGACTGTCAGACAAATGCGCTGTGTTAGTTTTGTCTTGAATGACATTATATTCTCTCATTTCTTACCAGTGTATTTATGGAAAGCCCGGTGGGGCTCTGTTTACAACTGCAGCATACACAGCAATCCTTCATCATTCCCAGAATCCAGATTTCTATGATGAGGTCAGTATATTAAGGCATATCAAGCTTGCTTAACCTCAAGTTATCAATTTGTTTCAAAACGATGTTTCCAAATCTGATGGGTTGATGTTATATATACAGCGTCACTATCTAGCAATATTCAGTCTTATAGAAGTGAGTGCAAAGATGGTGCAGATTCTTCTAAAGAGAGTAGTAACTGACCTGCAATATCAGCAATAGCCACTAAACAATATGTGGTGCTGTGGAGTTCCACTCCATATGTTGGTTCTGTCTGCCGATCGCTGAGGGTTGTTGGACCCTCACCCATCTTATATCTTATATTGATGCTCTGTGTTACGGATAGGTCATCAAAGTAGAGGACAAACCCTTAACATTGCATGCAAGTGTAAAAATTCCTTTCTCACCTTATCCAATCTCTTGCATGCATACATATAATTAATTCAGAACACTATATAGAAAAAGTAAACTTGACTGGCTCACTTTTAGGCCCTGTTTTTTACTTTTATAAGCATACTTTTCCGATGGTAGCTTTTAAGCTGCATTTACATGCACAAGTCACGATGAGACCGAAAACAGAAACAGCCCTACGGAGCTGTGGTCTTCCAGATTATTCAATAGTTAAACAGAATTGTGCAGGGAAACTGTGGAAAGATCACAGCGACATGGGACCTTTGTAATTTTCAACCAAAGTATGAACTCCAGATATGAATGCAGCCTTAAAGGACAGCAGAAAACCCCTTTAAATTGCATCCTTTCTATCTAAGTGACAAAAAAGAAAGTGTTTTAAACATATAAATTGGTCTAAGGGCCCTTTCACACCAGCGTTTTTTTCAAATCGCGGCAGATGCGGTGAAAAAAACGCATCTGCCGCGATTACCGCATACCGGCTGCACTTGCGGCACGGTTGCTGCGCGGTTGCGGTAAACACCATACAAGGTATAGGCGGACTTGCGGCAGATGCGGCAAGTGCGGTTTTGGCACTTGCGGCAGGTGCGGCCGTGAAAAAAACCGCGGTCAGCCGCGTTTTTTTTCGCGGCCGCACCTGCCGCAAGTGCAAAACCGCACTTGCCGCACCTGCCGCAAGTCCGCCTATGCCTTGTATGGCGTTTACCGCAACCGTGCCGCAAGTGCAGCCGGTATGCGGTAATCGCGGCAGATGTGTTTTTTTCACCGCATCTGCCGCAATTTGAAAAAACGCTGATGTGAAAGGGCCCTAAGTGTAAATGCTACAAAATTTTGCCAGACACCCTCTATAAATTTGGAAAAAACAATATGAGATAACTCTAATTCTGTACAAGGAGCTTTAGCTATACATTTTGTGAGTTACTTAACTTTCTGCT
Organism: Allobates femoralis; assembly: GCA_033576535.1. NCBI lineage: Eukaryota > Metazoa > Chordata > Amphibia > Anura > Aromobatidae > Allobates > Allobates femoralis. The sequence goes on along the minus strand of JARQOC010000001.1, from coordinate 124,730,512 downwards.
TTCATTTAATGGAGTTATCCAAAATTTTAAGAACGCTGCTTAGAGGCAGATAATAGTATAATAACCATCACTAAGTAAATAACCACCTCCCACCACCACCGCCCAATAACTACCCCCCCTACACACACACACCCACATCACTGGCCAATAATTACCCCCACCACCACCAACCAATAACTACCCCTTCACCACCACCAGCCAATAACCAGCCAATAACTACCCCCCACCACCACCGGCCAATAACTACACTCCCAAAAACACCAGCCAATAACTACCCCTTCACTACCGTCGGTTCAGCTCCTCTGCCCTAGTGGTCCCCAGTGGTATTGCACTAATGATGTTGCGCTCATCAGTCATGGTACCTCTGCAGTCAATGACTGGCTTTAGCACATATGGCATGTGACAACTGAGCCAGTAATTGGCTGCAGCTAGTAATTTCATCCCATGTCCTGCTCTTATGAGGCTTTGTTAGAATCCCATATAACTCCTTTCCCCTGTAATGATGGTAAAGCAGAAGCATTCTGTAATATACCCATCTTCTTTTCTTTACTTGAAGAATGAGAATTTCATCAGCCCTAGCGTAAACTGGTTTATTAACCACAAAGTCAATTTAGTAACAGCTGCCAGGTTACGTGGTGCCAATGGAGGACGGGCAACATTTCGAGCCAAGTCTTGCTGGCAGTTTCCTCTTATATAAAAGGTTCGGCCAATTTCCAGTAAAGCATTTTCCAATGACTGAAATGGAAAGAGAAGGAGAGTTACAGATCCCACAAAAATCTGCAGTTTTCCTACAATTACTTTCACGATTTCTAATATTTTCTATATCATAATGTGTTATCTTTAATGTACGAGGCATAGTGACATATACAAGAATGTAAAGGTTATTCAGAAATATTCAATTTTGGATGAGTAAAGTATTGGCGTAAGTTCACTGAACCCATTGCTGCTTAAAGGGGTGTATAGTCATTTTGTTTTTCTTTATAGATATCTTTTTTTTACTTTAAGCCAGGTCAGAACATGCCTTAAAATTATCCCTTCTCTAGTTTATTATTGTTATGTATGTTAATGGACACCTAATCCGCATAGTAGTGATGGTGGCAACTGGTACGATTGCCATCTATCTCCATGAATAAGAGATTATTGTTATCATCAAAACATCTTAAGTCCTTCATACACATTAGACTAATGTTGGCCGGACCTGCCGATATATAGACAATTTAATGTGTATGGGGGGTGTCGGCCAATTGATCTTAGGTGGAGATGTAAATTGGCATGTCCAATTTTGAACTGCCGACTGCATTACTTTCCGAGAGATAAGAATGTCTGCTGATGGCTTTCTTATAGAACAGGGTTGGGGAACTCCAGGCCTCGAGGGCCACACACGGTGCAGGCTTTCAGTATTTCCTTAGCATTGCACAGGAGTTGGAATAATCACCAATGCAGGTGATTATATTATTACCTGTGCAATGCTAAGGAAATCCTGAAAGCCTGCTCTATGTGTGGCCCTCAAGGCCTGGAGTTCCCCACCCCTGTTATAAAAAAACCAAGCTGAGTGAGCACTCCTGTTTGTGCGAGAGACATCTGAGATGCTTCCTCCAATTTTCGGCCAATGACCATTTAATGTGATGACCATTGTTATGTGCACCACAGGTCGTAAAGTTGACAGTATTTTAGCTCTGTGTTTTTTCTGTGCAGAAATCGTATCGCACTCAGACTAATGTTATTCAATGAGACTGTCCACATGTAAGTTTTTTTCTTAGACCACTTGCTCCAAGGAAAAAATTACAAACTGCATGATTTACCTCAAAGAATAAGATGACACTCGGCCATTCAAATCTATGGGTCCATGTCCATGAGAAACAATTGACTGCACTCGCATGATCCAAGTGTGTTCCCATTCTCCACCTCCAATAAAAACATATTCCACTCTGATCAGAGTCTAATTACACACCCTGACAGAAATTATGTCACTTATCCATGTTATGTAAATAAAAGCTTATAACCTGACGTTAAATTCATCCATTGGTTGTATAAATTACTCTTTTGAAAGCTAAAACCCTCCGAAATGTGGTTTAGGTTAAGAAAATAAATTGGCATCAATGCTGAAATATTGATCATTTAATGAACAATGAACACAGAATGGTCAGATTTTTGCAAGACAAAAGTTTTGTCGCCCACAGAAAGTAATGTGATTTTCAAACAAATAATTAACTTAAAATACAAATATATGTTGCATAACATTGGTGAATGAAGTTGTGGTGCTATTAGAGTCATATTTAATATTTTGTGTGACTTCTATGAGCTTGAAGGACTGCATCCATGCGGTTTAACAATGATTCATACAATTTATTAATGAAGTCATCAGGAATAGCAAAGCCAACAGTCTTACATGCCTCCCAGAATTCATCTAGATTCTTTGGTTTTGTCTTCCAAGCTTACTCTTTCATCCTACCCCAAACATGCTCAATGATATACATGTCTGGTGACTAGGCTGGCCAGTCCTTGAGCACCTTGATCTTTTTTGCCTGGAGGAACTTTGTTGTAGAGATGGATGTATGAGATGGAGCCACCATTCTGCTGCAGAATTTGACCCCTTTTATGATTTGTAATATAAGAGGTAGCTAATACTTCTTGATATTTTCAGGCTATTGATATTGCCTTCCACCTTGCAAATGTTTTGCACACCCCCATACTGAATGTAACCCCAGACCTTGATCTTTCTACACCAAGTTTAACTGTTTTCTGGGTGTATTTTGGATCCATAGGGCTCCAGTAGGTCTCCTGCAGTATTTGTGGTGGCTGTGGTGTAATTCTACTGAAGATTCATCAGAGAAATCCACCTTCTGCCACTTTTTCAGCGTCCTTCTGTTTAGCAGGCTATGGGACTTTGCAAATGCCACACGGTTTTTTATTTGTTTTTTGTTTAGTGCTGGATTCTGGGCATGATTCACCATGGAGGCCATTTCGAGACACGAATACTACAAACTGTTCTAGTTGACACAGGGACTTGAGGTGACCAGGCCTGTTGGAGCTCTGCTGCAGTGGAAGAGGGGCTTGCTTTGGATTTTTAACCAACAAACCTTCCTCCTGAGCAGTTGTCTTGTGGGGTCTGCCGGACCTGGGTTGTCAAACACATCTCCAGTCTCTTCAAATCTTTTTTTAATTCTTTGTACTAGACGCTGAGACACATTAAAGGTTGCCAGCCACCTCTGCAGTGGATCTGGTCTTCAGCCTCTTGATAATCAAGGCTTTGGTCGCGGGTGGATTTTTGGCATGTTGTCAGAGCTCAAGTTGCAGTTCAAGTAAAGGTCTGGGGTCTGGGCTTTTTTTTAGACACACCCCCCAATTAACCATCATTTACTGAGCACAGGTGAGGATGTAAAGCTAGGATTGAGTGCATCATATGACCAGGGACAAAACTTTTGTCTTGCCAAAATCTGACCATTCTGTGTTCATTAAATGATCAATATTTCAGCATTGATATCAATTTATTTTCTTAACCTAAACTACATTTCAGAGAGTTTCAGCTGTCAAAGAGTAATTCATAAAACCAATGGATGAATTTAACGTCAGGTTATAAGCTTTTATTTACACAAAAATGGATAAGTAAACACAACTTCTGTCAGGGAGTGTAGTAATTGGAATGGTTTTCTTTGGTGGATAAAATAGGTCGATGTGAACTAAGACTAACAATGGGGAAATTTGCTGCAAATCTAGAGAAAAGGGTTTCTGAAATGATATTTAATGTACTGCACTGTAGACTCAGTTGAGAGTGTGTATGAAAAATCGGCCATTTTACATGCACGAAAAGCAGATGATAGATTTTTTTTTCTTTCACTCAATGGGGAAATAAACACTTGTGTGAGATGAGTGCGGTAACTTACTTGGTCATGCGCCATCCGTGTAGCAGGTGGACACCGCACTGGCCAAAAAGAACCTAAAACTGCTCTTCTGAATCAGCTTCAGTTGTTCTAGCTCCCAGCCCTTGCTATCCAACCTTTGGGTATATCTCCTCGGTAATGGCCATAACTGCATAATGTAGGATCCCGGTTATATCAGGACTCCAATTGCTCATGAAATTAACCCTTCCAGTTCAGGTTCTAAAATTATAGTTGAATTAAGAACTCTGCGAATACAAGATTCAGTTTGACTACGTGACTAAGGGGAGGTGTAATATTTTACATTTCAGGTGAAAATTGAGCTTCCCACTCAGCTCCATGAGAAACATCACATTCTGTTTTCATTCCATCACGTCACCTGTGACATAAATGCAAAAGCAAATGCCAAAAAGAAAGAGGCTCTGGAAACACCAGGTATCTTTAGAAGGATTATATTTGCTGGCATTGTAACCATTTCTTGCAATCATGTGGGTCATGTACAGTACGAGTGGATATGTAGTCTCTTACAAGGATTTTTCATTTCTGCTACATTGACCTTCATAAGTGGCTTTCTCTGTTAATGTGACGTTATATAACCTGCACAGTGATCTTCCTTTATCTTCTATCATCACAGTTGGGTTTGCCTGGCTGCCTTTGTTTAAGACTGAACAGCTCTCGTCACAAGAACACCTCATTCCTGTTGCAGCTTATTTACCTGCAAGATACTTGAGTGTAGAAGATGGTTCAACCGGAAAGGTATTAAACACTACTACATACTACCCCTCCCATACCGTCTGTTAACATGAAAACATACATTTAGACAAATAGGGTTTAATAATGCACACTATACAGTGCAAATGCACTAAAAAATAATTATTAAGGAAGATTCTATTTTAGATCTGAAAATCGGTTTAAGGGTGCTTTCACATCTGCGTTTTTGGAAATCCGGCAAAAATCCACCATATTTGCAAAAAGACAATATGGCACACTTCCAAGGATGTGCTAGTGCTAATGCATTGTAAAGGGACCTCCAGACAAGTGCGGAGGGCTGCAGGTTTGACAGTTTTCCGGCATTTCATTCGGTCACTAGAGAAATACTTGAAGCATACAAGATAAAAGTAGGGTGTACTTACTCCTGTCCTGATGTGGCCTTGTGAAAATACTGCTTATGCCAACCACTATGTTTAGTTAATTTGAGTTTCTTTGTACCAACCATGATTACGCAGCATATTTGCCGTTTTGGCGGCAATGTCTACATACAATATAGGGGTTCCACTGGTGGTGACGATAGATGTTGGATATGTGCTGTATATGTGTATGAATATATCTTGTACTATTTGTCTATCGCTGGGCATGCATTATTGTTTTTAATCTTAATAGATAAAATACTATGGTTTAGGCTGCTTTCACATCAAGATTTTCGGTCATCCGATTGTATCCATTTCAAAACGGATACAATCGGATCCGAAATCGGATTCCATGTCCCCCTATGGGAATCGGATGGGATCGGATGTACCACTATTGGCATCCGATTTTGGCACCATCCGATCCCATCCGATTTAATTACGGGCACAAAATCGTAGCCTGCTACGATTTTGTGTCAGTGACTCACATCGGACAGCCTCGGATCACTGCTGATCCGATGCTGATCCGAGGGCCCACAGCATGGGAGCCTATGGACATTGGATCCGAATTCACCTCGGATCCGATGTCGGCTCCGTACTCCCTGTCTTTCCTGCTTCTGCTCCTCCATCTTCTTCCCTCTCCTATTCTATATTCTGTGCCCCCGCTATTCTATTCTGTGTCCCCCTCTTCTCTATCCTCATCTATCCCTATCCTGTCCCCTGTCCTTTCCCTGTGTGTAAAAAAAAAAAAAAAAACTCCTCCGGGAGTATACATCACCTCTCACCGGCTCCAACGCTGCAGCACCATATGGACTGAAGAGCCTGTGATGATGTCACAGATCCGTCAGCTGACGGGTCATGTGACCGGATCTGTGACATCATCACAGGTCCTTCAGTCCTGATGGTGCTGCAGCGTTGGAGCGGTGAGAGGTGATGTATACTCCCGGAGGAGTTTTTTTTTTTTTTACACACAGGGAAGAGGGGACAGGGACAGGAGTAGGGATAGATTAGGATAGAGAAGCGGGGGACACAGAATAGAATAGCGGGGGCACAGCATATAGAATAGGAGAGGGAAGAAGATGGAGGAGGCAGGAGTAGGAAGGGGACCGCAGGATCCACACGGATCCTGCAGATCGGATGGCTATTTGCCATCCGATTGCAGGGATCCCTGTGGATCCGTGCCTGTCCGTGGGATACTCCTTCAAATGGATCAGACAGGCACAAAATCATAGTGTGAAACCACCTTAGTATAAATTCTCTTCCATGCTGACTCTGAGTGATTATAGTAATTCCTCAGTTTTGTTCACCTCGTTATTGTCGGTTTCGTTTTTGTTGATTCTTTCCATGAAAAATTTCTCTCGGTTTTTATTGGTGTGCACATGTGACTTTGCTGCTCATTTTGCAAGAAAAAAGGGCAACCCCAATATCTGCTCCTCTCTCCCATCCTCACCTTCTGCCATATGCCAAAAAGAGTGTTTAGAAAAATAAATGCCGTGTTAGGCCGGTTTTACACCATGGTGTGATCAGGTCCGGAGCTGTCCGGTGTAAACCAGATAGCCACGGAACCAATTTTGACACAATGTAGCCCTATGGTGCCGGACGGCAGCTATTCGGCAGCATCAGGCTGCATTCGATTTTTGTCCCAGACACAAAAATGTAGCTGGACCTGAAAGAGAATCTGTCAGGTTCCCGGACAGTGGGTGCTGCAGCTCAGCGCCGGCTGCGCTGAACTTCTGCACCTGGAGCTTCCCTGCTGAGATTCGGGACCACGGCTAGCCCCCCACAAGTCTACATTTCAGCAGGGACAGCTCCTGAACCTTCCGATCTGCCGATTCCAGCAGAAAACAGCATATTTGTCCTCCGGTTCTGTTCTATCTGGAGCTATCAGGTTCTGTCCGATGTTTCCTACCACAACCGTGGTGTGAAACCAGCCTTAAAAGTTAATTTATTCTCTACATTGGTCTTTTATATGATTTTATATTAACTTCTTATTGTTTTTAGTATTAAAGTCAAGATTTATTCTCTATAAAATGTGTTTAGGTATGTATTTTGTAGTGTCTAAAACAAATTATCTGGATTTACATTGATTCCTATGGAAATAATTCCCTCGGTTTTCATCGGTTTCAACGATTGTTTTCGGACAGATTATCGATGAAAATCGAGATATCGCTGTACTTAACAAGTAAAGCATTGATAGATCTACATGTTATTTTGTTAGGGTGTTCTTTTTGACTACTTTAGCTAAAGATTTGCTGTATTCATTATGGCCAGATAGTTCATAGATTCCGGATTGTCCACTGGGAACTTTACTTTGTGATTTATTATCTGTTCATCACTTTTCGCTTCCTTCATGAATTGAATTGCCGATAGAAGAAGAGTGCGAGCATTTAATGAGTGTCGTTTATGTGATGCTCATTCATTTCCTACATTAATACTTCTGCATTGACCTCTTGCACTCACTAATACTCTTCCCCATTCTCCGCTTTGTTGTGAGGCTCCTAAGTAGTTTCTGATTTGCTTTCCATACATCTTGTATGCCTGGCCTCTGCCCAATGATAACCTCATTCATTGCTGCAGATGTGCCTTCTCTTCACAAACAAGTCACTGTTCTGCTGGAAACAAACTGATACTCAGAGACAGTGTTTATAGACCAGCAAGTCGTGTTTTCACAAAATCCTTTATGCTTCATCGAGAGTTTTACACCTTAAAGAGCACTGGATGCCTCCACATAATGGAAATACATGAAAGTCAATAGCCACAGTTAAATACCATTAATTTGTTATCTAAAAAGTTTGAGTCTATTAATCATTTACTTTACCTTTATAGTGGTTGGCGCACTGTTATTTTGGCCGTGCTTCAACTGTTCTGCATAATTAAAGATTTCAAAGGAATCTGTCACCAGCAACAGGTACAGGGGTTGCAATTGCACTGAAGCCTAGGGGGCCCAAAAGTCCCTATATAAAAAAGACTAATGCATATTTGCAATAATTTGGAGCTTTCGAAGTGGGCCCATGAGCTTCAAGTTAATCTAAGAGCAGCATACAATAGAGACAGAGACCCTGATTTCAGGATGTATCACTTACTAGGCTGCATAGTGTACGTTTGATATAATCACTGTTTTATTGGCAGGAGATTATCACAAGAGGACTAGTAAACCTGCTGCTATGTAGTCCTGTATATTCATAACCTCAGTATATCTCCACTCCCATCCTCTGATTTGCAGCTTTCGGTCTATGCACAGTGTATACAGAAAGCTGTCAATCACTAGTGTGGGAGGGGTTACACAGAGCCAGCATTCTGAGAACTGGTAGACCTGCAGCAGTAAAATAGTGATTTTATCAAAACTGCACCAAGGAGCCCAGTTGGTGATAGATTGCTGGAATCAGGGTCTCTGCCATTATATTTTGCTGCTTTCAGATCGGGAGCAAAAACCTGGTGACATTCATTTTCACAGTAATTTGCTGGCTGCCAGCAGCCATAACTAAAGGGAGTAAAGGAGCTAACGTCATTCAGTATATATTGAAGTCTCCAATATCTTAGACTTTCGTGCATAAGAAGAAAATCCGATCAAGCTTTGAGTATTTTCCAGAATATTTTTTCTTTTAATTTGTGCTTTTAAAATGTCAGCATCCTAGGATTCATGACGCGTTTCGACTCTTAAACTGAGCTTAGGCCCCTTTCAACTAGCTTTTTTGTCTGGAATCCGGCAGATCCGGACAAAAAAAACGCATCTGCCGACGGTCCCGCCTACCGATACACTAGCGGCACACTTGCGGCAAGCCCCATGCATTGTCTATGGGGCTTGCAGTAAGGTGCGACAGGTGCGGCCACAAAAAAAAACCGCGGTCAGCGGTGTTTTTTTTTCGCGGCCACACCTGCCGCAACTGCTGGAACCACACTTGCTGCACCTGCCGCACACTTACCGCAAGCCCCATAGATAATGCATGGGGCTTGCCGCAAGTGTAGCCGTTAGGCGGCAGATGCGGTAAATCTGCCACATCTGCCGCATTTTGGCGAAAACGCCAATGTGAAAGGGCCCTTAGTCATAACATGTTATGTGTTATATGTTAAGACGAAGAGTCGAAACACATCAACATATCCTATGATGCTGACATTTTAAGGTGTGCAAATTAAAAGGAAAAGGTTTCTGGAAAATACCCGGGGTTTGATCGGATTTTCTTCTTAAGGACTTATTTCTAATTGCCCAGCTGACGGGCACCTGATCAGGACTGGGATCCAGCGTGGCTTGTCCGGAGACTATGTGGTGAGCAAGTCTTTCTTATTTATCTTAAACTTTCCCTTGTAACTTATGTCTACACAGTGGTAAAAAAAGAAAAAACAAGCTATGACTTCAATATATTGTAGATATGTTATAAAAACTATTCACATGGAAGCTTACAGAATAGAGTACATGATAGTGCCAGTCTTGAGTCTATACTTCAGTTAGAAGTCTCCTTTCAGTTCATCTACATGATTGACATCCCTAAAGGTTGAGGAGAACAATCGGAATCCTCCCCCCTGAAAATTCCCTTGTTACAATCCTCCCTCTCCGTCTGGAATATGTTCTTTTGTGCAGTCTCCTACAGATGATAAATGAAAGGAGTCTATTTCGCATTGTATAATATGTATCGCCAGGTTTGACACTTTTTTATATGTTCTATATTTTCTTCGTCTTTGTTGCAAGACTTCCAGTATCTTAATTTAATTCTACACAACCAGGACTTTTTCTGAGCAATGACTTTCCTTTACTGGATTTGTGTTTAGTTTTATTTCATTACATCTCATTGCAGTATGTCTAAAAGTGGATGTGTCAGCTCATAGTGGCCGCTTGATGACAAGTGCAGCTCAAAATGGCACAAAAAATGTTCAGCTCTTTTTCTTCTAGAAGTGGTGAAAGGATAAACCTATCTATAGTATGTGAGTCTGGCGTATTCATCAGTCACTCACCCCTCTCCCCTTCTTTATATTTTGGATGTGTGTATACCCAGTAGGCAGTCTGTTCGGGACCACTCTGCTTATTAATGCACAGGACTCACATACTATGTTTATAGCGTTTTCTTACAGCGCTCCTAGTGGACAAATGATGTACTATTTTTGTGCTGTTTTAGTTACTAGACTTGTAAGTGCTAGCTAAAGATAAAATGCTGGTATATGGTATTATATTAAGCCACAGATCCTCTTTAAGGTAGCACTGTGTATACCTACCAGCAGGGCTATGAAGTCGGAGTCATAGAGTCGTTGTCCATTTTGGGTGGAGTTGATTCAGAGAAAATGAGAAGTCGAATGTTTGTCTTACTGACTCCACAGCGTTGGTTGTGGAGTGGAAGTCGTGGAGTCAGAGTCCATTTTGGGTGGAGTTATTTCAGAGAAAATGAGAAGTCGGATGTTTGGCTTACTGACTTCACAGCATTGGTGTGGAGTTGGAGTCATGAGTCGTGTCCATTCTGGTGGAGTTGTCTTCAGAGAAATTGAGAAGTCAGATGTTTGGCTTACTGACTTCACAGCATGGTTGTGGAGTTGTAGTCATGGAGTCGGTGTCCATTTTGGTGAAGTTGGAGTCGAAGTTGGATGCAGGGAAATTGAAGAATCAGAGTTGGAGTCAGATGTTTGGCTTACCGACTCCACAACCCTGCCCACCAGACAGAATTGACCAGATTTCCTTTTTGGTGTGTTTCCTTCCCAGTGTTTTGTTCTGGCCCCTGAGGAACTACAACAGACATAGCCAAACCTTCCTTGTAGCCCATGTTCTTCTGGGTGATCCTGCACATTGGTATCTCAACAATATCAACGTTTAGCCGAGAACGTTTCAAATCCCTAGTGTTGTATTGTGCTTACAAATCAGGCCTAACTAACAGTGGATGACAGATGTGTCAACTTCTTTCATTGTATTTTATTTTCCAAATATAACATTTACCTGACGTATAAATAATCTTCATATCCCTTCTTTATGTGACAGTATACGGGAAGTGATTTTAAATGGGTTGATGGAGGAAAAGCACTTTTTAAAGTATCAACAATAGTTGTATCAACAGTATATACTCAGGTGAGAGCTTCTTCTACATTGCTTCTATTTCAGATATAGAAATATATCTTCTCCACTCTCAAAAGAAAAAAATGACGTTGTGTTTTTTGTTAACTTTAGGATCCATATCTAAATAACTTTTTCCAGCAATGCCAAAAACGAGAATCTGACCTGTCAAAGCCGCCATCCCCAAACTTTCTAGCGTCTTGTAAGGTACGGCTTGTTTGTTTGCACATCTGCAGCCAGATTTGACATATCTGTAAATCTTCTGTTTTATCATGAATTGTGGCATTTTGTGGCCCTTACATTAAGTTTATACACTGATAAAGGTGATGGTATTCCTACCTAAAGAAAAATTCTCAAACTCTGGACACCAATAACATAATGTATAAATGCCAAACAATCCAGAGCAGAAGTCACCCGTCTGTTAATCTAATCGTTAATAGCAATTCCAATTTTCTTACGGGTAAGCTGTAATACTTTTAATGATTCTTCATTCCCAGAACCTGCTGAATATTGAGAAGATCCACATGGTTATAAGCCTTCTCCCTGTTTTGTTCAATCAACTCTTTCATGTTCTGACCAAGAATAATGATGATGATGTGATCACAGTTACTACAAGGTACAATTAACTATGGATATATGTGATTAGAAGAATGTGATCCATGTCTTACAGAAGGAGCGCCATACTCTCCACACGTTGTATCTGGACTTACTGCTCAGTTCCATTAAAGGGAATCTGTCAGCAGGTTTTTGCTACTTCATCTGACAACAACATAATGTAGGCAAAGAGACCCTGAATCCAATGATGTAGCACATAGATTACTGGCTGCAGCCATTCCGACACAATCAAATAATTTATTTTCAGGAACACCATGCCAGGCTCTCAGTAGAGATTTTGCATTCACTGTGAGATGTCAGTCACATCAGGGTGTGTGTCTGACCAAAGTGCGCATGATGTTCTAGTTCTTCAATGTTAATCACAGGGTAATAAAGCCATTAGTTTAAGTAAACATTAGCACATAGCCTGATAAGAGAAGCACAGTTGCTTTTTGTTCTCATCTTACAGAGTAGAATCCTGCTGACTGATTCATTTGATGGTGTCTGAGCAGCAATCACATACATAACCTGTGGACCATTGTGACGCTGTTTTTGGAAGAAAGCTATGTTTGCATATATATTTTTCATTTACATACATTACTGTAATTACAATAACCATCAAAGTCCAGCACTTTTATGTATCACCTTATTAAATGTATCTCACAAAACACCTGTATTGCACTTAACCAAAGCCCACAGATGACTAGTGACACTATATCTCATAATCATAGAAAATATCTTTATTATTATTAAAAATCCAAGTACCGTAATAAAAATACAATTATCCAGGTACCAAAATGAGCTAATTAATTAATTTATAGTATAGGTGGGCATAACTACATTTATCATCATGTGGTAGCATACAGTATATACAATAACCTAAAAAGCACATTTCATGTAAAACACACCATGTAAACAAATAGGCTTTTCTATGTAAAGTTCTTATTGCACTCCTCAATAGGGCTGTTTACCATTATCATAGATAGGACTAATCCCTTTATTTACCTTGTGCTGCAGTTAGCTTTAGATAGGTTAATGCTGTCCAGCAGAGCAGACACACCAATCCCGCCTACATACGTTTTAATACAAGTTGATCTTCCTCAGGGCATGCTGTTACCAGCATTTCCCCTTCCTTTATATCATCCCCCATGATGAGAAATTTACCGCCGCTGTGAGCCATCTGCAGCGCATGCCTCCCGGGACCAGCTTCCTCTCCACCTGACTTCTGACATCCGGTCTGTGAACCGCAAACACGGGATTTCTCCGTGTGTCAGCGCTGTCATGATGACCAGACGCCGGAAGTAGGAGGCTCCCTCAAATGACATGCGCACTGCTACAAAGCATCGGCGGTAGGGATGGGCGAATCTACTCGCTAGGACTCGTTACTCGGCGAGTAGTAAGGGACTCGCAGGACTCGGTACTCTGCGAGTTTCCCAGCGTTTACTCGCACGAGTCCAATGCAAATCAATGGCAAACGCTGACAAAACTAGGATTGCCATTGTCTTGCATTAGACTCGGCTACTGTGCCAGTGATAGCAGGGAAACTCGCAAAGTAACTGCTGTTACATTGCGAGCCGAGTCCAGCTGTCTTCTCTGTACAGGCTGCCGCAGCTCCAGGGTCCTAGAGCCCGCCTGCTCACAGAGATGATGTAGCAGTGCTGAGATTGTTCTCAGTCTGCTCATTCCCTGTGCATAGACATCTATATCTATGCACAGGGGATGTAGCAGAGAGGACATCGCGTTTTGGACTGCGTCGGACAGAAGAGGATTTTTTTAATTAAAGATGGAGTCCCTAATGGCTTTTTTTTTTTATTTCAAATAAAAAATTTTCTCTGTGTTGTGTTTTTTAACCCTTTATTGGAGATTCTTAGTGGCTGGGTCAAACGTGGCCTGACATTAAGAATCTTGGGCTTAATACCAGCTTGTATAACAAAGCTGGTATTAACCCCTTTATTACCCAGCGTGCCACCGCCACCAGGGCCGCTGGAAGAGCGGGGTTCAGCGCCAGAGGATGGCGCTTCAATGAACGCGCCATCTTCTGGGGCGGCTGCGGGCTGCAATTTGCAGCGGGGGGTGCCCAGAAAGCTTGGGCATCCCTGCGCTGCGGATTCCAGCCCCCAGCTGCTTAGCTGTACCTGGCTAGATATAGAAATTGCGCGGAGCCCCACGCATTTTTTTTTATTATTTCATGAAATTCATGAAATAATTAAAAAAAAGGGCTCCCCTATATTCTTGTGTCCGTCCAGGTACAAATAGGCACCTGAGGATTGGGGGCAGCCCGTCGCTGCCTGCTGGATCTGGCTGGTTCCAGAAATACGGCGAAGCCCACGTGAAATTTTTTTCTGACAAATCCATAAAATAACCCCTGGACCATGGGCGAGGGGTTAATAAAGATGCAGTCCCTTTTTTAGGATTGTTTTATTGATTTTTCAGAAAAAAAATTACATGGGCTTCGCCGTATTTCTGGAACCAGCCGGATCCAGCAGGCAGCGACGGGCTGCCCCCAACCCCCAGGTGCCTATTTGTACCTGGCCAGACACAAGAATATAGGGGAGCCCTTTTTTTTTATTATTTCATGAAATAATTAAAAGAATTGCGTGGGGCTCCGCGCAATTTCTATGTCTAGCAAGGTACAGCTAAGCAGCTGAGGGCTGGAATCCGCAGCGCAGGGAGGCCCAAGCTTTCTGGGCACCCCCCGCTGCAAATTGCAGCCCGCAGCCGCCCCAGAAGATGGCGCGTTCATTGAAGCGCCATCCTCTGGCGCTGAACCCCGCTCTTCCAGCGGCCCTGGTGGCGGTGGCACGCTGGGTAATAAAGAGGTTAGGGCCAGCATTGTATTATCAGCTGGCCTTAAGCCCGAAATTTATGGCTGTGACGCCAATATTAGACATGACCGCCATGAATTTCTATTAAATTGTTTTAAAAAAAACACAACACAGAGAAAAAATTTTATTAGAAATAAAAAAAAAAGCCATTAGGGACTCCATCTTTAATTAAAAAAATCCTCTTCCGTCCGACGCAGTCCAAAACGCGATGTCCTCTCTGCTCATCCCTGTGCATAGATATAGATGTCTATGCACAGGGAATGAGCAGACTGAGAACAATCTCAGCTCTGCTACATCAGGCAGCAGGCGGGCTCTAGGTCCCTGGAGCTGCGGCAGCCAGCACACAGAGCAGACAGGACTCTTATCTGTGCGAGTTTCCCAGCGATTACTTGCAAAATAATGCAATGCAAATCAATGGCAAAACTAGGATTGCTTCAGGCTGAAGCTTCCGAGACACATCTGTGATTTGTAAATCGCACACTACTCGCTATTACTCACTTCCCCATTCATTAACATTGGACTCGCTAGACTCGCAACGAGTAGCGAGTCCTGGGCTCGGACTCGCTAGAGTCAAGCGATTCCGAGTAATTTAGGATTCGCCCATCACTAATCGGCGGTTCTCTATCAGAATGCATTATTTCAATGTAGTCCGGCCCTCATTTACAGACATCTGCAGCACTTACACATCTTTGAATATGGACAAATAAAATGACAGTGCCTACATAAGCAATTCTGTATATTATTATAATTCAGTGACAACAGTGTGAATATATTACATTCAATGGATCTGACTATGTGTATACTTTATTTATACATAATATCCATACCCTTTACCAAGTGCATTCTGTATATATCCTAATGAAAAATACTCCCCATATCCAGTACTTGATATATAAATCTTGTACAAAGTAATACCAACACTTACATGTGCTTATGTATATATGTCAAAAAATTCCAATTCAAGTGTTATAATACCAAGATTAAATGAACACATTGTGCTATATGTCATATATTATGTGCTCAAAATACTATATATAGTGTACCACCAAAATTATGCATTGTGAGCAACTAGTGCTATATGTCAATCAAAATTATGTGCCTAAACTGTTATATACAGTATTTCATCATATCAAATGTAACTCACCGTATATAACCCATATTATCACAAATTGCCACTATATGTCTTATATCACACTATTAATACAAACTGTGTTTTAAAGTGCAAGTGCATTTATTATACTACATCAGTGGTACAATGTGCACCACTAGAAGCAGTAATCTCACTTTATCCCCATACACAAGAGACCCCAGCATTACATTGCCATCTATTCTGCATTCAGCATTATTATAAAATCCTTCCTACCCCTTATAATTTATATAATCATTAACTATATCACCAATACATATATAATACATATTTCTTGCCCACCTATACTATAATTTAATTAATTAGCTCATTCGGGTACCTGGATAATTGTATTTTTATGACTTGGATTTTTAATAATAATAGAGATATTTTCTATGATTATGAGATATAGTGTCACTAGTCATCTGTGGGCTCTGGTGAAGTGCAATACAGGTGTTTTGTGCGATATATACTGTAATTACTTTTCTACTACGGTAATTGTTTCTAAATAATTTTTGCCGCTCACTTAGAATCATGTATTAGTATGTTTATCTTCTTTGAAAGACTATTGATGACCTATAGTGGGTATCCATCACACGATATCCCCACCATCACCTGTTTTCATCTCCGATGAAATGTAAATATTGTACAAAGCGGGAACAGCACAGCTCCTTATATTCTTGCACCCAAATAATCTGATGTAGTTGACCATTAGAAGAAAATATGGACAACAAATGTGCAATAGTGTTTAAAGGGAACCTGTCAGCTCATTTTTGCCCCCAAACCTATCACTTCCTGACCCTGCACCTTCCTAGCACATCCCTAACCATCCCTGTCTGACCTAAAACTGTCCTATAAAGGCTGTAAAATGACTTCGTGACTTACATTTTTGCATGCAAATGAGGCATCCAGACTATGGTATGTAGCCTGACTCGGCGGTCTCCAGGGCTTCGTCTCCCCTCCTCGCTGGTGTTATCTCGCCCCGCTGGACGTGAGAATTCATTCTCCTGCACGCTCCCAATATGAAATTCCCGCCTCTTCCTTCTGGGTATGATGCACCGGCTGGACATAATTTTCGGTCCGATGCATTGTGGGGGATTATTAGGTGTGCAGGCCGGCTTCGATATGCGCACTGCACATACTTTGGAGCCGCACTGTATAGCCAATACACCACCACAATGCACCAGATGATGTCCAGCCGCTGCATCATACCCGGAAGGAGAAGGTGGGAATTTCAAATTGGGAGCGTACACAAAGGGGGTGTTCCTCAACACACAGCATGAGACTCTGCACACAGCAGGATGTACTACAATCCCCACGTATAGGGAGATGTTTCCACTAGTAAATTTAACCACGCACAGTATGTTGTCCCTACAGTCCCCACTCGTATAATATGATGTTCCTCCCCGTACACAAAGTACGATGTCCCCAAATCCCCACTACAGAAAGTATGTTGCCCTCATAGTCCCCAGACACACAGTATGATGCCTCGATTGTGATTTTCTGTTTAAAAATATTTAGGAATTTATTTATAATGACATTTTCTTTAGTTATTTCTTTTTTCTTTTTCCTGGAAATCCCCTTTAAACTCAATTATAACTTAGTAGGCTCTTCACGCTCCCTGTTGGTGGCTCATGGCAGCCTGCATGTTGTCTTCTAAATCTACGCGGGGATTTGGAGCTTTGTATCACACAGTATTTTAGATTTAAAAATGATCATCTTGATAAAAGGTAGAAAATTCACTTTCCTTCTTTTTTATTAACCAGTCTATCACCATTTAAATTAAATATAAAGGAAACACATTTCCACCGGGGAGTTGAGAATCTCAGAAGATATGAAATCCATTACAGTAATGCAGATCTCTGTGCCAGGCTTTATCTGAAGGCTTTCAGACACTTATTAAAACTGTATAGAAGATGATATGAAATAAACTCTTCTACCTGACGTCCTATAGATCTATTCATCATTATAATTGTATTTTCATATATTTAGAATTGTGTCAATTCCTGTTTTTTTCTACAGGGTCCTAACAGACATTGTAGCTAAATGTTATGAGGAGCAGCTGGAGCACTATGTCCACTCCTATGTGAAGGTAAGATGGACACATATAATGGGAAGATCTGTTAGGCCAGTTTCACACTTGCACGTCCCTATGTTTGTTCATCATGGGAACGCACGGTGATGCGCTCGACTGCGCATTGCCGTGCGCACCCATTCACTTCCCTGTCTGATTTGTACGCATGCGGATGCTTGCGCACCCTGAACGCGACATTACACAGACATTCTCATCATGTAATGAATTTACTTTTAGCCTCACTAATATGTGTCATCATCGTCTACTATAACTTCCATGTAATAACTATACAATTTTATTTTTTTCTACATATTTCACCTTAGTATGTGTTTAAAACACAATCGCATGGCGCTCGGACAGTCCATGAAGAACTTGCCAAAGGGGTGACAAGCCTTCTAAAGTGCAATGAACTTAATACAATTAAATTTGTACTAAGGGTAAGTCCTATAGTTGTAAAGTACATATCTGAAAATGGGAAAGATGTGTACAGGAAAATAAAGTGTATTCATAGATAAGCAATATGCAAGTTCTTTGGCGGAATTTATTATTGAAATCATTAGAAATTATGGTGCAGTTATTTATGACATTTTTCTGCCACTTTTCATACAAGTGAGCAAAGCCTAATGGAAGGATGCACTGCCAGTCACAAAGTGACAAATTTACCCTGATGCAACACATTGTTGCAACGTGACACACATGGGACATCGCGCCAAGTTAGCTAATCAAGAGAAGAGCATCATGTCCTAGGAGGTAGGAGAATTCACAGTGCTCCCGTCCAGTTGCCTGAGATCACCGACCCAGCTGCTGGACTGAGTCCTGTGAATCTCAGTAATGCCACAACCTTTCCATAACTCCAGGGCATCTAAATGCTGTTATCAAGCTCTAGCCTCAAGGTACCCATAAACTTTAGAAAGCCGCGTCTCCTTACTCCCCATAGGATGTTGTCAGTCACCTTAGATAGCTGTCTCTACCACACTTCCGCAGAGAGGAAAGCGGTATACTCTGCTTCCAGACGCCTTGGTACAAGCTTGTTTTCCACAAAAGCAAAAGGATCAGGAACTTAAATTCTAACTGCGCGTTCTTCTCACCGAACATCATCTCTTAGGGGGAGTCAATATATACACTAAATAGTAGATCAATCCTGACAAACATAAAATGTAATTGCTGTTTAAAGGGATCCTGTCACCCCCAAAACGCCTCATAAGCTATTAAGACATGTCCCTAGAGCATATTATCACTTATCCTACACTCCTTTTTGCTCACAAATGCATCTAGTGAAAATGTATAAAAACTTATTAAACTCACTCATTAGGTATGTTAATGAGTGGTGGCTATATTCATAATCACCCAGGTTGGCTCTCCTCCTCATAATATCACGCCTTAATAGATGTAATCTTGAATGCTGATTCTAATCTGTGCCTCCCTGCTCTCCTCTGTGCTGGTCGGGCTGCAGTGCGGCTGTAATGACGCAAATCGTGTCATTTCCGGCATCGGGTGACGTGTGTACACCCGCGCCGCTCTGTTAGCTTCAAGCACTGCACTGAGCATGCGTGCTGGAGGCATAACAGAGCGGCGCGGGTATACACACGTCACCCGATGCCGGAAATGACACGATTCGCGTCATTACAGCCGCACTGCAGCCCGACCAGCACAGAGGAGAGCAGGGAGGCACAGATTAGAATCAGCATTCAAGATTACGCCTATTAAGGCGTGATATTATGAGGAGGAGAGCCCGCCTGGGTGATTATGAATATAGCCACCACTCATTAACATACCTAATGAGTAAGTTTAATAACGTTTTTATACATTTTCACTAGATGCATTTGTGAGCAAAAAGGAGTGTAGGATAAGTGATAATATGCTCTAGGGACATGTCTTAATAGCTTATGAGGCGTTTTGGGGGTGACAGGATCCCTTTAAATGTGTATTTAATAATAATGTAGAGTAAGTGATTATAATAAAATTTTAAATATGCTTCATTAGTGAAATATGGAAGAAAACGTTTCATAAACATTCCCCAAGATGTCCACACTAGACTGTTCTTGAACCTAACATATGCTCATTCTTAGTGAGATCCGTCTTCAAGCTCCACACATTGAATACGGCCATGTAACCATATAAGGATGGAGGAGGCAGGACTTACACAGCGTTCTCAGATGATATAGTATCAGATTACCTCAGGGACAGAGATCTCCAGTTTGACAGCACAAAGCTGCTGCGATCTTATCTCCTGCATTAATATCGTTCTGCTCTGTGTTGTCAGTGAGGAGCTGTGTGGGGGCCATCAGCTGTTAGCACGAGCAGAGTGATCTCAATGCAAAGGAGATAACATCACAGATGCCTGTGCACTGCTGACAGCCTGACGAGCCTCCCTTTGTCTGAGGTAAACTGACTATACACTGATCTACTGTACCCAGTCACGCTGTGTAGACCCCGTCCCCCCACTCTTATATGTGAGGTTTAGACACACCATAGGGGGATCATTTCTTAGAAGGCTTTTGAAAGGTTTTCTTCCAGATTTCTCTTATAAAGTATATTTGAAAGTTTATTATAATCACTTGCTCTACAGTATTATTAAATAAAAATGTAAACAGCGGTTACACTTTAAATATTAAATATGACTCTGGAGTTTCCCTCCAGTAATCCTGTGAAATAACCCATTATATAAATGCAAGAAATGTTTAATATTACCAATCAATAGGGAGATATAAAATGTTATGGTGTCTGTAAAAGAGGTACACTGTGGTGATAAAATACAGGATCAATACTGGGTGCCAAAGTTGCAGTTACTTCCAGGCCCTGGTGCATGAGGGTGGCCGAACGACTCTTCTGAATATAAGACACCAGTATTAGGGAACGTGCCCACGACGTCTTCTGAGACAAGTTTCTCAAGCAGAAGATGCTTCAGGAAGGAACGTCTTTTTTTTTTTTTTTGCATGTGTCCAAACTAGTGAGCAACTTCCAAGCAGAAGCCACAGAAGAAAGGTTGGGTCACTTCTTTTACACTTCGTAGCTTTACAAATGTGAATTGGCTATCGAAAGCTAAAATCACTGAATATACATACCACAAATCGTTTTGCTTTGCAGTAGATATGTTCATCTTTTTTAACATTTATTAAGTGCTTTTCCCCATATTGATGCACCTGGGTGGTGGGAAGCCCTGCTTTGTTTGACTTTTGCATTGTGGCCCTAGAAATATACTCTGCATTAGACTTTCTGAAGTCATAAAGTCCTATAAGTGTATAAACACTTGTAGAAAAAACTGCTGGGGCGTTTAACCCAGAATGATTATTGTGTATATTATATTTCATACTGATCATGCTGAAGGAAAATTCTCTAGAATTAGTAACTGGTTTACTAGAAATAACAGCAGATTTGTATTCTTTTGACAGCACTCCCAGTTTTTCTTTGAAATAATTATCAAGTCCATGGCTCAACATCTCCACGATAAGGACATGATGCAGGTAAATTGGACATGTATGTTATGTCACTTGGGACTAAGCTGCAGAATATATTGAAGTCAGTGAGCGCCATACATTTCTATTTTTAACCTTCCTAGCGTTATTCCCGAGCCTGACTCGGGGTTAACATTCACTACCAGAAGCGTTAACCCCGAGTCAGGCTCGGGCTTACCCGCGTTCGCGGCAGATGCGGTGAGAAAACCGCATCTGCCGCATCTACCGCATCTGCCGCACTTGTGCCGCACTTGTGCCGCACTTGCGGCGCTGTTGCGGCGCGGTTGCGGTAATCTGCATAGGAACCAACCACCTCTGATGCCCCTCATACATTGTTAATATGTGCCCCTGCACCCTAGTAAACCATTAGCAGCACTGTTGTTGTGTGCTAAGTGGCTGCAGTACAAGTGCGATAATGATTTGAGAAACTTACATGCCAGCGTACATGAGGCCGTCTCCCTGTGTGTGATGGGATGTGTGGGCGGTGCTCATCATGTCTGCTCGCCCCCTCCCTTATGCACGCCCCCTCTCAGCCTGCTATAGTGATGTGAGGCTGATCTCGTCATAAAGGGGCGGGGCTAAATCGCGGCATAACGGTAGCCCCGCCCCTTTATGACGCAATCAGCCTCACAGCACTATAGCAGGCTGAGAGGGGGCGTGCATAAGGGAGGGGGCGAGCAGACATGACGAGGACAGCACAACAAGTCCCAGCAACACACAGGGAGACGGCCTCATGTACGCTGGCATGTAAGTTACTCAAATCATTATCGCACTTGTACTGCAGCCACTTAGCACACAACAACAGTGCTGCTAATGGTTTACTAGGGTGCAGGGGCACATATTAACAATGTATGAGGGGCATCAGAGGTGGTTGGTTCCTATGCAGATTACCGCAACCGCGCCGCAAGTGCGGCACAAGTGCGGCAGCTATGCGGCAAGTGCGGCAGATGCGGTTATTTAACCGAACGCGGGTAGCCCGCTTTTAGCAACAATTTCCAGAACTAAACAGACCGCCAGGGAGGTTAAAGATGTCAGATCATTGTGCTGCATGAGCTGACAAAGATGTCACGGCAATCACTGACACTTCAGTTCTAGGAAGTCTGAAATTGTGGTAAATGTTCTATATTGTGCACATTGTGTGTATTATTTTGTTTACCTTTTATATGACTTTCATATGCATGAAAAGATGAAGCAAGAGGTTGGCAGCTATTAAGAGCACTTTTCTGCAGAGAACACAATTTATTAGTCTATTTAAAAAAACCTTTGCTTTAAAATTGGTTTCTGCAATTAGATGAGGCCAAGCTGCCGTCACTTCTGTCATTTCCCCTGCATTAGTTTGGAGGAGGTGGAATATGTGTTAGGTAGGCGTGTGCTGGGGTGGGTGGGTATTTGTAAGTGCGATGGAAAGAATCTTGTTCTCAGAGAGGGGAAGATGCGAGTTATCTAAGGAGAAGATTGAGCAGAAGCAGGTAAAGACCAGGTCAACGTTGTTTCCGTCCTTGTGTATTTGAGAGTTTGAAAGCTGTGAGAGAGAGGTGGTAAGAGATAAAAGCTAGGATGCAAAAGGGCAGGTGGAGTTGTATATAGGGATGTTGAAGTCTCCCAGGATAATGTTTGGTAATTCTGAGGACATGAATTGCGGCAGCCAGTTAGAAAAGTGGTCAAGGAACTGGGTGTGTGAACCTGGGGGACGGCGGTATATAATTGTTACTCTGAGGGAGAGGGAATTGAAGAGCCTGATGGTGTTGACCTTAAAAGAATGGAATGAGAGAGATGGAGCTGGGGGGATGACTGGGAAAGTGCATTGTGAGGACAGGAGTAAGTAGACTCCACTGCATTGTCTGTTGGTAGTCCTTGGGGAGGGTGAAAAATGTAGGTCGCCATGAGAAATAGCAGCAGGGGAAATAGTGTTGTAATCCTGAATCTTTGTTTCAGTGAGGGCCAGCAGATTATGAGAAAAAGTTATTGAGAAAGTAGTTGTGAATGTAAGGAAGCTTGTTGCATACAGACCGTTGATTAGAGAGTGAGCAATTAAAAGAGGGAGATCAAGCGTATAATGAATATTAATAATGTTTGCAGGGTCTCTATTAAAGTGGGGGAGGGGTTTGAAGTTGGCAGAGTTGGTGGATTGGGGTTAGGTGAGATATCCCATGAAAGTAGCAGTAAAAAGAGAAAGACAAATAGTTTTTAGATCTATGACATGGTTTATGATGCAATATCCTGGAGCTGGATGACTGAGATTATTCAGCAAGGTGAAAAGTGCATGGGAGCTGTACATGGGAGAGGGCAGGAGAGAGGGTCTGATGTGGATGAGTGGTGATGGGGCGGTGAATGTGGATGACAAAAGCAAACTGGAAAATGGACTTAAAAATAAAGCACATAGTTAAAAATAATGCAAGAGTGTGGGTAACCTGACTTTTGCCCTGACTAACTGCCATTGAAGTAACTGCAAGACACTTAGTGATGAGGGCACTTTGCATAAAAGGACACATGCACACCACACACACATGCATTCTTATGATTATGACTGTTCCCACCAAGTACTGACAGAGTCCCTTTAAGAGGTCCACTGAATGGGCAATATGTCATGTAAACATTCTAGTGGACAGTTTGTTTACAATCATTCCAAATTAATGTAATGTTTCATGATTTATATCTTTTAAAATAATAATATAATAACACAAATTGGTTTATGTTGTCGTTCTAGAAAACCAATAATTTTTATATATTTACAGTTTACAAAGCGGTGACCATTAAATAAAAGATGAAACTGCTCTTGTTCTTTTTCCACTTTACTCCACCACAAAGATTTTATTTTTTCCAATACATGATATGGTAACCTAATTGGTGCCATTAAACATACTACTGAAAGTGAGGAAACAAAAGCGCAATAAGGTCTTTTCCTTTTTTAACATTTTCAAAAAGTGGCAAATATCACTGCTCACCTAATTTGGTTGTGAGACCCACAATCAGTATATGGGTGTAGTACAGCTGCTGCAGGATCCACACTACATGGTGACACAGTGGTGGACAAATATAGATCCAAACGGACAGTGATTTTTTTGACCTGCACAAACTGTATGTTGAAAGGTATCAAAGAGAAATGGTGCTTTATTCAACATGTTTCAGAGTGTGTCCTCGCTCCTTTTTCAGGAATGCAACCATGATAAGTGTTAAGTCAAGGCAACATTATAATTTGGAGACGCCGACAGGGTAAAACATGACCATGACGTCAGCATGGAGGATTTACTGACGTTAAATGTAGCCCGATACTCCAGTATACAAAGCCTTCAAGAAAGGCTTCAAAACAAACCACATCTCTTCCCACAAAATAAAGCTACTATATGTTCATTGAGAAATAAGAAATAAATGTTTGACTATTGAAAGGCAGAGATGAAAAAAAAAAAGTAGGCAGTGTCCTCATGGGGTTAAATAGACACATATATTTGTATCTACAGCTGAGATCCTCTACTTTCTGTAGGTTTTGAGCCAATTTCATTTACGCAGTTGGTGCTGCAAACGTTGGAGGGGAAAGTATCAAAGGTGTGACCAAGAACAAGATTTCACCCTTATATTAACTTAGTGATTTAGTTTATATCATGGCAACAATTTCTAGTAATCCTCCTATTACCCTAGATGGGGAGCAGGACATGTCATAGACAGAAGAGGACCCCTGTGCAAGAAGTACACAAAGGGCCCTTTGTTCATCATTCTGCACTATGCCACCTGCCTTGGGGTAGAAGGGGTCCCCTCTTGCCACATACAGAAGGCAACAGAGGCACAAACGTCTCCTGAGCAGCTGGATAGAGACACTGAACCATACAATAGTGACCATTGAACACCTTTATTTTACTACATATTGATGCCATGATAGTAGTGTCCATAGTATAACACATTTTTAATATCTTTCCTATCATTCTGACATACAGATTTTCTATTGTTGATAATGGGACTTTTGCCATATGACACAACTACTTTCTGTTTAAGAAAAAACACATTCTGCGTCCTCATATCATACAGTCATCCGTACAACTTATAGTTATGGTAGTATTTGTAACATCAACAAAGAAGCTGTTATCAGGTCTCTTAAAAGCATTTGTATTACCGCCTGTCCGTTTCCACCTGACATATGGCAGCTTTTAGGAGCACCTCTAGATGTAGCACATTGAGATCTTTTAGATTTCTATTATATCCAGTGACTGAGCGAGCAGCAATTTATCTCTGACTGAAACTTTCCTTTATTTGTAAGGTTGAGCGCACTAAAAGGTTCCCGAAAACCTTCCACAACGAATTGGAATCGCTTGTCATGAGCTTCTCTGACCATATCATTTGGAAATACAAAGATGCCTTGGAGGAGACAAAAAAGGCTAACTCCAGCATTGCCTGGTTTCTCAAGGTGACAGTTGGTCATTGATTCTTTTTGTTCCATTTGTAGATTTTTGTTTAGACCATTGTTTCCTTGGGCACTAAAGGGGTTTTCCTACACAGTAAATTTTAATGAATACATCTTTGAATAATAAGTTCTATAATTGGATGTGTTTAAAAAAACGTCCATGTGCTGAATCACGGTTTTACAGCTAAATTGGTTGGTTCCAAGACAAAAACAGTTGAACTCAACTAATTTTGTGGTGCTGAAAATGAATATCATGCCTAAATTTACTGATTGGCTCATATTTTCAAGATCCAAAGGAGGTTGTATTTACGTACAACACCATTCATAGTGGGTTATAGAAAAATTGTGTCTTTAATATGTAATCATCATTATTGCATTAATAGTAGCTAGTCTATTACATCATCTGTTTAGTCTTTTGAGTCTTCGTTATTCTACCATCTTAGGGTGACCAATCAAAAAATTCCAACTCAGCTCCGATGATGTAATTCTACTTAAGGCCGCTTTAAACACAAGGATATCCTGAACGATATCCTTGAAACGTCACAGATATGTGATCGTTCCAAAGATATCGTTAATGTGTCGTTGCGTGTAAACCAACGATATGGGATGAAAAAATCGTTGGATCGTTCATCCAAGATTTGAGATCCTGACTTCCTGACTAGTGACGAATGAGCATGCTCGGCGTTACTCGTTACTCGCACGAGTATCACGGTACTCGTGATGCTCAGCGAGCATCGAGTACCGCTGAGATGCTCGACTCTACACTAATAATTATCGATCTGATACAAATACACAGCTCCCTTCAGTGCACACAGTGACTGGCACCTCACAGAGAGCAGATTGATTGTTAGGATCCCTGTGGGGGGCACAGCAAGGTGTTAATGCTGCGACGATTTGAAAAAGCCCACCCTCCCGCCCTTTCCCAGAAACACTCGTTTTACAGCAGAAGTCTGTGGGCGGAGCCTATCACTCATTGACTTACATTGGGCTCGGTGCTCAGTCGAGCACCCCGAGCATCTCGAGATGCTCGACCAGAGCTTCGAGCACCCGAGCATTTTACTGCTCGCTCATCACTAATCCTGACCTCAAATCTATCGTTCATCATCCAATTAAGTTCTGTGAAGAACGTACATCGTTCAGTGTGACACCAATAGACAGATAGGATAAAATAGCTAGAATAGGGTTCACCAGTCTCCCGCTGCTACTTCCGGGTCCGCCCATTAAACTAATTACATATTCACTGCACTGTCAACAAACAGCCAATCAGAGAAGGTCACACTGTTTGAGAGCTTCTGTGATTGGCTGTTGTAGTCAGAGTGCTTTTCCTCAATCTGGACAGTGATTCTGGTTGGTTGCCATACACATTAGTGTATGGCAACCAAACTGGCGTTACAGGGTGTGAAATTAGTAAATATTTAAAAAAAATGCGGGGGCTTCACAGCAATTTTAAGTCCAGCCCAATAAAGGCAGACAGCTGTGAGTTCCACCCTCAGCTGCCTAATTTTTCCTTGGCTGGCAAACAAAAATGTGTGGGCTTCGCCCTATTTTTCAATGCCAACCAAGGTAAAACCTAGGCAGCTGAGGGCTGGTATTCCCAGCAGGGGTGAGGGCCCATTGTTATAGGGCCCCCCCACGCTAAAGAACAACAGCTCACAGCTGCCCTGAAAATAGCGCATTAATAAGCGCCATTTCCATGCGCCTTACCAGGCTCTTCCAGTGGCCCTGGTGGCGGTGGCACGCTGCGTAATAAAGGGGTTAATACCAGCTTTGTTATACAAGCTGGTATTAAGTCCGAGATTCTTAATGTCAGGCCAAGTTTGACCCGGCCATTAAGAATCTACCCAATAAAGGGTTAAAAAACACCACATAGAGAAAAAAGTATTTATTAGAAAATAAAGAGCACAGACAAAACTTAGGGACTCCATCTTTATCACCCCCATTATACAGCCCCATCCTGCCTCTTCTTTTCTTTTCTCTTCTTTATTCTCACTTCTTTTTTTCCGTCTTCTCCAACTGTTCAGCTCTGCTACATCACAAAGCAGGAGGAGGAAGAATGTTTCCTCCCCCAGCTCTGTGATGACTGAATGAGCAGAGTCAGCGGCGGCTAAGCGATGACATCATCGCTCACACCGTCGCCATAGTAACCTAAAGTGAGGTTACTATGGCAACGGTGGCCAGGGACAGCAGAGCGGTTCGTAAATGAGCGGCTCATACAGGAGCCGCAGGAGTGAAGGCCCTGCTGACCGACGCTGCTTACCGATAACAGCAGCGCTGGCAAACAGGGAGGGAATCCACTGACATAGTCCAAGAAGCGAACCTGCAAGATTTAAAAGAGAGGATTAGTGAACAAATAAAGGCAAGACACACTCTCATTAACTATTGTATTCCCCATACAAATCCGAGTAAGGTCTGAAGGAATCCCATGGAGGTCCCGCGAAGTCTCAGTCTCCCAGCATATGGGAGGAACATTTAGAAAACCCATCCCCATAAGCTAGGAGAGCAACCACTACCCGACTCCCGGCAATTGTGACGAGTGGTGACATTAGTGAGAGGTTACCACAGTTCATACTGGCAGAGTCACAGAGCGGGTATCCCACGAGTGTGAACTGTAGTAACTTCATTGACGTCACCGCATGTCACACTTGCTATCTCTCACGCAATATCGCAGATAGTGAGTGTGATGTTTAAACCTGAAATATTGTAAATATAGAGTTTAAAACGACAAAAAATTCAAGCCTTGTGAAGGGTGAAATCTTCTGTAAGAATTGTCACACACTACACTGTGCAGATTTTAACACACTGTTACATGGCTATAGGAATTTAAAAATTCCACTTAACATATTGTATTGTACTTTTCAAAACATATTCTGAACATATACACATGACCTTATAATTCATAGTACCTATATATTTCGCACATAAGGCGCACCGGATTATAGGCGCACCTAAAAAATAAACTTTTTAAGCGTTTGTCCTATATGAAGGCGCACGATATAAGGCGCACCATATTACTATAAAAAATCCCTCTGTAGCCTCCCATCAACCTCGAGCATCGCTGTGTACTCCCATCACTCCAGCATCCTTTGTAGCTCCATCACCCTCCAGCATCCCTGTGTAGCCTCTCATCACCCTCCAGCATCCCTGTGTAGCCTCCCATCACCCTCCAGCATCGCTGTGTAGCCTCTCATCACCCTCCAGCATCCCTGTGTAGCCTCCCATCACCCTCCAGCATCGCTGTGTAGCCTCTCATCACCCTCCAGCATCCCTGTGTAGCATCCCATCACCCTGCAGTATCCCTGTGTAGCCTCCCATCACCCTCCAGCATTGCTGTGTAGCCTCTCATCACCCTCCAGCATCCCTGTGTAGCATCCCATCACCCTCCAGCATTGCTGTGTAGCCTCTCATCACCCTCCAGCATCCCTGTGTAGCATCCCATCACCCTGCAGTATCCCTGTGTAGCCTCCCATCACCCTCCAGCATCGCTGTGTAGCCTCTCATCACCCTCCAGCATCCCTGTGTAGCATCCCATCACCCTGCAGTATCCCTGTGTAGCCTCCCATCACCCTCCAGCATCCCACACAGTCAGACACACTCAGACACACACTCAGACACACACTCAGACACACACTCAGACACACACTCAGACACACACAGACACACACTCAGACACACACAGACACACACACAGACACACACACAGACACACACACACATACACACTCAGACACACACACACACACACTTACTGTACTGTGTGGCAATGCACTCACCGCGCTGGAGCCCTCAGCCAATGACAGCGCTGGAGCCCACAGCCAATGACAGCGCTGGAGCCCACAGCCAATGACAGCGCTGGAGCCCACAGCCAATGACAGCGCTGGAGCTCACAGCCAATGACAGCGCTGGAGCCCTCAGCCAATCAGAGGCTATGGGCTGACGTCAGCTGGCCTCGGATTGGCTCCAGGCTCCTGGGCGGAGCTGTGATTGGCTGATGGGCTCCTGGGCTGTGAGCGCGCCCGATGCAGCGGCGGCACCGGACACGACAGCGGGGACGGCGGCTGGTGATCACGTCCCCACTCAGTGATGTGAGGCAGGCACCGGCACCGGCACCAGCATGGATGGCGGGGACGGCGGCTGGTGATCGTGTCCCCGCACAGTGATGTGAGGCAGGCCCCGGCACCAGCATGGATGGCGGGAATGGCGGCTGGTGATCGCGCCCCCGCACAGCGATGCCAGGCGGGCACCGGACATAGGGGGATGGCGGGGACGGAGGATATTGCGGCACAAAGGTATGCCTTATTTTCTGGGGGGTGCTAAATTTTCCCGAAAAAAATCCGTATATAAGGCGCACTGCACTATAAGGCGCACCTATGATTTCTGGGAAAATCTTAGTCTTTTAGGTGCGCCTTATAGTGCGGAAAATACGGTATATAAAGATTCTCATAAGCAGTTGTTTCATTTGGCTAAAAATATACAATCTTTGTTGTCTAGCGGTGTTTCACGTTTATGGACCGTGGCTTTGTATTCAAGATGATAAGTGGCTGCATCAGTATGTTTAGTCCAGGAGACCACAAGGTAAAGGGCTGATGTATTTATTTATTCCATTGAAGTACATTACGTTCTTGTTGGTGTAGTAGATATCATAGTAAGTTGCCTATACTTTTTGCCTAACTTTTTTGTATTTTTATTTTCTTTTTGTATATTTAGTCACATTTCTTGTTTTCATGTTTGGGTTCACATGTCATGTTCATATGTCCATGTCTGTATTTTTTAATCTTTTTTTTATGTGCAAAACTCAGCAAGGATCAAAAGTACCAATACAATCTATAGGTCTGTGAAAATACGTACAGCAGATGGCATCATTTATCCATATATATAAATTACCAAATACTGATGACACATTAATCAAACACTGATGACACACTGACCAAACACTGATGACACACTGACCATACACTGATGACATATTAACCAAACACTGATGACACACTAACCAAACACTGATGACACACTGACCATACACTGATGACATATTAACCAAACACTGATGGCACTTTGAGCAACCACTGATGACACCTTGATTAAACACTGATGAAACCTTGATCAAACGCTGATGACATCCAGACCAAACACTGATGACATAGTGACCAAACACTAATGACACTTTGAGCAAACACTGATGACACACTAATCAAACACTGATTACACATTGAGCAAACACTGATGATACATTGAGCAAACACTTGTGGCATGTTAATCAAAAACTGATGACACACTGACCAAACACTGATGACATATTGACCAAACACTGATGGCACCTTGAGCAAACGCTTATGACACACTGACCATGCACTGATGACATATTAACTATACACTGATGACACACTGACCAAACACTGATGAAATATTGACCAAACACTGATGACACCTTGATCAAACACTGATAATACCCAGACGAATCACTGATGACATAGTGACCAAATACTGATGACACTTTGAGTAAACACTGTTAACACCTTGATTAAACACTGATGACAACCTTGATCAAACACTGATAACATCCAGACCAAACACTGATGACATAATGACCAAGCACTGATGACACTTTGAGCCAACACTGATGACACATTGAGCAAACACTTTTGACACACTGGCCATACACTGATGAGACACTGACCATACACTGAAGACACACAGACAAAACACTGATGACACTGATGTACACTGACCGTACACTTTTGACACACTGACCAAACACTATTTGACATGTTGACCAAACACTGATGACACGTTGACCAAACACTGATGGCACACTGACCAAACACTGTTGACATGTTGACCAAACACTGATGACACAATGACCAAACACTGATGACATGTTGACCAAACACTGATGACACGTTGACCAAACACTGATGACACGTTGACCAAACACTGATGACACGTTGACCAAACACTGATGACACACTGACCAAACACTGATGACATGTTGACCAAACACTGATGACACGTTGACCAAACACTGATGGCACGTTGACCAAACACTGATTACACGTTGACCAAACACTGATGACATATTGACTCAACACTGATGACACTGGTACTGTATTTTACATATATGAAAAAGAGGCATGTTTGAATGAGGCCTAAGGGCTTACCTCCTGTATTTTAACCTTTCCTTTTAGAGTTAATTAGTTGCCAATTCTGACTCTCCAGTAAAGACAAACCACAGTGTATCTTAAAGTTCCTGGGCTCTAATGCAAAATCTCTATAAGGCCCCAATCTGCCGAAGTTCTTTAAGAGTATTGGTCTTCACATTTGAAGAGACTTTTTGTGCCCAGGCTCCAGGGCCCTGGTGCAACTTCATCCCCTGCACCAGTTATAGTTACACACCTGATTACATATAATATATACCAAAAAATACTCTTCCTTTTCAGTTACAGATCCAGTTGTTCACTTTTTAGAAATAGGTGGTCATAGATTGGGTTAAAAGGAAAGAAGGGGCTGTGTCAGTTCTGAATTTTGTATTTGTCATTTCACTACTTTTGAACCCTTTATTTTCCTATTCATACCATCCTAGCAATCTGTGTGGATGACAGGTGTCATTACATTTCAGATCTTGTATCAGTACAAGTTTGAGTTTCTCCAGGAGGTCTGCAGTCATGAACATTTCATTCCACTCTGTTTACCGATAAGATCAACAAACATTCCAGGTAATAATCCCAACCTGCGTATAACCCGCCAGATCGGCAAGTGTATGTTCTGATCCTCTGCACCAATGCATACAATCTGGGGAGAATTTATAAATCTGTAAACATATATCCTCTGCTGATTAGTGTCAGTGCTGTGATAAATTATCAAAATGGTGACTCAGGACTAAACTGCATTTTGTATGTGTGGAGTTTATCTGTTTTAATGATATATTTTTATACATATATGTTCTTCTTTCCCACACATGGTGAAGATTCAGTTACACCCACAGACTCTACAAAAGCATACCATGCATTAGGTTTGTATTCCTATGTAAAGTTTTTTGTAGCAAGAAAATTTGTAACGGCATTACAGTCATTAAATAATAACAATTGGACACCAATTGGAGCATTTTTGTTTTACCTAGCTATGTGTAGTTATGGCTCAAAATATACAATTGGATTTCACTTAAAAGTTACTGTTTGC
Organism: Allobates femoralis; assembly: GCA_033576535.1. NCBI lineage: Eukaryota > Metazoa > Chordata > Amphibia > Anura > Aromobatidae > Allobates > Allobates femoralis. The sequence goes on along the minus strand of JARQOC010000001.1, from coordinate 124,697,842 downwards.
CTTTAATTGCCTTTGTGTTGCCCACTTTATTGCTGGCTGGAGAATGAGTTAACTAAGAATATGTCAGTGATCTCGTTCTGATGAGCCAGTTTATAAATCTTTAGTCTTCAGAGCTCTCCGGTGACTTCGGATCACAAAGTTCAGCTCAACTCTTTTGTCACCATCAACTCTGCGAAAAGGAAGATTAGAGGTATCAACTGTCCGGTCAACAACACAGACAGATTCTCCTTAACTCATTCTGCAGCCAGAACAGCGCAAAAGCTTTGTTCAACCTGAGTGTAAACATAATTTTTTATCTAAAAATAAAAAAACATGTTATTAAGTGATTAAAAAAAATCCTCTGATGGTTTCAGTTTCAGGACGTAAAGGTTATTACCGTATGTTCAGTAGATTAATAAATATATGATGAAAATTAACTAAATGCCATTTTTTATTGACTTTCCGGAACAGTTCCTTCTGTTGTGAAGATCTCAGATTGCAGTCATTCAATAGGATGATGGAATCTATAGGATAAAAGCTGTCCCGGTGATGTGATGGATGAGCGGGTGCAGATGTTGTAAGACACTATGTCTCTGTGTCCATCTCATGACTAGGACAGCATTTATTCATTGACTCTGTAGACCCCTTACCTAATTTATAAGAAGAACAATAAAAGCAATGGTTGCAAATGAAGTATCCCCATTTCTCCCTAAAGACATGCCAGAGTACACCCTAACAGATGACTTTTGTCGGAAGCACTTCCTGATTGGCATACTACTAAGGGAGGTTGGCCTTGCATTGCAAGAAGACCAGGATATTCGACACCTTGCCCTGACAGCACTGAAGAACATCATGGCTAAGCACTCTTTTGATGACAGATACACAGATAAGGTAGGTTGACGCCTCATTGATCCTGCCAAGAAAGTAAAAGAAAATTTCTACTTCACTGATTGATATTGATGACCTATCCTATCCATATAGATCAAACTCCCCCATATAGGTCATATCCACCTATGCTATTCATCCAGATCAGCAGTACCCACGAAACAGTGTACGCCGCTCTTCCATCACACTATTTGCGTGCTGATGCTGCTTTCTGATAGATAGGTCTTCAATATGGGTGTTAGGAAAACTCCTTTGACTCTGAAAGCAGTTTGTAGGTATTGTATTTGTTACTAATTAATGATGTTGTCCTTAAAAGTAATGTATGCTTGCCAACCAATCTCCCAACGCTCCTGTCTTAGCATTGCTTTGGTACCCCGATGGTCTCCAAGCTGTTTCACAGGATGCAGACTTGGCTAGTGGCTAGCTCTACAAAAGGGCATTTATTTTATTTTTTTAAAAGTATAAAGTCTTTTGAAAACATCAAACGCCCAAGAAAAAAATCCTAAGGCTCTCTAAATACTAAGCCATAAGAAATATTCTCCGCTATCTGTTCTTGAGAGATCTGATGTCACATCGACAGCAGAGCAGCCATCAGTGAGGTCAGCAGCTGTGAGCGGAGCACGCAGGCAGAGATACTGAGCTCAGTGATTGGCTGCTGCGCTGTTGACATCACAATATCAGATACTGGAAATAGCGGCCGACTCTGTGGTGAACCTGGGGAGGGTGAGGAAAGAACAGTTTATTTATTACAAAATGCTAGGGAACCGAGATTTTCTTAAAGAGGATTTTAATGGAATCAGTCATTGCCAGGTCGTTAGATAGATCAAGAAGGATTGGCAGCAATCATAATACATTTCTATCCATGAAATATTAATAGGATTTTGAATACATTTTGTTTGAGAATCTCATTACAGCTGCCATCTTCTGGTAGTGATCAGCTCCTTGTGCATTAAGATTAGAAATTCTTTTCTAATTTTAGCATTACAAGGATAGCAGAAGTAACATTCATTTTGTATATGTTTTTTGTATTTTTAGGAGAAGCAAGCTCAGATCGCTATTTTATATTTACCTCTATATGGCCTTCTCCTGGATAACATGTCCCGAATATTCATGAAGGACTTCTTTCCATTCTCAATTACTACATCCAATCAAGTAAGTTTAATAAATTGCTGTACCATAGGATGTGCAGTGAGGGAGAGATTGCTGCTTTTAACCCCATTATGACCAATGACGGGTATAGCCGTCATGGAAAGATGTCAGTTTGCGCACCATGACGGCTAATCCCGTCATGGCTTTGAACTTTCACTGCATGTAAACAAGCAGTGACAGTTCCATGTAGACAGCTGTCAGTGACAGGGGCAGGGGAAGAGGTGTGAGGAACTTTTTTAGTGGACCCTACACTCAGAGCGATGTGATCGGTCATTCAATGTGACTGACCGATCACATCATGATCACGCAGGAAAATGCTGAATATGAGCACTTTCCTGCATGATCACTGCAGGAGCCAGACTGTCAGCTGTGCCCGGCTCCTGCAATCATCATGCTGCCTGTGCCTGCTGCCCCTTCCACTCCTGTGCCCACTCCCTGCTCTCCTGCCTCCACTCCCCGCTCTCCTGCCTCCAATCCCCGGTCTCCCCCCTCCGCTCTTCTGCCTCCAATCCCTGCTCTCCTGCAATCCCCGGTCTCCTCCCTTCGCTCTCCTGCCTCCAGTCTCTGGTCTCCCCCCTCCGCATTCCTGCCTCCATTCCCCGCTCTCCTGCCTCAAATCCCCGCTCTCCTCCCTCCGCTCTCGGCTCTCCTTCCACCGCTCACCCCCTTCTGCTCCCCGCTCTCCTCCTTCCACTCCCTGCTTCTTCCTTCCGCAGCCCCTCCTCCGTGTTCTGCCCTCCGGTGCCAGCTTTTCTCCACCATCTTCAGCCGACTTGTCCACCGCCTCTGCCCGCTCCTCTCAGCCTCATCCCCTGCATGGAGGAGATGAGGCTGACGACAAGCAATCTGACAGCTGGGGCAGCAATAAATGTGTGGTCACTGTCCCTGGCTCTTTACCCTCTAATTGCTGTAGTTTTACCAATCAGCACATAGGGTCTGGGGAGAGGGAGCGCAGGTGATCGGCACATCATAATGTAATTGTGATAGGCCGATCACCATGGCAACCTGAGGTTGCCATGGAAACCATAGCAACATCTGGTAACCTGACCCAAGCCTCAGAGATCATGTGATCTCTGGGACTTGGGTTTGCAGCACTGACAGCTGCGCTGTATGGCAGATCGTTTCCAGTATACAGTATAGTATCAGTGTGACTCCAGAGACTGCAGCAAAAGGACCCTTGATTCTTTGCTGCAGTCTCTGGAGGCGACTGACCATCGTGGGACCATTGTTGTGGACTATGTCAGAGGGCATGTGGGGGTAATAAAGATGCAGTCCAAGTATGTGGTTGTGGTTTTTGTTATAATAAAATTATTTTTTCACTGTATGGTATCTTATCTACCATTGACTTAATGGCTCCTAATGGCCGGGTCTAATATTGGCCCGACATTATGAACCTCAGGCTTAGTGCCAGCTACCAGTACAAAGCTGGCATTAACCCCATTATTACCCAGTTTGCCACCGGCACCAGGGCATCTGGAAGAGTCTGAGTACATGTCACGGGTGGCGCGGGTGACAGGGTGGAGGCCACGCGCAGACGATCTCAGCGTTTGGCCCACCAGCCATAATGGTGGAGGATGGTCCATCTCTTTCAGGGGCATTTACCTTCTGTTTAGATGAAGAGAAGGTGTGATGAGATCTCTCTATTTTGGGGAGACGGCTGTGGAGGTCTTGTGCTCGGTCTGGTTGTATCCACCTGTATTGTAGGTCTCTAGGACCCAGCAGATTCCTTCTACCTTTATAAGGAGGTTCATTACCCTTCCTCAGTGCAGGTGATATTTCCTTGTGGACTCTTTATCCTTGCTCCAGCAGAAGCTGAGGTTGTGAGCTCGCTGTGGTCTGCTGAAAGATAAGTGTTTCTTTTCCCCAAATGTCTGTCTTCCCTGGTGTTTGTCTTTAGTTGTTAGTGGAGGGGTCTAGTGCACCTCTCCATCTGATCCTTAGATAAGATAGTGCTAGGATCAGAGAGGGACGAGGTTCGTGGTCGGCGACAGTTGAGGAGACTGTACAGGGACGTTAGGGCAGACAGGGTCAGCCCTAGTAAGTCTAGGGGTCACCGTCTCCTTCTTGTGCCCTTAGCAGTAGGGACCCCTTATTCCCCCCCCCCCCCGTCGTTATCCTACGCTGGGTGTCTTCCCCACTCCCAGCGTGACAGTACAGCACCAGGAAATGGCGCATCTTACGAACGCGCAACTTTCTGGGGCGGCTGCAGGCTGCAATTTGCAGCATGGGGGCTCAGAACGCCTGTTCCTTTCCACGCTGTGGATTCCAGCCCCCAGCTGCCTAGTTGTACCTAGCTGTGAACTAAAAATACTGTGAAGCCCACGTCATTTTTGCTAATTATTTCAAGAAATAATAAAAAAAAAAGGGATGTGCTGTATTTTGGTTACCAACCAGGTACAATTAAGCATCTGGGGGTGGGTGGCAGCCTGTAGCTGCATAGTTGTACCTGGCTGGAAACTAAAAATACGGTGAAGCCCACGTCGTTTTTTTTTTAATTATTTCAAGAATTAAAAGAGCTGCTGTACCTGTGCCAATGACCAAAAATACAGCGGAGGCCCACATTATCAGTGCAAAATCCCTGCTAAATACACAACAAATACTGTGTGAACAGTGCTGCGTATTTGCAGAGTATTTAGGAGATGTCATTGAGTTCTATGGGTGAAAATCATGGCAAAATACTCTAAAAGAACTGACATGCTGCAGATTTTTCCGCAGTAAAATGCGCGCCATTTCTGCTACAGATAAATCCACAGCATGGGCACAGCACTTATGATTTCCCATACATTTTGCAGGGAAGGTGCTGTACTGCGGAATTGTCAAAAATATGCAGAAAAAAAATGTGGCGACCTTAAATTCACATACCAGGTCCCCACTCAATAACATCACTCCTTCATATGTGCCCAAAATTTGTTTTCCCACCACATATGGAATATCACCATATTCAGGAGAAATAGCCCTACATATTTTTGGAGTCCATTTTATCATGTTGCCTGTGTGAAAATGAAAAAAATCCTTTTTTTTATCCATAAAAATGTTCTTTTAGCCTTCATATTTTCATTTTCAGACCTCAATTTTACAAAAATCTGTGACGTACCTGGGAATTCAAAGTGCTCACCACATATCCAAATAAATTCCTTGTAGGTCTAGTTTCCAAAATGGGATCACTTGTGGGGGGTATCCACTGTTTCGGCACAGTAGGGCTCTCCAAACGGGACATGACATCCACAGACCATTTCATCAAAATCTGCATTCCAAAATGTCACTCACTCCCTTCAGAGCCCTGCTGTGCATCCAAATAATGGTTTTCTGCCACATATAAGGTATTGGTGTACTTAGGACAAACTGCCCAACAAATTTTGGGATCCATTTCATCCTCTAGCCCTGTTAGAATTAAAAAATTGAGACTAACGGAACATTTTTGTGGAAATGATGAGGACTTTTTCATTTTCACACCTCGACTTTTTAAAATTCTATGGAGCACCTGGGGGCTCAAGGTGCTCACCACCCATCTCCAAATGCGACATGGTGTTCACTAATCATTTCAGCTAATTTTCTGCTTGGAGCGTCAAATGGCGCTCCTTCCCTTCCGAGCCCTGCCGTGCTCTAAACAGTGGTTTTCCACAACATATGAGGTGTCGGTGTACTCTGGAGAAATTGCCCAACAAATTTTAGGGTCCATTTTCTGCTGTTACCCTTGTGAAAATGCAAAATGTGAGGGTAAAGCAACATTTTTGTTGAAAAAAGTAAAATGTTAATTTTTTCCTTCCACATTGCTTTAGTTCCTGTGAAGCGCCTGAAGGGTTAATAATATTTATGAATGTGGTTTTAAGTAGTCTGAGGAGTGCAGTTTTTGTAATGGTGTCACTTTTGGGTAGTTTGTGTCACATCGGCCCCTCAAAGTGCCTTCAAATGTGATGTGGTCACGAAAAAAAGTGGCTTTGTAAATTTTGGAAAAATGAGAACTTGCGGATGAACTTTGAACCCTTATAACTTCCTAACAAAGAAGTATTTTGTTTCCAAAATTGTGCTGATGTAAAGTAGACATGTGGGAAATGTTATTTATTAACTATGTTGCGTCACATAACTCTCTGGTTTAACAGAATAAAAATTCTAAATTTGAAAATTGGCCTGTGTATTCATTGCATTATTCTTAAATCTTCATAAATAAACTACATACATATTCTAGAATACCCGATGCATTAGAATCAGGCCACCATCTAGTATATATATATATATATATATGTATGTATGTATATATATATGTATATATAATGTAACTAGAAAAAAATTCTCTGCAGCACTCAGCTACCACCAATGATGCACACATGCTAACAGACGGTATATATATGAGGAAAAATTTTAAAAATTTGCATTTTTTTAAAAAAACTCAAAATTCTTATTTTTTTTGGGGTTCTTGGTACATACATTGGCCAATGTCTGTTTGCTCATCAACCGCGACAAGGTGACCCCAGGTCTGATGAGTCCTAGCAATGACATCCCTGCCCTCCTTTTCCTCCCTGTCCCACTCTCAAGTGGGTGGACACCATCTCAACCTCAGATCACCTGCGGGTGATGAGGGTGCAAATTGCAGACATGGAGCCAGAAACTCCATGCGTTATACACAAAACAGAAAAAACTGCACAGCATTCACAGACACAATGTGAACTGGTGCCAGCACTAGAAAAAAAATTATCTGCAGCACTCAGCTACTACCATGATGCACACATGCTAACAATCGGTATATATATGAGGAAAAAATGTAAAAACTTACGAAAGGAAAAGGAGGACAGGGATGTCATCGCTAGGACTCATCAGACCTGGGGTCACCTTGTCATGGTTGATGAGCAAACAGACATTGGCCAATGTATGTACCAAGAACCGCAAAAAAATAAAAAAAAACAAGAATTTTGAGTTTTTTGAAAAAAACTTACGTTTTTAAATTTTTTCCTCATATATATACAGCTTGTTAGCATGTGTACATCATTGGTAGTAGCTGAGTGCTGCAGAGAATTTTTTCTAGTTGTTTGACCCATTGTCCCAGCTGGCACCAGTTCACATTGTGTCTGTGAGTGCTGTGCAGTTTTTTCTGTTTTGTATATATATATATATATATAATATATTTATATATGTGCATGTGTGTGTGTGCGCAGTACGCATCCATGACCATTATGCATAATGTCTACAGAACTCTGAGTCTTGGTACTATAAGGAGCAGGTGGCTCTTCTTTGAGTGCTGATTTTCCAATTGTTGGGATCGGGAATAAATTAAACTTTGTTAAATTGTTATGAACATTGGGATGTTTGTGCTTCTATTTTCTTGATAGGGTTCCAGAGATGACCTGAGCACAGCGACGGCCTCACATAGTCAATCTGCCATAAAGCACGCAGCCTCTGCAGATACCTCATTTTCTAAAGATGTCTTAAATTCCATAGCAGGTAATACCGAGTACAGTATGGATTTAAATCCATTGGTTTACAGTAAAGTATTGATACCGATGCCAAAATGTCACCAATTGTTCAATACTTTGTAACTTTGAAAAGCTACACTTTAAACAAAATATAAAACATTGGTTGGTATTGATATCAAATTCATAAAATAGTTATTTTTTTTAAATGTTGAAAATCTGCACTCCAGTAATAGATACCTAGAGCCTGATTCATCAAGACCGGTGTTTTCATGCTGGTGTTCAAGTGATGTGCTGGAGGCAGACGCTCCTAATTCATGAAGAGCCATCAAAATTACTAGCCTGCCAGATACAATTTCTGGCCATTATTTGGCCTGTATTATTCTTGTTGTACACGCATGACATGAGTAAATATAAGTAAATATTCAAACATGAATTATTAGGAAACTTTGCAAATTGTTTTATTATAGGATTTGTTTTAATTTCTATAAAAAAAAATTGCATTAAAGAGGTTTCCAAACCCCTTGCATTTCCTGTCTATTTTCCTGACTTTGGCTATATTAATATCAGAATTTACTTAGTACATATGATGGTGGTCTTCTTCTTTGTAGTGTTAGGAGTCTTTATGGCTAGATCATGGAATCAAGCAGTTTAGAAAAAGTAAGCTCCATTAAGTGTTGCTTTTACCACGACACCTTTCCTAATAAATGTGGTGACGTTAGCAAAAATCTCTGTAACTAAAGGAGGACAGAACCTTTTTTATTGCATTATATACTGTATTATTATAGTACCTGTACAGGATAGTGATCGCACGCGGGAGACACAGTCGCCACCCCCAGCGCCACATAGCCCGCCCCATCGTGATGTCACCACCCCAATGGATCAGGCTCACATCTAATGTGTATATATATATATATATATATATTATATATATATATATATATATATATATATATATATATATATATATAGAGAGAGAGACAGAGAGAGAGAGAGAGTATGACACGCAGTCAGTGGTGGTTACAGATATAATAGAACCCTGAGCAAGAACTCTGTGCCTGTGACCAAAGCTGCTTTTGAGGTAGAGGAGGGCTCCCATCTCTTAGGCCCCTGTCCTACACCAATGGTGTATCCACCCCTACATCCTGTGTCTGCTGTGCATTGATAGACTACTGATTGGCTTGCACGGTAAATGTGACTGTAGGATCCACTGTAGCATTGCAGGCTAATATTGGATCTCTCCCACTGATAAAGAAAGCAATTCAGAAAGTCACATTAGTAAAATACCATTATGGTATGCCAAGAAGTTCTCTATCTGAGTTGTATAGACGCGGAGTGGCATAGTTTGACATTTGCCAGGTCTGTTTGTTTTGTGTGAATGAGGCCCTAGAGTCTATTCAGACCTCAGTTTTTGTTGTCCATGAACTGTTTGTATAAGAGACACAGACATGTACTACTCGGGTCCGTTTTATGGACAGAACTCTCACATTCAAGGCATGGTGGTCATTTGCTGTCCATTATTCATTGACAAGTTGCAAGTAGACCATTAGAAAACCAATTTCCTTTTGTTTGGTTTTGAGGGTACTTGAAAATACAAAATGAATTACACATGAATGTGTAATTGAAAATATGAATTAATGAAGAACACACAGACCAAAATAATATAAAAATGGAACATCATACGAAGGAGAAACAATCTATTTTTTCCATGTACCTATGAATAAGGCCTTATACACTGTGTGCAGAATTATTAGGCAAGTTGTATTGTAGAGGATTATTTTTTATTATTGGTCAACAACTATGTTCTCAATCAACACAAAAGACTCAAATATCAAAGCTTAATATTTTTGGAAGTTGGAATGTTTTTTTTTTTTTTTACATTTGGCTATCATTAGGAGGATATCTGTATGTGCAGGTAACTATTACTGTGCATAATTATTAGGCAACTTAATAAAAACCAAATATATTCCCATCTCACTTGTTTATTTTCACCAGGTAAACTAATAACTGCACAAAATTTAGAAACAAACATTTCTGACATGCAAAAACAAAACACAAAAAATTAATGACCAATATAGCCACCTTTCTTTATGATGACACTCAACAGCCTTCCATCCATAGGTTCTATCAGTTGTTTGATCTGTTTACGATCAACATTGCGTGCAGCAGCCACCATAGCCTCCCAGACACTGTTCCGAGAGGTGTACTGTTTTCCCTCCCTGTAGATCTCACATTTTAGGAGGGGCCACAGGTTCTCTATGGGGTTCAGATCAGGTAAACAAGGGGGCCATGTCATTATTTTTTCTTCTTTTAGACCTTTACTGGCCAGCCACGCTGTGGAGTAGTTGGATGCATGTGATGGAGCATTGTCCTGCATGAAAATCATGTTTTTCTTGAACGATACCGACTTCTTCCTGTACCACTGCTTGAAGAAGTTGTCTTCCAGAAACTGGCAGTAGGTCTGGGAGATGAGCTTCATTCCATCCTGAACCCGAAAAGGTCCCACAAGTTCATCTTTGACGATACCAGTCCATACCAGTACCCCACCTCCATCTTGCTGGCATCTGAGTCGGAGTGGAGCTGTCTGCATTTTACTGATCCAGCCTATGGCCCCTCTATCTGGCCCATCAAGAGTTACTCTCATTTCATCAATCCATAAAACCTTTGAAAAATGAGTCTTAAGATATTTCTTGGCCCAGTCTTGACGTTTTATCTTATGTTTCTTGTTCAAAGGTGGTGGTTTTTCAGCCTTTCTTACCTTGGCCATGTCCCTGAGTATAGCACACCTTGTGCTTTTTGATACTCCAGTAACGTTGCAGCTCTGAAATATTGCAAAACTGGTGGCAAATGGCATCTTGGCAGCTTCAGACTTCATTTTCCTCAATTCATGGTCAGTTATTTTGCGCCTTTTTTGCCCAACACGCTTCTTGCGACCCTGTTTGCTATTTGCCATGAAACGCTTGATTGTTCAGTGATCACGCTTCAAAAGGTTGGCAATTTCAAGACTGCTTCATCCCTCTGTAAGACATCTCACAATTTTGGACTTTTCAGAGCCCGTCAAATCTCTCTTCTGACCCATTTTGCCAAAGGAAAGACATTTGCCTAATAATTAAGCACACCTTATATAGGGTGTTGATGTGATTACACCACACCCCTCCTCATTACAGAGATGCACATCACCTGATTTACTTAATTGGTAGTTGGCTCTCAAATCTATACAGCTTGGAGTAGGACAACATTTATAAAAAGTATCATGTGATCAAAATACTCATTTGCCTAATAATTCTGCACACAGTGTAGTGAAGTTGTGAGGCTACAAGCCTGTCTAAAATTGCTGTTGTCTTCAACTGCTGGCAAAAGTACCTCTAAACTAAGGGCAGAGAGCAGGCAGGGAAACGTCTATGTCCCATGTCAGATACTTTTATATTGTAGTTTTACTGTTTCTGTAAAATAATGCTTCCACATTAATCCTTTAGTTCACTATTTATGACAAACGTTTCTAGAGGTGTATAGAAACTAAGAACATTTATCAGGTGTTTTGATGACTTATTGATCCAGTTTTCTTAAATGTCTATGTTACATTTCAGAGATGTATAATCCTTGACATTTATGCTCTGTGTGTGGATAACGACTTCAGAAAATAACCTTCATATGGCTTTCAGTGGCATCATGTTAACTTGTCATTGACATGTGTGTAGATGTGATCTCATCTGATCTTCTCATCGTGTTTGTGGCGTCCTCTCATCTCATCACTTTACTCCTGCAGCTTTTTCATCCATTGCCATCACTGCAGGGAATAATGCCGACTCCCGGGCTTCACTGGCCAGTCTTGAATCTATCCCAAGTGCCAATGAGAAGAGCGAGAGGACGGAAAACTGTGAAAAGGTATGTGACCAGAGGTGAACCAACTGCTTTCTTTATAGCTCTAGTAGTGTAAGAGTGTATGTCAAGGATGGGGGGTACCTTTCCAATTGGATGGTTATACAATCATTGTTGGCTAAAAAAAATATCTGTTTGCCTGCTACATTTGGTCAAACATTTCATTAGCTCACCCCTAATGTGATGACTAGAACAGCTTGTCTTTGGTGAAGCATGTGATGTTAGGTGGTATTGATGATTTTGCTACTACGGTCAGGTTTGCTTTTGTCAGTCCAGAGTGCAAAAAAAAAAAACTCACCGAAAGATAGCCATGTAAAACATCCATTTTACCTGGCAGGAGGCTACCAGCTCCACTGAGAGGCAACACAGGTGTCTGAATACCGGTGCTCAATCTCCTGCAACCAACCAAGCATTGGGGGCGGTTGTGGCACCTGCGACCAGCCAAGCTATGGGGGAAGTGATTGGTGGTATTTATAGACACAAGGTTACCATAGGCGTCAGTCACCCACGCACATGTGACACATAGTTTCAGATTGCAACCTATTGGTCACGCCCACATTATTAGATCAGGCGGGCTGCTCCGTACCATGTACATGCGTCACAAATGACAGACGACCCCCCAGAGGGCTCAGCCACACACTGCAAAAGATAAAAAGGTGCAATAAACACTATAGATGAAGATGTGAGGTGTTAGTGGATATTTTGGCCAAAATACGTAAGCTCGTAACCCATCGTCAAGCGCCCTCACGCTTACGAGTCCTAACCATATGTTTGTTTAGTGAAAAACCACCAAACATTCAGAAAAAATCACCAAAGTAGGACATAAAACGTCATTTAGGTACATACTATAGACCTCCCACTGCTTGAGTTCTATAAATATAATGTGAGCAGTGATGACCTTCTCGCTGTGAGAAGACATGCATTGTAATATGCATACTGCTGTGAGCATTTCTGTGGAAAAGTTTTCAGTTTAGAAATGTTATCATCGCAGAGTTGACTGCACTCCAGAGTGAAAAAATCACCGAAGTAGGACATAAAATTAAGAAAAAACTCACTGAACAATAGCTATATAAAACATCCATTCACCTAGCCCGAGGCTGCCAGCTCCACTGAGAGGCAACACAGGTGTCTGAATAGGCAACACAGGTGTCTGCATTGGGGGCAGTTGTGGCACCTGTGACCAGCCATGCTATGGGGGAGGTGATTTATCTTTTGCATCTGGGACAGGATTGCGTCTGGGACAGGAGAGGCTGAGACAGCTATATATACATCTCATAAGAGATACAGACTGCTGTATATACATTTCATAGGTGACATGGTGACTGCTTTACAGTTATCATATGGACAGGACAGGAGCACAGAGTGCACTAATTCTGCCCACAAGAAGCGTCCTTACGAAAGAGCATCCGGACCTAAAACTGTTTTCGTCCCCTGTCCAGGATCAGACCATGCTCCGTGCACAGTCAGACATGGCCATAGCACAGTATATAGCAGGGACACATAGAAGATTATTTCAGCACAGAAACATTTTTTTTTTTTTAACTCATCGAATTGTAGAACATATTATTCCGTGCTTTATTGATGAAAATGAGCTTTAAAATGATCTTTGGGGGAAGATCCCTTTAAGGCCTAGTAGCTTCAGAACTATTGATGTTCATTTTTTCTTTCTTTTTTGAGGATTGTTATAGCATGTAATGTGTACTTTATCTTAATGTCGAATGATCTGCTAATTATAGTGATTAAACAGGTAATTGATATTACAATGTATGGGGGATGTAGGGCAAGATCGGCCACTTTTCTTAGCTCGTTAGTAATACTGGTCATGTGTTAAGATCATATCTGTGATAACTGATTCCTCGTCTTACAGATTATGAGGCCACTTTCTTTAATCGGGTCTTCTCTTCGATTTGACAAACTTGATCACAGTGAAACCAAATGCCTGCTGATCTGTTTCCTGCATATTATGAAAATGATATCTGAGGGTAATCAATAAAACATGTTTTCATTGACTGATACAAAAGTATCCATAGGTGAGCTGGGACTAATCCACCTCTCCTTCCAGATACATTGGTCTCATACTGGCAGAGGGCTCCAAACACCGAGATCTATGATTTCTTCAGCATCTTGGAGTAAGTCTATATTCCCTTTATGGTTATAAAGTTGTTGATTGTAGACATGCCTCATTGTTAGTCTCAGGTATTGATTTTACAGGCCATAATATCGGACAGCAATTGCCATTTGGGGCTTTTGGCTACCAACTAATTATACATGAAAAGTGATTTGGGGTGAAAGTTTCAATATTTGCTCACATAAGCTTTAAGGCTGCCGCTCATAATGATGCCTTGATCCTGTCAAATCCCATTACATTATAATAAATTGATTTGATTATAATTGGCTATTTCTTGGGTTTTCTTGCCTATTTTCTAAACCTTTATTTCAAGGTGAGGCTGTGTTCAAACACTTTGTTCCAAATCTGTATTTTGCCACGATTTTATGCAAATCCTATAAAATGCTTCTTAAGAAAACTTCATTGAAAATGCTTTGTGAATGGACGTGACTAGCCCAGGGTATGGGGACTCGGGTATCTGGGCCCTCTGCTTCGGTAGGGATGTCACTGGTGGCCTGCCCAGACACTGGCCCTGGTGGTCAACTAAAAAGGGGTAATTGGAATGGGAATTAAAGTTTATAAGTTTATCGTGACGTGGTGAAATTGCACCAGCGCCGCTTCAGACTTCCGGAATGGTACAGCAGCCGAGATGATACAGCTCCCTGCAGGTAGAGCTGGCCCTCGGGGCAGGGAGACACTTGTAGTGATAGAAGTGCTGATGATGGAGAAACAATTTGCAGTGCAGCGGGAAAATAATTACGCGGAGAATCTGTCACTCTACCCAGGTACTTTACTGGAACAATGCTGGTGGTGGTACAGTTCACAGAAGACAACAGTTATTAAGTAAGGGTAGCCGACCACGTAGTCACAGTGGGCTACAGGGTCTCTTGAAGTCTCCCGTGGTATGCCTTCCTTGTCTCTGACCCGTGTCCTGCTGCTACTGCTTGTCCAGGAACAGCCCACTTAGTACCAGGCCCGATTGGGGTGCTTCCTGAGTATCCCAGCTTCCCATTCTCCTCTCTCCTAAACTGGATCTCGACCCCAGTGGGCTATCCTGGTGTGACTGGTTTCCTTTCTGATAGGGTGTCGGGGTCGGTAGACGCACCCGCGACAACCGGTGTTACAACTCAGGAGCTGAACTCCCTGTGCCGTGTCTTCGGAACCGGCACTGCGGTGTATGGACCAGGATTCCCTCCTGGAGTATGGACGCTCAGATTCGAGGGGGTCCCCTCCTTCAGTCTGGGCTGCCTGTTCTCTCTCTCCAGGCCCCCTCTCTCGGAGTCGCCTTCTCTCGCTCAGGGCTCCTGTACTCCTTCGCCCCTCAAGGCAAACTAGAAAACCCTAATTTTTCAACCTCCCTTCTCCCCCAACTCCCCCCCCCAGGGTATGGGCCCCTACCATCTGCCTAGGTGGGTGTGTGTGAGTGCTGGGATGGGATCCTCCTACAAACCCCACATTCCACTGTGACAGGGGTAACCGCACACTCATTTATGGGTGCAGTACCCAATTGTGACGCCTGACCAGTGGGGCGCCACAGAAGTTGTGAACTCAGCCTTATGACAGGGCAGAATACAAATAAGTAGATTTAGCAGTTTTTTATTTTATAACAGTATATAAGGCTTGGGGATGATACATTGGTTCTTTCTATATGTCTTAACTGTAAATATTACTCTCTGATACTAATTGTACTCCCACATGTATCCAGCTCATTACAGTCTATTTTCCTCCATTCAGAGTATGTCTACAGAATTTCCGATACCTTGGGAAAAGAAATATTATAAGGTGAGGATCATATTATTACATTATTTTCTTATATTCGGGTATCACCATAAAATGGCTAATCTGCTAAGTGGAAATAAATTGAATCCAGACAATGTTATCTCAATTAACAACTTTTTTCACTGGTTCATAAACTAAAAATATCTGATAGTTTTCATGTTCACTGCAATATCTAGTCAGGCTGGATTCCAAACAGAGTACATGAATCACAATGTCTGGAATGACCGACTCAAACTTAGAGCCTAGACACATATGATGCTAAAAATTTGGGTCAAGAGACTGTGGTCAGTCCAGAACATGAGATACGCCCATCTGAACCAAACATTAAAAGAGTGTTTTCAAATTTTGTGTAAATTAAAATTAAACACTATGTATATGAAAATTTCTTCAACTATTTAGTACACTGAGCTAAAGAAGCTTCGATTCCAGAATTATACAAAGATGCATTGAGCTCACAGAGCATTGCCCAGACTGGATACAGTTGTGTCAGGTGACTCGGTGATCAGCAGGACCTGCAGTAATGTGCAGGTTTACAGCCTCTGCATCTAAACAGATTCTTCTCATTTCTTGGCAGGAAACTATTATGTTTAATATGGTGAGAAATGATGCCTTAGCCTGTTGAAATAGAACCAGAAAACGGCGTTGAAGAGGATGTTTCTCCAGATTTCACAATGCCAGCTGAATACCATATTGAACAGATCTCTTAATCCCCCGTCACACATAACGAGATCATTAGCGAGATCGTTGTAACGTCACAGGTTTTGTGACGTAAGAGTGATCTCACTAATGATCTCGCTACGTGTGACACGTAGCAGCGATCAGGCCCCTGGCTGATCGTTACAAAGCGCTCTGGGTCATTTTTTGGTCGTGGCGCTCCCGCTGGTCAGCACGCATCGCTGCATGTGACAGCAAAAGACCAAAAGATCAGCGACTTCACAGGCTGGTGATCATGCTAAACACCGGGTATCTAGGCAGCGTGCGCTGCCTAGATACCCAGTGTTTATAATAGTTACCAGCGTCCTCCCTGCTTAGCGCAGCCTGTAAGCGGGAGGACGTTGGTAACCATGATAAACACCGGGTATCTAGGCACCCGCTTTTTATTATAGTTACCAGTGTCCTCCCGCTTCCAGCGATGTCGAGGTGGCTCCCTGGTCCCTGGTCGCTGAGGAGATTTGCCTGTTTGACAGCTCAGCAATGACCAGGTAATGACGCACCAACAATCCCTACAAGATCGTTACCGTTGTCGGGATCGCTGTTGCGTTGTTGTGTGTGACTGGAGCTTTACACTTGGTAAGAATGCTGTATGTAAATTGACTCTCCATGTCAGAATAGCAGGTAGGGATGAGCAAACCCAAATTTCAAAGTTTGGTGTTTGTACTAACCACAGACTTTACAAGAAAAATCAGTGTTCGAGTTCAGAGTTTGGATGCTTTATGTACACACATCACTAGAGCTCACATCACTGTGCTCGGGTACACTTGGTGCTTGGCCTAGTGCGAGCCGCTTAGTGTTTGAATGGCTCACACTGGGGGTAAAATCAGCGCTATCGGATGTAGTGTGTACAAAAAAAAAACTAAATACCACCCTCCCTCCCTCGAAAGTGCTTGGTTTATGGCTACCTGCATGTGAGCAAAAAGCAGAACTGCCCAATCAGTAATTTCCAATGAGGTTCTGGTCAATTTTGGATCCATAGGGCTAGGGTCACACCAGGGTTTACCACTGCGTTCAGGGGGGTTCCGTTTAAAACATAGAATTTGTCAGCATTAGCGCAGAGTTACCGGAAAGTAAGGCTGCGTTAATGCGGCCAATTCATTGCTATGGATGACGGAACCCCGAGCACAGTTCAAACACTGGCATCTAAGTACCGGTGTTTGAAATCTTGTGCTATTTCCAAGCACATCACATGACGTGCGCTTCTGCATCATGTGATGTGCTTGGAAATAGCGCGAGATTTCAAACACCGGAACTTGGAGGACAGTGTTTGAACTGCGCTTGAACTGAATTTAAAAAAAATGCGTGGGGCTCCGCGCAATTTCTATGTCTAGCCAGGTACAGCTAAGCAGCTGGGGGCTGGAATCTGCAGCGCAGGGATGCCCAAGCTTTCTGGGCACCCCCCGCTGCAAATTGCAGCCCGCAGCCGCCCCAGAAGATGGCGCGTTCATTGAAGCGCCATCCTCTGGCGCTGAACCCCGCTCTTCCAGCGGCCCTAGTGGCGGTGGCACGCTGGGTAATAAAGAGGTTAGGGCCAGCTTTGTATTATCAGCTGGCGTTTAGCCCGAAATTTATGGCGGTCACGCCAATATTAGACATGACTTTCTATTAAATTGTTTTAAAAAAAACACAACACAAAGAACATTTTTTATTAGAAATAAAAAAAAAAACACCATTAGGGACTCCATCTTTAATTAAAAAAATCCTCTTCCGTCCGACGCAGTCCAAAATGCGATGTCCTCTCTGCTACATCCCCTGTGCATAGATATAGATGTCTATGCACAGGGAATGAGCAGACTGAGAACAATCTCAGCTCTGCTACATCATCTCTGTGCACAGACATTCATGTCTGTACACAGGGAATGAGCAGACTGAGAACAATCTCAGCTCTGCTACATCAGGCAGCAGGCGGGCTCTAGGACCCTGGAGCTGTGGCAGCCAGCACACAGAGCAGACAGGACTCTTATCTGTGCGAGTTTCCCAGCGATTACTTACAAAGTAAACGAGTCCAATGCAAATAAATGACAAAACTAGGATTGCTTCAGGCTGAAGCTTCCGAGACACATCTGCGATTTGTAAATCTCACACTACTCGCTATTACTCGCTTCCCCATTCATTAACATTGGACTCGCTAGACTCACAACGAGTAGCGAGTCCTGTGCTCGGACTCGCTAGAGTCAAGCGATTCCGAGTAATTTAGGATTCGCCCATCACTAGTTCTGATGAATGGCTTGTATAATTGGATTTAGGCCACATTGTAGTCACACTGTACACTTGCTTGTGTATTTTCATGAAGATTAACCATTAAGGTCAGCCGGGAGCACCGATAATCCTGTCATAACGTAATTTGATGTTGTGATAATCCTTTAGTGGAAGCCCGAGCTTCAGAACAAATGTGTCTTAGATATCACCGGTTCAAATGTGATAAATGTAATGGTAAATGAATTAGATAAAACTACAGTGATACCTCAGTTTTCTTCGACTTCAGTTTTCTTAGATTCTTTTAATGAAAATTGTGTCTCGCTTTTCATTGATGCCTCAGTTTTCGTCGATTTCAGTCCTTACATCTCTACAAATTTGAAATTCCCTTTCCAAAAAATAAAAAGCTTGATGTAGTTTTCATAGAATACCTGATTTATTTGATATAGATTTAGCCAAGCTAAACTTTCTGCTCTGTGCATAACCCACACTCTTGATCGGAGTACTCTGTGCATTGTCATCAAGCTTCCAAGTTAGTGGTGGTGAGAGGTCACAGAGGTTAGCTGGTCTCCTCTGCATATGAGATGTAGTTGTATAGTGATAATTTCCTGCTGATAAAACACTGTTTGTATTGAAACTACAGCATAGCCCAATAAGTGACACTGTAAGGGATGCCAAGTCATGGGTGAGCTGAGACTTCAGTTACATGCCCTGACACACTTACAGTACATTTGTTCCCCTGATTAAATGTGTGCGTGTTACCCGCTATCTTCAGCTTCCTTTGCTCCCAGGGAGTCCATCACTTGTGAATTAGGCGACACCTTGTTTGTTTTATAAAGAAAAACAGTTTACTTGGCAAAACATATTTGTTCACTGGATACACACCACAATGGGCACTTTCACTTCTGTAGCTTCGTTTCTAGTTAAGGCCCAGTCACACATAATGACCGCTCCAGCGATCCCGACAGCGATAACGACCGTGCCGGGATTGCTGGAGCATCGTTACCTGATCGCTGGGGAGCTGTCAAACAGGCAGATCTCCCCAGCAATCAGGGTCATGGGGGCCATCTCCCACATCACTGAAGGCGATGTCAGCGTCCACACTGCTTAGCGCTGCCTGTAAGCAGGGAGGACGCTGGAAACTATGATAAACAGCGGGTATCCTGATCCTTATCCCCACCGACATCATGTGTCATTGGAGAGTCATGAGGCCCCATACAAATTAGATAGTTGGACAATGTTACTCCAATGTGTAAAATTAAGATCCCTTCTAATGAACAGAATGTCAAAAAGAAGAGGGGGGGGGAAAAGAGGCGCAATAGTGCCCTTATCACTAGACACTAGCTTGTGTTAAGGTGAGAAAAGTGAACCACTCACCTATTCCAGTTGTGAGACCCACAACTGGTTTGTAGACCTGTTTGGATAAATATCCTGATGGCTGCTGCTGGACTTCCACCGGTCTCACAAATGTGAAGACGAAAGCAGAAGCTTAGGGAAGAGAGGTGTACCACAGTCCGCACTGCCAAGTTCACTCACATCAAAGAGAACGAGTAGACGATGTCCAGTTCAATCCTTCTTTATTCTCCTACGCGTTTCGGCGCCTAGCCTGGCACCTTCATCAGGGATATTCAACAAGTCCTCCATTGTGGTTTTAAGTAAAGGACCGCAACCAATTATTGTAGTGGATTTTGTGGCTAGACGACTTGCGTTATTTTGAATACCATTTTAAATTCCTTTTTATTCTGATGCCAAACACTAATGCTAAGTATTTCATCCAAACAGGAAAATAACTGCTGCCTTCAAACTTGCCCAGGCTACTCTGAACAACGGCACCCTGAAGGGCTCATCTTCACAAGCCGGTCTCCTGCCACAGTGGTATGTCCTTCACCCAATTACTATTCATTATACACCATTATAGGAAAAATATAAGTATGTGAGGAATGTTTTACTATAAAAATATACTTGGTACAAAGTCTTCATTTCTGCTATCCAAATGTTGCCATTGCACTAGGGTCAATCTATCTACATACCTTAAATAGATCTGTAGGAATTTTCACAAAACAATGTCTCAAGAATGACAAAGCAATTATATTAATCACAGAAGGAGCTGTACAATAAACATCTGAACAAACGTTTTGAGTGACACAAATTTCCGTTTTCACACAGTTTGCTATTTCAAGCACCACACCAGTGTTTTTTTTATTGCATCACTGTAGTATGCGTTTGTGTAAGTGCCTTGAGCCCTGTCTTAGGGGTACTTCACACACAGCGATATCCCTGCAACGTCACTGGTTTTGTGACGTAGCAGCGACCTTGCCAGCGATTTCGCTTTGTATGACACACACCAACGAGTAGCCCATCGCTGTGGGATTGCTGATCGTTAACGAATGGCCTGAACCATTTTTTGATCGTTGATCTCCCACTAGGGATGCTGCATCATGGTGTGTGACAGGGGCAACGACCAAAGAGCTCCATTCTGCAGCCAAAAACCTGAAAGATCCCAATGACCGTCGGGTGTCGGCGCATTGCTGAGTCATCGCTGGTAAGTCTGCCTGTCTGGCATCTCACCAGCAACCACGTAGCGACGCACCAGCGATCCCGCCAGGTCGGGTCGTTGTCTGGATCGCTGGTGCGTCGCTATGTGTAATGGGGCCCTTATAGTCACCTGCTGCCACCGTCATCCTTTTACAGCAGCTTTCCAGTCAGTCTGCGGTGAAAAGTGACTAGCTGCTGCTCCAGTGTTTCATTGAGCGCGCCGGAGGACACTTTTCAATACATCTCCATGGAAGCCTCGTTCTGGCACTCAGCGGTGGAAAAATCAAAACAAAATGCTCTAGGGGTGCGGTCATTGTAAATTTTTTTAATCAGATGTTTCTATTGTTATTAAAGTACAATATAAGTATTTCATAACTTTTTAAACTTTAATTGCCACATATTTTATTTATGCAAAAACTAAATATTTACAGTGTTGACCATTATTTTTCAAAACTTACACATTGCTCTGACATGCTGGATATCAGCTCCTGGGCCAAATCCTGACTGATGACAACCCGTTCTTTTCTAATCAGTGTATGGAGTATCACAATGTCTGTGTTTCTTTTGTCTTCCGCTTTTTGAACATTGACCACAGGTTCTCTATCGGATTGAGATCAGGTGAGTTCTTTGGCCATGAAGTCTAAAATTCAAAGTTTTGTTCATCGAAACACTTATTTACCACTTTTGCTTTGTGACATGGTACTCCATCATGCTGGAATAAGCTTTGTTCGTCACTAAATTGCTCCAGGAGCATTGGGAGAAGTTTCTCTTGGAGGATGTCTGAACACCATTCTTTATTCTTAGGCAAGATTGTGAGTGAGCCCAATCCCTTGGATGAAAAGCAAGCTTACATATGAGTAGTTGCAGGATGCCTTACTGTTGGCATAAAGTGGACTTCATCATAAAAAATAACTTTAATTCAGGCCTCTGCAATCCTATTCCTGCATTATTTTTTCTCATGAAGCCATCTTCAAACTGTTTGAAACATCTGGAAGAATGACTGACCGTAGAGGAAAAGTTGATCAGTACCATGAGTCCTGTCTCATGCCAACAGTAAAGCATCCTGAGACCATTCATGTTTGGAGTTGGTGTTCATGCAAGGTAGTGGGCTTATTCACAGATTTATTTAACCACAATGACTTGAATAAAGAATGTCATCTAAAGATCCTTTAACGGCAACTCATCCCAATGATCCAGGAACAATTTAGACATTTATTTATTTATGCTTTTTCCACCATAATGGAGATCATGTTGAAAGGCAAAATTAATAAATAAGTGGCTCAGTGAGCAAAACATTGAATTTCTAGGTCCATGGCAGGAAACTTCCCATATCTCAAAAACATACTGATAGAAAAATTAAATTGTGAATTGGGGACAGTGATGATAATGTCTGTAAAGCACTTCAGAATATGATGGCGCTACAGAGGCAAAACATATCAAATAGACCATAGAAACATCTGACTAAATGATCCACGATGCAGGAAAATTTGAGAAAACCAAACTTTCTCTCAGACTCAAAACCTTTGGCCACACATTTATATTAATAACTATCATTTTTTATAACAGTTGGCATATCCTTGTTACTGCAATGTCTTTTCATGTTATCACTATATATAACGGGATCCTTCTTTATGGCTCAGATAGGGTGTTGCGACCTTTATTGTAAAATTGATAACACATATAAAACTGGGAAAGTACAGGTAAAACTGAATTATAGAGTAAGAACTCTGTAGCTAAGCAGTTAACATAATAAACTCCGATACATGGCAGTATCTGGCCATTCCCACAAGTCTGCCTCTGAACACCTGCTTCTCGGATCTCATTCCCACATTGTAAACTAAACTCCTGGAACCGAGACAGAGACTTCTACATCGGGACACTGGCGTATTGTATCCAAGAAAAGCGAAACCTTCTACACACAGCTGCAGTATCTGCATTGTTGCATGATGTCGGAATGAGGAGAACAGTAGCCGATTACAGTGAGCGCTGTGCTGTCTATATGTCCATCTGTCCACGATATGACATAAGAGCAAGATCCATACTGTATGAGGAGCACATTGATTCCTTACAGATGTTGTTGAATTAGGGTGGATCCTTCATCTACATGTGACTCAGAGGCCATGGAGGCACAGCCGTTTCCACTTACATGTCTTTGATTTTCTGTGCTATCTACATTTACAATGCTTTATTGCCTGCAGTATTGCTCTTTTATGTTACCAGCACTGCCAAGATGTCTCCTTTAACTTCTTGGCGTCCCAGCAAATTTTGACCTTTATGACAAACCATTTTTTTTTACTTTTTCATTGTCACATTCCAGAATATTTCTGTATTCTGAGAGCCGTACGTTTTACATTTTTCCTTTAACCCTTTCATGACCCAGCCTATTTTGACCCTAATGACCAGGCCATTTTTTGCAATTCTGACCAGTGTCCCTTTATGAGGTAATAACTCTGGAACGCCTCAACGGATGTTAGCGATTCTGAGATCGTTTTTGTGACATATTGGGCTTTATATTAGTGGTAAATTTAGGTCGATAATTTTTTATTTGTGACAAAATCGCAAATTTGGAAAACTTTGCAATTTTCAAATTTTGAATTTTTATTCTGTTAAACCAGAGAGTTATGTGACACAAATAAATAACATTTCCCACATGTCTACTTTACATCAGCACAATTTTTGGAAAGAAATTTTTATTTGTCAGGAAGTTATAAGGGTTCAAAGTTCATCAGCAAATTCTCATTTTTCCAGCAAAATTTACAAAACCATTTTTTTAGTGACCACATCCCATTTGAAGTCTCTTTGAGGGGTTTACATGACAGAAAACACCCAAAAGTGACACCATTCCAAAAACTGCACCCCTCAAGCTACTCAAAACTACATTCAAGAAGATTATTAACCCTTCAGGTGCTTTACAGGAACTAAAGCAACGTGGAAGGAAAAAATGGACATTTAAATTTTTCTAACAAAAATGTTCTTTTAGCCTCAATTTTTTCTTTTTCTCATGGGCAACAGGATAAAATGCATCATAAAGTTTGTTGAGCAATTTCTCCCGAGTACACCGATACCTCATATGTAGTCATAAACCACTGTTTTGGAGCACGGCAGGGCTCGGAAGGGAAGGAACGTCATTTGACTTTTTGAATTGAATATTAGCTGCAATTGTTAGCCGACCGCGTATGGAGAGCCCCTGTGTGCCTAAACATTGGAGTTCTCCACAATAGACCCCATTTTGGAAACTATATTTCCCCCAAGGAACTTATCTAGATGCATGGTGAGCACTTTGAACCCCTAGGTGCTTCACAAATTGATCCGTAAAAAATGAAAAAGTACTTTTTTTTCACAAAAAGTTTCTTTTTAATTTTTATGGATAAATTTGTGAAGCACCTGGGGGTTAACAGTGCTCACTATGCATCTAGATAAGTTCCTTGGGGGGTCTAGTTTCCAAAATGGGGTCACTTGTGTGGGAGCTCCAATGTTTAAGCACACAGGGGCTCTCCATACGTGACATGGTGTCCGCTAACAATTGGAGTTAATTTTCCATTCAACTTGTTAGCGGACACCATGTCGCGTATGAAGAGCCCCTGTGTGCCACCAGCATTGCCACCAGCACAAATGCAACTGGAAGAGTTGGGGTACAGCACCAGAAAATGGCACCTATAATGAATGCGCTATTTTCTGGTGTGGCTGTGGGTTGCAATTCACTGTGTGGGGGCCCAGAACATTTGGGTCTCTCCACGCTGAGGATTCCGGCTGCCAAGTTGTACCTGGATGGCAACCAAAAATACAGCAAAGCTCCATGTCGTTTTATTTGTAGAAATAATTTTAAAAAAACGATGTGGGGCTTTGCTATATTTTTGGTCCAGCCAGGTACAACTTGGCAGCTATGGACTACCACCAACCCCAAGCTGCCTCGTTGTACCTGGCTGGCAACCAAAAATACAGCGAAACCCATTTTATTTTTTTATTTATATAACTAATTTTAGAAAAAAAATGACGTAGGCCATATTTTTGGTCCAGTCAGGTACAATTAGGCAGTTGGGGGCTGGAATCCTCAGCATGTAGAGGCCCAAGCGTTCTTGGCCCCTCATGCTGCGAATTGCAGCCTGACTCATCAAGACTGGCATTTCTTAAATCAGTCTTGATGATGGGGTGGGATGGAGTACAAGGCACCTGATTCATTAAGAGGAAAATGCCTCATAATTTGGGATGGATGAACCTGCAGATGCTGATCCGCGGGTTCAGCAGATCCAGGTTCGAGACTAGATTTGACCTGAACTTGTGCACAAATCCCTAAGGGCCCTTTCACATCAGCGTTTTTTTAAATTTGCGGCAGATGCGGTGAAAAAACCGCATCTGCCGCAACTGCCGCATAACGGTTCCACTTGCGGCACGGTTGCGGTTTTTTCCATAGGAAGTATAGGGGGACTTGCGGCAGATGCGGCAAGTGCGGTATTGCACTTGCGGCAGGTGCGGCAGAGAAAAAAACCGCGGCTTACTGCGGTTTTTTTCTCTGCCGCACCTGCCGCAAGTGCAATACCGCACTTGCCGCATCTGCCGCAAGTCCCCCTATACTTCCTATGGAAAAAACCGCAACCGTGCCGCAAGTGGAACCGTTATGCGGCAGTTGCGGCAGATGCGGTTTTTTCACCGCATCTGCCGCAAATTTAAAAAAACGCTGATGTGAAAGGGCCCTAACCTGGATTTTACAGTTAGAAAATGGTTTCTACGGGGGCTGTAAAAGAAAGTAAAAAAGTGATTAATTCAGCAAAAACATATACTTACCAAGGACCACACTTGTAACACCTCTTCCGGGTCTGATCATTAACCTCCTGTTTATTCACAGGACTCTGCTTCCAACAGCCAATCACAGCTGCCCGTTCTTTGTGACAGCGTCTGTGATTCGCTGATTGGCCCAGATTGATAATGTTCAGGCTTATATGAGACCCATACATTCTCAATCCTATGAGTAAAGCGTTAAAAAAAACACAGAAAATTCCTTTATTTGAAATAAGACACACGGACAACCCCAAACATACCCTATGATAATAATCCACAGCGATGTCTAGGAAAGCTCACTTGTCTCTGCCACATGTGATGAGTGGAGATATTTAGTGTCTCCCACCGCACTAGTGCTCTCAGACTGACTGACGGCTGTGTCCCCAGATAAACTCTCAAATTGAGCCATGGTTCATGTGCGGTCACAGCCACGGCTCAATCTGAGAGCGGTTGCTGCAGTGAGCAGACACTAATGTCTCTGCTCACCACATGTACCACAGGTGAGTGAGTTTTGCTGGACTCTTTTTGTTTGAATTGATGTGGTTCCAAAACACTTCTACTTCTCAATATTAACCCTCATAGTTGATCATAGAATATTTTGGAGGGAAGAAATTTTATGAACTGACTTTCTAGTCAGTTGGACCTCCTGCAATAATACATTTATTATCTATTCTGTGAAATTAAGTGGGAAAAAAGCTTCACAATTTTGAGGGACATATGTAGCCCACTTTATCAGTTTCTTAGAAATAATCTACACATGTCATTAAAGTGGATATTATTTTTTTTTTTTTATAGCACCATTACCGTAATTACATGGTGCTGTACATGATAGAGGGTTAAATACAAAATTATAGTTTACAGTAAACAAATTAACAATGACAGCCTGATACAGAGGGGAAAAGAACCTGCCCTTTTGGGCTTACATTCCACAGAACAATAGGGAGGAGGCAGTAGGTCAGGGGTGCAGCAGATCCGGTGGTGGTGCAGGCTATAAGCTTTCCCCAAGAGATGGGTTTTCAAGTGCTGTCTGAAAGGATCTGAGCGTGGTGGATAATCGGTCATCTTGGGGTGCAGAATTCCAGAGGATGGGAGATATTCGGGAGAAATCTTGGAGGCAATTGCATGAGGAATGAATAAGTGAGGTGGAGAGGAGGAGGTCTTGGGAGGACCAGAGATTACGTTAAGGGAAAATATTGGGAGACTAGTTCAGAGATATAGGGAGGGGACAGGTTTTGGACAGCTTTGTAGGTCAGTGTTAGCAGTTTGAACTACATTTGATGGTGAATTGGGAGCCATTGGAGAATTTGATGAGGGGAGAAATAGGGGAGTAGCGAGGAGAGAGGTGAATTAGTCAGGCAGCAGAGCTGAGGACAGACTAGAGGATGTTGCAGTAATCAAGGCAGGAGTTAATACGGGCATGTAAAAGCATTTTAGTAGATTGAGGGCTGAGGAAAGGACAAATTCTGTGAATATTTTTGAGCTGGGAGGCGACAGAAGGTGGCGAGAGTTTGGATGTGTGGTTCGAAGGACAGGGGAGAGTCTCGAGAGTGATAATGAGTTTGTTTTTGTTTACATTTTACATGAGTTTTAGGAAGTAAAATGTGAAGATGAAGGATATGGCTGACTGACACTCCAGGATTTTGGACAGCAGAGAGTTGACATCTGGGCCAGAGAGGTAGATCTGAGAGTCATGAGCATACAGGTGGTACTGGAAGCCATGGGACTTTATGAGTTGTCCTAGACTAAGGGTATAAATGTAGAAAAATAGGGACCTCAGGACAGAGCCTTGCGGGACTCCCAACAGAAAGAGGTTGGTATGAGGAGGTAGTGTGGGAGTGGAGCTCATGATGTGTAATCTGAAGCAATCCGGTTACCGTATACTTTGTTCATCCCTGCTGCAGATTTGAAACTGCAAGGAAAACATAAGCAGCGAGTGCATGAGACTTCACAATTCTCACTCACTTTGCTTGTACAGTAGTTTTTTTGTTGTGGGAAAAATGCAACGTGTGCCTTTACCCACAGGCTAGTTTCACATGTTATGGCCGCTTTACACGTCCCGATATCGTTGTCCAACAACGATAAAAAGTCACGTGGTTCGTGCGTTGACCCCGATATCGTTCGTGAGTTGTATGGTGTAAATGACCAATTCGATGCAAGAACGATGCCAAAATGATATCGTTGGGGAATTGTGCAGGCTCTCCAACTGCCCGATATTAGATGGACGATCTGGCTGGATCGTGCTGTGTGGCGGCCCAACAACGATTTTGAGCACAACTTCCTCTATTCACTCCCATGTCAAATAGTCATTCCGTGGTTCGCTCGTACAAGGGGGCGTAAACATCGCAGTTGTGTTGCCTGCCGATATCTCCCTGTGTGACAGCTCCTATGCGATCTTGGATTCCTGCCAAAAATGTGCGCGCTCCTGTGCCGTTGTATACAATATCGTAACGATGTTGGGACATGTAAAGCGGCCATTAGGCTCACATGTGAGAAAAAAAATATGTTTTTTCAGTTTTATCCATCATTTTGTACAACCCTTGTATCTGTATTCCTTGAATGAAGTAATAAAATCCTAACAATTCCTTCCCATTAAGCAGTAATATCAAACATCACACAGATAATACTTGTGCGCTATGCATTTTTTTCACCAGGCAATTGAAATGCATTGACAAGTTTGATCTGGAACACAGATCAAAGTAGGAAATGTGATAAGGCACATTAATGGGGCCGTGATATAAATAATAGATAGCTCACATATAAAAAAGATTGATATGTGAAATAATAACATTGTGTAATCGAACGTAATCTTCTCTGCCATTGTTCAGTTCACTGTGTTCTTTTTTGCAGGATGCAGTCTGCACATGACAGCCATAAACATCCAAGATCTCAAACCCTTCCTATAATTCGAGGCAAAAATGCACTTTCAAATCCCAAACTACTACAGATTATAGAACTTACAAATTCCATACCTAGTAAGTAAAAGAAAACATTGTGACATATTAGTGCAGAATTGTCTTTTTATTCCATCAGCACTAAAATCATTTCACCAGATAATTCATCCTAGTAAATGGTGCGTACCCCTTAAGGTACCTTTACACGCCACAACTGCGGTGTAGCAACTGAGATGCAATCACAGTTGCTTTGAAATTGCTACAAAATTGTGGCGTGTAATTGTGGAACCCGGTGGTGATTTTCGAAGTTGCTCCCGGTTGCGGTTTCACAGCATTGTTCTAAAACCAGAGGCAACCCAGAAGGTGAATTGCCCTGGGTTTGGCGTGTGAACGGGCGATAGGGATGGAATCTGCATCGCCTAGTGATTTCCCAGAGGCGTGCCACAGCGTGCTGGAGACCGCGCCCCATCAGCGATGATTGGTGGGGGCTACTGTATTTCCATTTGCTGCCCCTTCACAGGGCGCCATATTTGAAGAACTGTTCATTCACAATACACAATTGCAATGGCGTCATGTATTAGCCAGCCTTCCTGCGCAGGCTGGCCAATCATGACGCTATTGCGTTGTCTAATCAGCGTGTTTGGGGCGCGGAATACACCAGTCTGTCACGCCTATGTTCTTGCGGAGCTGAACATGTATGCCCACATTCCTTTAATGATTGCGGCGTGTGAAGCAACGTCGGGAGGCTGTTTCCCGCAGTTTCTGTGGCAACTTCCGGGGAGCCACGTTCTCTTAGGTTGAGGACGCAATTGCGGCATGTAAATGCGGCATCGGCGTTCGATAGCAACTGTCAAAAACGTGCACGTGCACGTTCGGTTGCCATCGATCGCCGGTGACAGTTGCGGCATGTAAAGGTACCTTTAGAGCTAATGCCCACAATTGCCTAGGGGAATTGTTTTAGCATGCAATGATTGGCCAACTGCTGATCCCTTGACCCAGACTAAATGGGCTCATAGGCATTTATGAAACCACGTTTGGGTCGGTGATAGTAAAATACAGTCACTAAGTGGACATGTGAAATAGCCCTTTTTTACAACTTTAGGGTATGGATACACATCCGAGTTTAAAAATGCTCCGATTCCCGGATCCAAGAGTCAGACGAGTGTCATCTGACTTTTGGTTAGTGTGGCTTGCGAGTGCTGTCCAACTGCAATCCGTGTTTTTTCTCGGAGCCATAGACTTGCATTGGCAAGTCTCGTCCGTGACTCACATAGAATCGCAACATGTTGCGATTGACTCGCAATCCGAGAATCGGATGCGGAAAAAGCGTGTGAGACTCGGAAATGTGCTCTCGGACATTAGTTAACATTGGTCTGAGAGCAATGCGATTTTTCCGCACAGTAAACTCGGACGAGTTTCACTGATGTGTGTCCGAGCCCAAAATCAGGAGCTGTCACTTGCTCAAAGAAATTAAGTTAAATACCTTGTAAAAAAAAATCCTGATTCTGACATTATTTTCCGTTACGCACAGGGTAACTCCTTTGCAGATATGTGGAGCTCACTGGGACGGGGTTGGTGGCAACTCGGTCCCTTCTATGGCTTCTCCCTGTGTGTGGGTGGCAAGCCTGGGTTCTATATGTTGCTGTCCCTCCAGCCTGTGTGTTTGGAGGTCAGACTTGGAATCTGAGCTCCTTGTCGGTGTATCTGTGATCCGGCATGTAGCTACGGTCACCTCAGAGCTGACTCTCTGGTCCCAGCCAAGCCTTGGGTGTCCCAATGTTGCAGGGGATCACCGGGCTCTTTCCTACCCATGTAACTCCCATGTACGCCAGGGGATTCCTTCCTGCCAGATCAACAATCAATGACTCATCGTTGATCGTTGATAGGTGTCACACACAACAATGTCGTTTAGACATTGCCGCAACTTCACCAAACCGGTGACGTTGCAACGATATCGTTACCGATATCGTTGTGTGTGACGGGCCCTTAAGTCACATCTGTATTGGATGCAACGTTATGTTTCTTTTCATTGACAACTAAAGGCACAGTGTATCACTAAATTATATTTGCACATATATTATAAAGTCACATTCATGTAGCTTATTTTTGTATTACAGGTAATTCTAATGAAACTGACATTGTACATCACATTGATTCAGATGCCAACGTTGCCACTGAGGTCTGTCTTACTGTACTGGACCTACTTTGCCTCTTTAATCAAAGTCACCAGGTAGGGCAAACACAGCAGACATCTAAACTGTGGTCTAATTAGTGTTGCTAGTGTTAAACCTGCTCTATTGGATGTCATTATTTTAGTCCTGGATATACACAGTATAAATGGTTTGTCATCTATCTTCTATTCCCAGAAGCTCTACCTCTCTGACAGCCAGAGTGTGCTAATGAAGAAAGTGTTTGACACCCATCTCCTCTTCCTGCAAATCAACCAGTCTGTGGTTGCCCTCCGCCATGTATTTGCTGCACTAAGGATGTTCATAAGCAAGGTACAAAATCAGATTGAATAGCAGAAAAAAAGGTGTAAAATCTTCATGACATTTATATCTATTAGTTAGTAATCAGTCCGATTAGATGTGATTTCAGCTGTCATTCCGCTCTTTCATTGTCTTATATGTATTATGGTAATAATATTCATGGATTTTAGCTTTTACATAAAAAAATCATTAAATATGGTGGGAGCTTAATCACATGAAATAACCAGCAGAAAATCATTTCTTTCATGGTATTGTTTTATAAACCAAGAATAAATTCACCAGAAGTGTATATGCTATACCAATATATAAGGATCTTAGTTTATAGTACATAGTATATTTTTTGTGTTCAATTACTTCAAGGTTCTTATTAAGCTATTAGAGCTGTTGCAGTAGTCAAGATACAAAGATAACAAGGTCTAGAGAACCGATCCTATCTATTTCACTGTAACAGTGATACTAAAATTGTTGAGTTGAGATTATTGCCATTATGTATTTATCTAATCATATAAATATACATACATATGTGTATTTACATATATATGTAATATTTATACACATATATATATATATATATACTTGATGGTGGTCCAATTCTAGCGCATCGGGTATTCTAGAATATGTATGTACTGTAGTTTATTTATGAAGAATAATGCAATGCGAAGCTGGGTATAAATCCCGCGCCAATATCGCTGATTGGTCGCGGCCGCAGCGGTGTTGGTGTGCAGCGGTGTCGGTGTGCAGCGGTGTCGGTGTGCAGCAGTGTCGGTGTGCAGCGGTGTCGGTGGACAGCAGTGTCGGTGGGCAGCGGTGCCGGTGTGCAGCAGTGTCGGTGTGCAGCATTGTCAGTGTACAGTACTGTCTTTGTTCAGCGGTGTGGGAGTTCAGTGGTGTCGGTGTGCATCAGTGTTGGTGTGCATCAGTGTCGGTGTACAGCAGTGTTGGTGTTAGTGGTGTTGGTGTACAGCGGTGTTGAGCAGGGGTGAGTGGGTGCTGAGCGGGGGTGAGTGAGTGCTGAAAGGAGTGAGTAAATGCTGAGCTTGGGTGAGTGGGTGCTGAGCAGGGGTGACTGGGTGCTGAGTGGGTGAGTGGGTGCTGATATCACATGACCGCGAGCGGCCAATCAGCTCCGGAAACCCCCCTCTGACATCACGTCAGGTCCTGGCAGGACTGTACATTGCCTGCCTCTACACCGGAGAGCGCAAAAAGGCGTCGGAAAGGTAAGTATGAATTCTTTATTATTTTTCATACCTCTGACTTTGTTTCATTTTGATTTCGCAGTGTATATTAATACACTGTGAAATCAAATGGGGCTGTCACACGAGTGGAGGTGGGCGCAGCGGGGAGGTATTGGGCGGCTACTCTGAATGAACAGCTGATGCCGAAGCATCAGCTGTTCATTTCAAATAGCGGGCGCGAAAGCCGACAGTGAAGTCGGCTTTCCCGCCCTATATGTGAGTGTAGCGCTGTCACGGCAATCCCGCGTCGCTAATGCACGTTGCTGTTTTGCATACGCTGCACTCATTGGTTGCTGCGGCTGGCGGCAACCAATGAGCACTGACACGCGATTTCCGTGACAGACAGAGAACCTTAGACGATTATATAGTAGATCTTCTTATATGTTAATAAGGTGAGTTCTAGATTGACTTTCCTCTTTTCACCCCTTCTTGACCTTCACCTAGCACTAACTAGGGATAGACATATCATTGGAGCAACCCGCACAGGGGCCCAAGAGGTACAGGTGCCTTTTTCCACCTCCAAAGCAGGTGAAATAGTGCATTTTAATGAGTTATTGGACTGAAAAGGGCCCACATGCTATTCTTGCATATGGGCCTTTTTCTGTTTGTGTCCGCCAGTGGCACAAACAGTACTAGACACTGACCTCACTATATCTAAACACCTCTTCCCAAGCTAGGTGGCTTGATGCGTCTCCCTGACTCCTAAGATAAATGCTTGATGGCAAATTCACCAGTTGCCCCTACGGCTAGGGTCACACTTGAGCCATGGAAGCGTTAAAACCTAGCTTTTTTCCCAATTCCAATTTGTGCAAAAAGCTAGCGTAGGCTCCCATGCAAAAATTCATGGTCAAAGTGCAACACTTTTGACGCTAGGCGTTTTTTTCAAAGGCACCAAAAAATGTGATAACCAGCATTTTGGGGGGCGTTTGCAAAAACGCATGTATTTTTTTTAACATGGGAGTCTGTGGGAAACACATGCGTTAACGCTAGCACTAAAAAGGGAAAAAATGGCATAAAAAAGGCAAGTGAAAAAAATTCCTCCTTTAACATATCCTTGCAAAGGATGCACCATCCCAAATGTGACCCTAGGCTACCCCTCACTTTAACACTAAGTCTCTTACAGGCATAATAAAGCATCCACAATAATCGTATTGATATACAATACATTACAGATGAGTTTAATCGCTTATGCAGAAACTCATCACACTTCATTTTCTGTTCAGTGTTTTGCTGTTTCTATAGCTACAATGTAATATCTCCAGTTAACGTAATTTGAGGTATTTTCTCTCTAGTTCCCTAATGCGTTCTTTCAAGGACAAGCCGACCTTTGTGGTCCTTTCTGCTACGAGGTCCTGAAATGTTGCAATCATCGCTCCCGCTCGACACAAAATGAGGCCTCAGCTCTTCTCTACTTCTTCATGAGAAAGAATTTTGAGTATAACAAACAAAAGTCAATTGTGAGGTCGCACCTTCAGGTAACTATTTTGCTCACCTTCTGAATCTTAGATCGTCAATTATTCACTCATTAGCCAAGACAGATGACCGACACTGTTCACACAGTAGTAGTATAACCATTCACACAAGTACATAATCCACAGGGAATCTATGGTACTAGTGGGGCTCAACTTTGTTAGAATGGACATCAACAACGTCTTCAAGACAATGAACAGTGGTGCTCACTGATTTCTTCATTGTGCTATTAATGAAATATCACTACTTGTTATTGTATAGCTAGGGGTAACATCAACACTTTGGAACCAGCCTACAGGTCCACCAATCAGCCATTATCAGTGGCCTTTGCCAACATTTAATGTGTTTCTCCTGTCTCTTGCCCTACAGATGATGTTGGAGGAGACAAGTATGGGACAGTGTGAACCTTTCCTATATTTCTATTAAGACAAAGCTGGAGCTGCATGGGAGCAGCTTTTTTTCTCTCACAGCATTGGAAACACCTGAATGCTTGGCCGAGCCAAATATTTTTGTATATGGGGGAAAAAAGCTGCTCTCTACTGATATCTGAGGTGTAGGGAGAGATAGCTATCAGAAGAAGTTATCTAAGAAGTGGGGTGCCATTAGACTTTGTGTACATATATTTTATACTTAGAAAAAAGGGGAGACAAAGAGACGCAAATGGGTCTTATCGTTTTACTGATAAGGTAGTACCATCATAGGTGAGAGTGCTCACCTGATCCAGTTGTGTTTCCCCACAACTGGTAAATTAGCTCAGACAGCGGCTGCTGGATCCGCACTCCCACGTAACAGTGGTGATGTATCCAAGAAAAAGACCAGAGAGAGATCGTGCTTTAGTGATCCGCACTGCCGTCCCACCGTACCTGAATAAATGCCAGGGAAGCCAAGAGCATATCCCCTGAGGAAGGTTAAAGGTCTGCTCCGAAATGCGTTGGATGGAAATACTAATGGAATAAAGAAGCAGCTTGCGTACTCTTGGCTTCCCTGGCATTTATTCAGGTACTGTGGGACGGCAGCGAGGATCACTAAAGCACAATCTCTCTCTGGTCTTTTTCTTATATTTTATACCTGACACTTTGATATGGTGCTTTAGAGACCACTTAATTTCCAATGGTGGTTTCCACTATGGTATGAATATTATATTGATTCACCCGCAATAGATACGTGTCAATGCTCATTGTAGCATATAATAAGTCTAGAATTTTCTTTTCATAATTTAGTGAAACACTTTGAAGTCTTTCATACATTTGTCCCAGTGACTGACTGCAGTTTTGCCACTAAGATTATTTTTAATGGGATATGGAATGAAGTTGCACAATACATAATTCTCTTCCATGTTTTTTCTATTAACAGCTCATTAAGGCAGTAAGTCAACTGATTGCTGACGCAGGCATTGGTGGCTCGCGATTTCAACATTCCCTAGCAATTATCAACAACTTTGCAAATGGAGACAAACAGATGAAGGTAATGGGTTAAATTATTGCTTAAAGAGAATCTGCCATCAGTATTTTATACCCCAAACTAATGACATGTATGTAAAGGTGATTTTTCCTGATTCTATCCTGACGTTTCTTGTTGAATCTATTTTGCTGTCTTAGAGAAATTCATAGTTGAAATAGTATGATAATGAGCTGCCAGTGCAGTTACAGCTCTCCTGTCGCTCTGCCTTTTCTCCGCCGCTGCCATCCTCATGAAACTGAGTGGCCTGTCAGTCAGAGATAGGTGGCAGCGAGCAGTGTATAGAGAGGGAAGCAAGAGAGCTGTCCGTGCAGACCCCGACCCACTGCACTTACAGCCCATTAACATACAGATCAACTATGGATTCTCTGAAACAGCAAAACTGATATCTATAAGAAAGGTCAGGGTTTAATCAGCATGACATAACCTTTCTATAAATACCATTACTTTGGGGCATAAAATCCCAATGACTGGTTATCTTTAAATAGGTGTACCGGTATTTAATATTATTTTTTTTACTTACCGTGTGTAGACAGATCTTGAGGGTGCACAATAATTATAAAATGTTTTATGGGATCTTGTGTTCAGTGTATGGTGGAGAAATGAAGTTTCAATACAGATGGATAATGAGAAGGGGTTTGAACACCTCACTGCCAGGTGATCAACTCAATAAAATAACTTAAAAACGTGATTCCTTTATTACACGTTTTGGATCTATCTGCTCCTTCTTCTGATAAAATCATTGCTGTACATCGTATCATTCCAAACAGACAAGTATTTATACAGAAGATGATGTACAGGGGCGGACTGGCCCAGGTGGGCTGGTGGTATAGCCCTCACCTAGGGCCGCCCCCCACAGAAATGGGCGCCCCCCTCCCCGTCTTCGGCTAGGGGCTGATACGGGCCGCCAAAATTTTCCGACAGCACCCCCCGGTCCTCAGCTAAGGGCTGGCGGCTCTGAAACGGGCCGCCGAAATTTTCCGACAGCACTCCGAAACAGGCCGCAGAAATTTTCTGACAGCACCCCCCGGACTTCAGCTAAGGGCTGGCGGCTCTGCAACGGGCCGCCAAAATTTTCCGACCGCACCCCCCGGTCCTCAGCTAAGGGCTGGCGGCTCTGCAACGGGCCGCCGAAATTTTCCGATAGCACCCGCCCTCCCCCCGGTCCTCAGGTAAGGGCTGGCAGCTCTGGAATGGGCCGCTGAAATTTTCCGATAGCACACACCCCCCTCCTCCCCTGTCCACACCTAAGGGCTGGGGGAATAATAGTGCCACCCAGACATAGTGTCGCCAGCCAGTCCCTGCTGATGTACATCAGTGATTATATCTGAAGAAGGAGCAGATTTCTCTGACATGCGTAATAAAGGAATCACATTTTTAAAGTTATTTTATTGAGTTGCTCACCTGACAGCGCGGTGTTCAAACCCCTTCTCATTATCCATCTGTATGGATACTCCACGTGAGGACTGCTGCAGCCCAGGAAAACATCACTGAAAGCATACATAGTGGTTGTGACTTATCACAACCATTATAGGTGAGCGAAACTGATTTTTTTCTTTTTTCTTTTAAGCCCTCCTCTGGTAAGACCCTATTTGCGCCCCCTACTTTATCTTCCAGCTTTTCCATTTTATTGGGAGAAAATGCAGTTGACATACAAGTGTAGTCTAAAACCACCAAGATGTTTTTATTCTTGGAGGACAAACTTCAGTTAGAGATCAGACCATTCGTTTGCACATAGTAACTTATCAAGCCAGTGGATAAATGGGTAAAAAGGTCTATTGGACTGACAACTATTACTACAAAAGATCACTTAAACACTGGATCAATAATGATGATCAAGAGATGGTGACCAGTCCACTGTGGTGCTTGGTACTGATGGCTAAAAAGAAGCTGGGTCACATTGCTTTAGTACCACTATGGCCTGTGTACAATACCACTGGCTGATAGCTGTCCAATTTAGACGTGGGAAGAAAATGTTGATATTTTCTTACTTTTAAAGTTATTGTAACCAACTTCCCCAATGATTGTATGACTTATTGAAAGTATGTTACCCGTCCAACAGTCATTTGTGAGGAGGAATTAGAATTCAATGTAAGCTTTTCATATTTAGCCTTTTGGGATAGAACAGAAACTGATCACTGGAGCACGTTATCACCAAAACCTCACTCACCCTTGGTGACATCACAGTCCTACCACTTTTCTAGCAGAAAAATACTATGGGAGCCTTTGTGGAAGACATTTATATCATACGCAGCAGATCTTTTGAACTAGGAGCCCTGTAGCAACCAAACCCAGCTTGTACCATATATGACTAATACATTCATCATCATTCTTTTATTATGATGTATTGTCCCTAAAATGACATAAGATAAGTATTAATAATCCATTATGAATCATGCTTAGTAAAACTTTCTTTTCCCAAGAATACACTATTTCCAGCAGAAGTGAAGGATTTGACCAAAAGGATTAGAACAGTATTAATGGCAACAGCACAGATGAAGGAGCATGAGAAAGATCCAGAGATGTTGGTGGACCTTCAGTACAGCTTGGCAAACTCTTATGCCAGCACTCCGGAGCTTCGTAGGACCTGGCTGGAGAGCATGGCCAAAATCCATGCCAGAAATGGGACCTATCTGAGGTAAGCCTTGTCATCCATAGTGGGTCTGTTATTCAGCAGCATAATGGCGAGTAATATGTAATACATGTATAAGGTATATATTTACCTTTAATATACTCTTTTAACATTGATATTCTGATGCCTCATGCACAAAATTTTATTAAAGCGATTGTTGAGTACTTGTTCGTAATTCCCTATTCTAAATTCTGGACATTTAAGGTTGGTGACATGTCATATCAGATCGATAACAGATCGATAAGTCTAGTACCCTTAATAACTTGCTTCCGTGGCAGACAAATGTGCATAGTGGATAGAGCCATAGAGCTGATCATCAGTACCTGAGAACAAAACCCTAAATGAGCATATACCCTGTAAAGTAAATAAGCAGTGGCCAACCAACCGCGGTCTCAGGGGTTGCGAGTGCGACTGGGCCCGGAGGTACAAAGGCCCCGTGCTCGCCGACCCCTGCTCCTCCTTTACATGGATGTGCATCCCTGAGGATGCACATCCATGTGACTGCATGGTGCTCTACCCAGCCAGTACCCAGGTGGCTGATCATGGCCAGAGGACTGGTAGGGACTGCTGCTTTAAATCTCCTGTGGCCGCTGCGTGCTGCACCGTGATGAGATCATCTGACCTCATCACAGACAGGACGGAGCTGCCGGCGGGAGTGGTGAGGCAGAAGAGCTGCAGCTCTTGGAGAGGGGGAGGGAGTGTTAGTGTTGTGTGTGTGTGACTGTATGTGTTTAGTGTCTGTGTGTGTCACTGTGTGTGTGTCTGTGTGTGTGGCACTTACCACAGCCACACAACACAGTGCAACACATGGGGCATGTGTCCAACTGGGATGATCAGAGGCCACTAAGCCACATGGAACAACAGCCAAGTGTGCCAGCACCTTACCTCAGCCACCTATACAGTGCCACCACCTGGGGCATGTTTGTCACTGGACAGAGCAGAGGCCTGAGCCACACAGGAAACACAGACGCAGTGTGCCGCACTTACACAGACCACTATACCGTGCACCACCCTGGGACATGTGTGCCAACTGGTGTCAGGGGCACTGGCCACCAGGGAACACAGCAAGTGTGCAGCACCTTACCACAGATACACAATACAGTGCCGCCACCTTGAGGCATGTTGCCAACCTGGGCTGATCAGAGTGCCACTGAGCCACAGGGAAAAACAGCCCAGTTGTGAGACTATGTGTGTGTGTCTGTGTTGGCACCTTACCACAGCCACACTATACAGTGCCACCACCCATGGGGCATGTGTGCAATTTGGGATGATCAGAGGGCAACTGAGCCCACAGGAACAACAGCCGAGTGTGCCATCACCTTACCTTAGACCACACTATACAGTGCCACCACCCTGGGGCATGTTTGCCAACCTGGGCATGAGCAGAGGCCCACTGAGCCACACAGGGAAAACAGCCTAGTGTGCTAGCACCTTACCACAGACACACTATACCGTGCCACACCTGGGACATGTTGCCAACCTGGGCTGATCAGAGGGCTACTGAGCCACACAGAACAACAGCCCAAGTGTTCAGCACCTTACCAAAGCCAAACTATACTGTGCACCACCCTGGGGCATGTGTGCCAACCTGGGACTGATCAGAGGGCTACTGAGCCACACAGAACAACAGCCCAAGTGTGCCAGCACCTTACCACAGCCAAACTATACTGTGCCACCACCCTGGGCATGTGTGCCAACCTGGGCTGATCAGAGGGCCACTGAGCCACACAGGGAACACAGCCCTGATAGTGTGACTGTGTGTGTGTGTGTGTGTGTTGTGTGGGTGTGTGTGTGTGAACTGTGTGTGTGTCTGTGTGTGTGTGTGTGTGTGTCTGTGTGTGTGACTGTGTGTGTGTGGGCTGTACAGGGGGCCGTGTGGCTTGGTGTGTGGGGCTGTACGTGGGCAGTGTGTCTGTGTGTGTTGTGGGGAGGGCTGTACAGAGGGCGGTGTGATTGGGTGAGTGGGGCAGGTTGTACAGGGGGCGTGTGCCTGTGTGGGGAGGATGTTGCTATATGGAGGGCTATGAGGCTGCATTATTGTGTGTACTATATGAAGGGCTGTGACGCTGCATTATATGATATGAAGGGATGTATGCTGCATTATATTATATTATCTGAGGGCTGTGACTCTGCATTATATTATATGGAGGGCTGTGTGACTGCATTATATTATATGAAGGGCTGTGACGCTGCATTATATTATTAGAGGGCTGTGACGCTGCATTATATTATCTGGAGGCTGTGACGCTGCATTATATTATCTGGAGAGCTATACGATTGCATTATATTATCTGAGAGCTATGAGGCTGCATTATATTATCTGGAAAGCTATTAAGGCGTGCATTATATTATCTGGGGGCTATGATGCTACATTATATTATCTAGAGGCTATGAGGCTGCATTATATTATCTGGAGGGCTATGAGTCTGCATTTATATTATATGACGGGTTATGAGGCTGCATTATATTATATAGAGCGCTATGAGGACTGCGTTATACTATAATGGAGGACCATATATACCAGGATAGGGGCATATTCCAGGAGGACGACCATATATAGCAGGATGAGGGAATTAATACATAATGAAGGGGAGAGAGATCAATTTGTGAGTCTTTATAGGATTTAGAATGTTACATGGAGCCCGTATATCTTACCAATATAGGCGCGTGGGGGAAGGGGGGGCCCAGGTCCAAATTTCGCATCGGGGCCTTCGACTCTAGTTACCCATGTAAATAAATAAATAGCAGCAGTACATGTAAATAATATAGGGCACTGGGTTAACACTATTTTTTCAAAAAGCATAAAAACCATGTTATCACAACTAAGTATGCACATCAGGGTGGTCCTATTCTAATATAAAACCTTACCTTGTGTCATATGAATAAGGGCAGAGGGTGACTATAGCAATCTGTCCTATCTAGAGGAATTGCCTAGATAAGAGGGTAAGCTGGTATACAAGCAATAGGAGTACTGAGAACTATCACTACATAATACAGTATATTGAGCTGCGCTGTTCTGGATCTATGCACCATGTTCATTCACCAGAATGGATTTGACGGTTGACTGTCTTACACTGATCTGACATTGCAGTTTTATCCTAGGTATTTAAAGGTAACCATTACCTTTGAAAACACTATTTACTTGCAGGTAAATAGTGATACAATGCTGCTTGGCCGCCTTACGGACAACTGCAGCTACCGGTGAAAATGAAGTTATTTCCTTCTGACAGCCACTGGCTTTCAGTCATGGTGGCAGGTCCATAATGGCTACAGTAACTGCTCACAGCAGCACTCACTCACTACACTATGAACAACTGCTGTAAGCATTCCCTGGAACTGTGATTGACAGGTGATACTGCAGCACATCTGTGCAGAGCAGGCTTCCTATCAAAGTGTCAGGTAGTGATTAATATGGCTTGGATGTGTACTCTTAGGGCCCCTTTACACACTGAGACTTTCCAGCAATCCGACCTGGCCGGGATCACTGGAAAGTCTCTCTGTAGTTGCTGGTGAGCTGTCAAACAGGCAGACTCGCCAGCGACCAGTCAGCAGTGACATCGCTGGTAACCAGGGTAAACACTAACTAAGCAACGCGCTCTGCTTAGTTACCCGGTGTTTACCCTGGTTACCAGCGCGTCCTCCCGCTTACAGGCTGGGCTAAGCGGGAGGACACTAGTAACCAGGGTAAACAGTGGGTAACTAAGCAGAGCACGCTGCTTAGTTACCCGGTGTTTACCCTGGTTACCAGTGCCCAGCGTCTAATGTGCGGCACTGGGCATTAGCTGTGAGGTCGCTAATCATTGGTCTCTCGCTGTCACACACAGCGATTTGTAACGATCAGCGACCTCACAGCAGGGCCAGGTCGCTGATGCGTGTCACACACTGCAACATCGCTGGAGTGTTCGCTGTTACGTCACAAAACCTTTCGCTAGCGATGTTGCAAAGTGTGAAGTACCCCTTAAAGAGGGTAGTCTGGTGATAACTTTTTCACCAATCTACAGCAGAGGTGATAACTTGATTATCCATGGGGGTCCAACTGTCAAAATGGAGTGGGAGTTCACACAGTCAACCACATGTGCCAGTGGGGCTGCCAAGCACTGTGTAGGGCTTTTTCCATCAGTTCCATAGAGTATGGATAGAGTGACAGCCTGGCATTCACCCCGTGGATCCATTTTGAAACAGGTATAAAAGAGCTATGTCGGTGACAAAAGTTCTTTGTTCTGCCGATTGGTGCACGTTCCAATGGTTGGACTCCTGCTGATTAGTAAGTTATGACCTATCCTGTGGACAGGTGACAACCTGTGTTTAGTGGACAGCCCCTTTAATGACATAGCATCCTTCTCTTGCACTGTTGTCCATGGTTTTACTACACACGTTTCATGCAGTTCATTATTTGTCAGTTAAATAAAAAAGAAAACTGAAAAATACAGTGGCTCAAGTGGTTAGCACTGCAGCCTTTGCAGCACTGAGGTCCCGAGGTCCGGGGTTCAATTCTCACCAAGGACACTAAGGACAACATCTGCAAGAAGTTTGTATGTTCTCCCGTGTTTGCGTGGTTTCCTCCAGGCACTCTGGTTTCTTCCCACATTGTAAAGACATACTGATAGGATGTTTAGATTGTGAGCTCCAAGAGAGACAGCATTACTGATGTATGTAAAAGTGCTATGGAATTAATAGCGCTATATAAATGAATAAATATTATTATTATTATTATGAAAAATAATATGACCCAGAAATGAAATAGTAAAGCAGGAATAAGCCATTGTCTAGACACAGCACAGGAGTTGCACTGAATCTCCGAGTTGAAGACTTTCTGCAGATGGTTTTGGTTAAGCAGAATACAGAGATCTTTGCTTCCAAGATAAACCTTCCCTTTTGCTGGAAAGAAATACGGAAACTGTGACACAAAGCTTTGTAGCAGATTATTTTTCTCTTTGCCTCTACAAATGTGCACAGTCACTGTTCATTTTCTCACTTTCCTGAATAAGTTTGTTCTTGTAATGATTGACATGAATAATTATGGCCAAAGGTGGATGGGTCTCTATGGTACCTTGATGTCCGATATGGTGGACCCATTATTAGATGTCAGGTCCATGTGTTCCCACCACATTAGTGCTGTACAAACACATGTTCATATCTATTGTATGAAGCAGCTGCCCGACCACTGAAGAGCTGGGCTCCGTGCAGAGCGTTAGGAGGGGAAGGAAGTGGTTATAGGTATGGGCAGCTGAGCATTTAGGTTCTTCACACTTATTTTTTCCATTATGCACATTGATTTATATCAGGACAAGCCGAGACCCTTTTAATGTTATAACGTCAGCACTGTAGTTTCCTTTTTTCCATTCAATGGCATGGCAGTTGTCACACCGCAATATCTTTGTCAGTATTTTGCATCTGTACTTGAAAGTCAATCTACAGAAAAAGAAAACATTTCTGTTCTTTTCTAGTATCCTCTTGCAAATACTGATTGAAAATAATTCAGGAAATACTTTTGTCTAAAAATAGGGTAAAACTAAAATAATTATTATTAATGAATAAATGATTGGTTTGTGTTTTTTATCATTGCAGGCTGCCATGTGTTACGTCCATATTGCTGCATTAATTGCTGAGTATTTAAAAAGGAAAGGTAAGATGTCTCCGAGAACGAGATGAACCTCAGCAACCTTTACTTACAATATTTTATCAAATAACTAATGCTTGATTGGGGTAAGGTCTCCAAGCTTGCAAAAATGAGAAAACAGTAGCTATATGCTGAATGAGGGCAGTATAGTTTAGAAGCATTTATTTTTTATTATCATGAAGCTTTATGATTCTGCCAAGGCTTGTCATGGGTGGAATTACCTAATCAGGGACTACGGTTTTTATATTTTTTCCCTTCTCACAGAGTTTGCCTTTGCTTGCAAACAACTGCATATATCTCTCATTGACTTGTCATATTTGCTGCACAGCATGTGAAACATGATTCTTCCTGCAATAGGAAGGATATATCAGGGAGTGTTTGATGTGAAACATCCCCATAAACATGAAGAGGTAGAAGGACATACAGTAGTTATATGTTCAGGGTATGACCATGAGCATCATCAGTGACTGTCTCATTGACTTGTCATATTTGCTGCCCAGCATGTGAAACATGATTCCTCCTGCAATAGGGAAGGAGATATCAGGGAGTGTTTGATGTGAAACATCCCTATAAACATGAAGAGGTAGAAGGACACACAGTAGTTATATGTTCAAGGTACAGCACATCTCATATGCAGGAGATAAAGACCATGAGCATCATCAGGTGACTGTGTCATTGACTTGTCATAATTTGCTGCCCAGCATGTGAAACATGATTCCTCCTGCAATAGGGAAGGAGATATCAGGGAGTGTTTGATGTGAAACATCCCCATAAACATGAAGAGGTAGAAGGACACACAGTAGTTATATGTTCAGGGTACAGCACATCTCATATGCAGGAGATAAAGACCATGAGCATCATCAAGTGACTGTGTCATTGAGGCATCTCCGCTAT
The DNA here is from genome assembly GCA_033576535.1 of Allobates femoralis. NCBI lineage: Eukaryota > Metazoa > Chordata > Amphibia > Anura > Aromobatidae > Allobates > Allobates femoralis. The sequence goes on along the minus strand of JARQOC010000001.1, from coordinate 124,653,749 downwards.
AGATGATACATTAGTGTGGCTCACTTGCACGTAATCTTACTGCATGTAAACTATTTTGTGCATGATTTTAAATGTTTGAGAAACTCATTTAACTTGTGTTTGTATAACTTAGTAGTAAATCCATGTTGTTTGACATTTGTGCCATTAAAAGTGCATGCACTAACTTTTTCTTATTATCACTATACTAAAGTTTGTTTGAACCTGCTATGCTGTAGGTTACTGGAAAAGTGAAATGTGTCAGGCCCCAAGCATGCTGCTGGAAGAAGAAAATTACTTTGATTATAACCATTTACTAATCTCCATTGGTGCAAAAAGTGAGTGCCCCTAACACTGCATGCGATGTGCCCGCTCAGGCTATTACATCTTCTCACTCAACTGATTTGGGTTTGGATTGTTGTATTTTGATGCAGTGATTATATGTGATCATCGTATTTGACTATGCATGGGCTGATTGTAGAACAAAACCTTATTCAATGCCTGTTTGTTTTTAATCTCACTGTGCAATGTCTTGTCCTAATTTATATAGCAAAGTAAAAGCCTCATTTATAAATTAAATTGCAAATTCTCGTCAGTGATTTATTCCCAGCTGAGTGGTGGTTGTCTGCCCACTAGTTCTGAGGCAGCTAACATGGAATACAAGCTCAATATGTTTAATAAGTCACATATGAAGAGTGTATGTCTGTAGGGAAATACTATGTAATACTTGGACAACCCCTTCTAAAATGCAACAGTGACCCATGTACAATGAAAGCACCATGTATTCACCATATTAGCGTTGTGTCTACCAGCACTTGCATTTGAAACTATTTTGTCTTATAGACTTTTGAGCACTGTAGCCAATCAGTGGCCATTGATAGAGTCACATGATATAACGATGTTTCACAAGTGCTGGTAAACACAGCGCTGACATGTCTGGAATGGTGCTATTTTGGCAGGCGGGTATGTGTGTTTTTGTTTCACCTGTGGTCACTGTTGCATTTCAGAAGGGATTGTCCAAGTAGTAGACACCTTTATTGCTGCTTTTACACGTCCATAAACATGAATATTACTCAGATTGCATTATTCAGCCCTACAGCCAACTATCCTCAGAGCTAATGGCTTCATGGGCATATATGAGGTGGTTAGCGCAGGTCAGGAGAACAGTGGTGTTTCTGGATATTGCGATCTGAACATGGTCATTTTTCACACACTTGAGAAGACTGCATAAAGCTGTTTGGAAATGAGTGGATCACTTTGAGCATCCCCAGTCCGTGGTCCAGGACAGTGCTCTCTGGCCATGGACAGGAGCTGTGCAAATGTCCAGACCTTCTGGATATGAATGGCACCATAGGCGGATTATAGACTACCGTCAGGACTATGGACTACCACCTGGGGCCACAGGCCAGATTTCATCCTCATTATAATGCTTTGTGCTCACACGTCCTGGGCTGGGAGATTTTCTGGCATTCCACTGCTGGCCGTACAGAATGGCAGCATAGCTCAAGGAGAGCTCATGTTGACTCATCTGTGATGTTCCAGTGTAATGATGTCATTAGCCAGCATGTGCCAGTATAATGATGTCATTAGCCATCATGTGCCAGCATGTACAGAGAGTGCCATGGGAACAGGAGGGAGGTGATTACAAGTTATTTTTTTTTAACATGTGTATTGCTGTGTAAGGGCTCATCATATAAATAAGTATGTAGGGGCTCATACTGTATGCTATGTGAGGGCTCATAATGTTTACATGCCATTGTTTGAGGGCTCATTCCTTATACATAAGGGTGTTTGAGGGCTCATACTGTACATAGGCTATGAGAGGATATGGAAGGATTCAGAACTATATATGAGCCTATGAAGGCTCATACAGTATATATGGGACTGTTAGAGGTCTCTTACTGTATACATGGGGTTGTTTGAGGGCTCATAATGTATATAGAGACTGTTTGAGGGCTCATAGAGCAAATATAGTGCTATTTGAGGGTACATGCTGTATATATGTGGCTGTTTCAGGGCTTATACTGTATATATCGGACTATGTGAGGATCCTGTATATAGGAGCTATATGAGGGCTCATCTTGTATGGGGCTATGTGAGTACTCATCCTGTATATAGGGACTATATGAGGATTCACCTTGTATATAGGGGTTATGTGAGGGTTCATATTAAATATAGGGGCTTTGTGAGGACTCATACTGTGTTATGGGGCTATGTGAGTATTCGTACTCTATCTATATGCTGTGGGAGCTCATACTGTATATACGGGTTATGTGTGGACTCATACTATATATAGAGGCAATGTGAAAGCTCATACTGTATAAAGGGGGCTATGTGAGGGTTTATAATATATATAGGGGCTGTGTGAGGACTCATCCTGTATATAAGGTCTATGTGTGGGCTCATACTATATATAGATGATATTTGAGGGCTTATCTACTATATAATTACCGTAGGCAAAATCGTGTCGGACCCCGAAAACGCCGTGGCTTTGTCACACTGTGACGTCACCACGCGCGAGCAATGGCCGCGAAGCGGCCATTGCGAGTCGCTGGGCGAAAATAGAACCAGAGGCTCGGCCACAAAGTTAGCGATTTACCGCTGAGGTAGCGCGAGCAATGGCTGCGAGGCCATTGCGAGTCGCTACCTCAGCTGCCGCACCTGCCGCAAGTCCCCCTATACTTTCAATGGGGATTCATTGCGAGTCGCTGTGTAGCGCGAGCAATGGCCGCGAGGCCATTGCGAGTCGCTACCTCAGCCGCCGCACCTGCCGCAATTCCCCCTATACTTTGTATGGGGATCCATTGTGAGTCGCTGTGTAGCGCGTGCAATGGCCGCGAGGCCATTGCGAGTCTACTTGCGGCGCGGTTGCGGTAATCCCCATAGAAAGTATAGGGCGAGTTGCTACTTTGTGTTCTAAGACCCTTACAACATAATAGTTCAATTTTCCTTAAATGATATCAACCATACAAATATATGTAGTTGGTGTAAAGATGTCATTGGAATAATTGGATTATTATTTGAAAATCTTAAAAAAATTTTTAAAATAATCTAGACACCCGATGCATTTGCATCGGGCTCACAGCTAGTACTGAATAAAGGAGAAGCTACGTGTGAGCTCATCCTGTATGTAGGGAGATTATGTGGGGGCTCATACTGTAGAAAAGGGGGCTGGTATGGGCTCATACTTTATGTACGGTAGGTGGTATGTGAGGGCTTAAAATGTATATAGAGAGCTAGGTGAGGGGTCGCATACTGTATATAAAGGGCTATGTGGGCGCTCATACTCTATATACGGGAGCTATGTAAGGGCTCATACTGTATGTAGGGTCTATGTGTCATTCATATTGTATATAGCGTCTATGTATATGCTCGTATGATATGTAAGAGTGTCAGCATACTTAACTCTGCTCAATATTAAAGTTATGCAATTAATAGAAAATAATAATTTCAGTATAACTAATATGTTAAAATTATTATTGATCAGTATTAATTTCAGCCTATTGGTTCGGCCTCCACAACATTTATGGTCTCTCATATAGTCCCTCAGGAAAATTAATTTCCCACCACTGCTCAATTATGTCTAACGCTGGACATAAGGGACAGAAAGTTGTGCGCCACTCTCAGTGCAGGGCAATCTTTTGTTTTGCATTTACAGATGTTCATAAGAGCACCTGTTTATTAATCACCTGACCTATCACAGCATCTATTAAAAGGAGATCGTGTGTCACGTGATACAGCAGGGTTGTGTTGGACCCACACCCTAGTCTAAACTGTCTGGGGCCCCAGCTTCTCTTAATCCACCCCCGATTGGCACAGAGATATGTTACACCTGACCGGTGATTCAAACATCGAACTGAAAAACTCGGAAAATTCACACAGCTCCTTCGATAGCAAGAAAGCACTGACCTGGATTATGGACTGGGGTTGTGGAAGGGATCCACTCATCTCTAAGAAGCTTTAGGCTACTGTCACACATGCATAAAATACAGACCAATTCTAGGATCATAATATGGTTGTTTAATGAAAACTACTGCTGTAGCATGTGCCAAGTGAGCGCTCAGCATGTCACCTCCTTTCACCTAACACAGAAGCAGTTCAAGCCACGCTCTTTCTTATTTGCATAGGTCACGTTATTCCTATCAAAGGGGCGCTACACCAAAAAATTGGATATTTAATAAATCTGTACAGATGAAATAGCAAAATGAAGATATACCACTTAAAAGTTTGCACTTGATGCCATAAATGATGTTTCTAATATATTTTATACATGTTTGAGCTTAGAATGTAATGTACCTGTGTCCCTATCTGTCACAGTGGGGCAAATTACTAAGTCTTTGGCTTTATTGACAGGTTTATTTTCCATGGGCTGGCCAGCCTTTCAGAGTATCACCCCGAATATCAAGGAGGAAGGCGCCATGAAAGAGGACTCAGGGATGCAGGACACCCTTACAATGAGGTGAGCGATTAAATGTAACTGCTAGAAGTAATGTTCTGAACAAACCCGAGTAAAACTTAAGGTGCGTCAAGTAGCACAGTTATAGACAACTTTTGACTGCTTTTGTCCAGAATTGTCCTCTCTTATGAACAAATGAATATCATACACTACTGTACTCTATAGGAACAATATGATATTAAACAGGATTGAACTGTTTTTGACCCCAGATGACTCGACAGAAGTATGATAGATAAAGCTGCACTTTACTAAGAATTCTCAAAGGAAAATTTTGATTTACTGTAGTCAAACCTGATGAAGTTGTATATGAATCCCTGAATATACAGTAGAGTACCAATACTATGTTACAGTTCTGAAAGCAGTTTATATATGAATTGCATAATTGCAACACTCGTAAAAATGTTGAGCTCTTTGCACTTTATGATCAACGTTTTGTGAGCCTATCTCCCAACTTCAATCTCTGATTGGTGCCTAGGCCTGATATAAACTGGGAAACCATAGAGTCCAGCTATATATTGCTCTGAGTCTAAAAGCCTATGATGAATGGATGAGTGTAAGGCCTTGGAAGTAGCCATTCCATTCAGTGGACTTTACAGAACATATAGTATATTGGCCAGCACTACCTATAATATGAAATGAATAGGCAGGTGTAAGTACACTGTAGCTTCAATACATATATATACAACACTATGCAACATCACTCTGCAAATGTTATATGAATTGAAATGAAAGGTCATTTGCACACATTTTTAGATGGTACTTTGTACTAAAAGCTTCATTTCCATCTGAATATCTATACATTGTGCAATTCATATGAATGTCTCCATTTTCATCTGTTCATCTCCTGTGTACTCCTTCCTTCATTCCTTCCTCCCTTATCCTCATACATTAATTCAGAGCTTTTTTCACACTTAAAGAGGTTATCCAATTATTTCATATTGATCCTCCCTGCCGTTCAGCTATTCTCGTTGCTGGCGGTGGCAGCAGGTAGCCGAAAATGCTCAGTACCAGAGCTGCCTTCTCTCTGATAGTGGCCACAGTCGGGTACTGGATATCTGTCACCTATTCTATTCAATAGGATGCAGATGTGCATTAAACTGCTGTGGCCACTATCAGAGATAGGGCAGCTCTGGTACTGAGCATTTTCGGCCACCTGCTGCCGCCGCCGCCATCGTCAACAGCTGATCAGCAGGGATGATGGGTGTCGTACCTAGACAATCAGACATTGATCACCTATCCAACGGATAGAGAAGGCATACAAGGCACTCGGGTGTGGGAGTGATGGTGCCCGAGAAGGGTTCCAGCAATTATTGATCAACAGACCTTCATCAGACAATTGCTGTGTTGTTTAAGCAGAGTAAAATAACTTATAAAGCCAGAAAAATATCTGTCTATGGGAGACAATAAGTCTGAAATTAAAATATCGGCGGATTGTAGAATCAAAAGGGCCTAGGACGGAGAGTATAGTGACCGGGAGCAACATTCCTCAGTGACCCTGTTAGGCTACGGATGGCTCATCAATGTGAAAGTAGTAGACAACCTCTCTAAGTGTAGGTGTACATTTGCACCTTCTAGATTCAGCCTCCAAAAAAGATTTATGGTACTCCCCTTTTATTGAGAGATAAAAATACAGTCCAAGCAAGGACATACAGAATTCCATTGTGTGCTACAGCCATTCCTGTATATGGTTCTTTTTCTTGTCTTCTGTACAGATAAATAGGTTGTTAACATGTTTTTGTGTCATGTGTGCCTTTAGAGTACTTTGGTGGAGCAGCTGGATCTATGTGTTGACTTCCTCTGGAAATCTGAGCGATATGAGCTAATTGCTGATGTCAGTAAACCGGTAATTGCCGTATTTGAGAAGCAGCGGGACTTCAAGGTAAATGTATGTTTTGTGTGAAGGGCTTTTATGATATATGGACTGATGTAAGATATTGGACATAGAGCAATTGTGTAAATATAATTTCCTGGAAATTCTGACTTAGGTTCCCTTCAAATGTCAGTGTTTTCGAGTCGTGAGACATCAGTATCATTTCATTCATAATACACGTACCTATTATAACTGGTGGTGATCTTCACATGTCCATGTGTTCACACAAAACATGTGTCCGTGTGCACAAAACTAGTATCCGTGAGAAACACATGAAAATATGTCAGTTCATAGAAGTCTATGGATCCGTCATAAACACATACAGCAAACGGATGACATCTGTGTGCTGTCCATGTGACACATTCCAGCAATTACTGTTTGTAATGTGTTAAGATGTGAAGATATAGATAGATGATAGATGACGATAGAGATAAATAGATGATAGATGACGATAGATAGATAGATAGATAGATAGATAGATAGATAGATAGATAGATAGATAGATAGATAGATAGATAGATTCTATTAAGCAAATAAATAAATAATTATATGAAAAAATTGACATGGGGTGCACCCAATGTTTGGTTCCCAGCCTACAAATACCAGCCTATAGCTGCCCCAGAAGTGGCTCATCACATTAGATGCCCCAATTCTGGTACCTTGCCTCGTCTCTTCTTCATTGCCTTGGTGCTTTGGCAATCAGGATAATGGTTTTTGGGATTGATGTCAACTGAGTGGTGTTAATTTTGCAGAGGTGTCTATCAAACACCCTCATTATTACTCAGTAAAAAAAAACACAAAAAAAAATACTTTTTTGAAATAAACACTCCCTGACACTTAAGTAGCAGAAAGAGTGGCACTCAGGTAGATGAAGTGCAGTTGCAGCTTTATTAATTATAGATCCATGAGGTGAACAAGCAGGGAGGGAAGGAGGTGCAGGACGATGTCGTCCTGCACCTCCTTCCCTCCCTGCTTGTTAACCTCATGGATCTATAATTAATTAAGCTGCAACTACACTTTATCCACTTGAGTGCCACTCTTTCTGCTACTTTCATGGATCTTCAATCTTAGCTGTGCACCGCTGGAGGAGGACGCCACTTTCTAGATCTGTGCTACACACCACCGCACCGCAGGTCAGTGCCCGGTTTCTTACTTATTGTACACTCCCTGATACTTTCCCTCATTCACCACCTTATTAAAAAAACATCTCATGCAGGTCCACTGTAGTCCAGCGATTCCGCGATTCCATCGTAGTCCACAAAATCCATTGTACTCCACAAATGGAAACCTAAAAAAAAAAAAATAACAACAGACAAATAAAACGAGACACTTTCCTTCGTTCCCTATTTTATTAAAAATCAAAACTCATTTCCGCAGGTCTGACTTAGGCCATCAAATCCAACTAACAAAGTCTATGGATCGTTATTCTGACACTCCATATAGGCTTTGCTAATAGGAATTTATGTCATCTCGTGACCTATTATCTATCTAGCATTATACAGTGGGTGATATAAGTATTTGATCCCTTGCTGATTTTGTAAGTTTGCCCACTGACAAAGACATGAACAGTCTATAATTTTAAGGGTAGGATCATTTTAACAGTGAGAGATAGAATATGAAAAATAAAATCCAGAAATCACATTGTCTAAATTATATAAATGTATTTGCATTTTGCAGAGAGAAATAAGTATTTGATCCCCTACTAAACATTAGGAGTTCTGGCTCCTACAGACCAGATAGATGCTCCTAATTAACTCATTACCTGCATTAAAGACAGCTGTCTTAAATTTTCACGTGTGTCATGAGCATCGGTAGACATTGATCTGGGGCTCCGTGCAAAATCTCACCTCGTGGGGTATCCAGGATCATGAGGAAGTTGAGAGATCAGCCTAAAACTACATGGAGGGAACTTTTTAATGATTTCAAGGCAGCTGGTACCACTGTCTCCAAGAAAATAATTGGTAACACATTACGCCGTGATTTGCGTTTGTGACGCTTGCATAGGCAGGTGTCACAGTGTGTGCGCAAACGCATGCATCCTTCATCCCTATGTTTAACATGAGGACACAAGGTATCTGCGTTTTGCTGCGGACGCATGTATTTGCGTTCGCATGCGTTTTTTCTGGGTGCCTTGGAAATGCATCTTGTTGCATTTTTTCTGCGTTTGAGGATGCAAGCTTTATACGCAAGCGTCCTCAAGTGCAGGAATCAGACATAGAGCTGTATGACGCACTGCCATCCGGATGGCAACGCAGCCATACACACAGATTTTTAAAAAAAAATTATTCCCTCTCTCGCTATTTTTTATAATGTGTTCCCACGTCTTACCAATTTTACAATGAATTCCTATGGAAATTTCTCTGTCAACACATGCAGATATTCAACACTGCGTCTACCTCAAAATGTATGCGTTTGGCAATGGGTTTGTGTCTGCGCACCAAATGCAAGTGTACCAAATGCAAATGGAAAGCCAGCCTTAGCTACAGCTCTGACATCTTCATTTCCCTCCAGCATGAAGCAGGTCCATTGTGTGTAACTGAGGCATATGTTTAGTGTGCAGTCTGAGATATTTCTAAGTGTTTATATGAGAAAAATATTATAATCTGAGAGTCCTCAGTGGTTGATACCTTTTAATTCCTAACAGAAAATCTGGTAAGTAAAGCAAGCTTTCGCGACACTATGGCCTCTTCATCAGGCTGATAATGACACAAATTCTGAAGATACACACATATACATAAGCAGGGTGAGATGATGTAGTAAATATGACAGGTGACGTAAAGCAAAGTCAGTCTTGGGAGAGGGAGCGGAGCTAGGGAGGTAAAATCAAAATTCCCAGATAAGAGGAACAGATTGTATTATTGTTCTATGATTAGTGGTCTGTGGAGACCTGAAAATTCCTCAGTGAGGGTAGAAAGCTATAAAGCCACGTGAGACAGTTCATGTAAGAAGTGTGAAACGTTCATTGTCCTCTAAGTGGGGTCTGTTCGAAGATGTGATATCCCTAAATGCCCTTTCAATTTATATAAAAACGCATGAATCCATATGAGACATTCAGTCCTGTTTTGAATGTGTCAAAGGTCGTTATCAATTTGTATTTCCAAATTCTTCTCTCTTTCTGAGATTTGAAGTTACTTTTTAAAATGAGCAGATTCATGTCTGTTACCCTGTGGTCAGAGCTGCAAAAATGCTTTGCTAAAGGTAGGTCCATATGCCTTTCTTTTATTGTGTGCTGATGAGAATTAATTTTTGTTCTGAATTTTTTTCCTGTCTCACCTACATACATGCCACCTGTTGGACATTTGGTACATATAATTAAATACACCACATTGCTTGTGGTGCAACTGAAGTACCTGGGAACTTGTAGTCATGATCTGTCCTGGGAATCTTTATCTTGTCCATTGTCATTATAAATGTACAGGTTTTGCACCTGTTCTGGTTGCAGGGAAAGGTTCCTGTTGTTGCTGGAGAGGACAGGGCGCTTCTGACAATGATATTTTTTACATTCGGAGCTTGTCTAAAACACAACAAAATATTGATTTCTCCTTCGCCTCATTGGGGGACACAGACCGTGGGTGTTATGCTGCTGTCCACTAGGAGGCGACACTAGGCAGAATCTGAAAAAGATTAACAGTGGCTCCTCCTCTGCAGCATACACCCCTGGACAGGCACTGTCCTGACCAGTTTTTGCTTAGTGTCTAGGAGGCACACACAGATTTTTTAGTGCTCCTAAAAAATGTTTTCTTTTTGAATTTTTTTCTTCAAGAAGAAGAAAAGTGGGTCTCTGACGAGACTCCCGGCATGGTCCCTCCTCGGCCCCCCACTGTTGGGGGCGCCTGGATCAGGTCGACTGATTCCCATAACATGCCGCTCCCTCCTCGGCCCCCCACTGTTGGGGACGCCGGGTTGAGGTTGAGACGACGATCCTCCCTCCCCATTTCCACAACGTTGGGGTTCATGGGTTGAGGCGAAGGACAAGGCACCTGACGGTGGAGCAGCATCCCTCCCTAAATGCCCCCTTTGGGGTCCATTTAGGTCGAGACACCCCAGGTAGAGCCTCTGGTGCAGCAGCTCAGATCTGCTACAAGCACCCTGGAGTCATCAGCCCTGCTGACAAACTCCATTTTCACCTTCTGCAGCAGCGTGCCTGCCGCAGCAATCCAGGGTACACAGCTTGCTGTGTACGCCTGAGGGGTCGGGGGACCAGCACAGGGGGCAGCCAGCACTGGCAGGGACACAGCTTGCCTGTGTCCCTGCGGCAGCCAGCACTAAGGGCTGCATTCAATGGTGGAGCAGAGGACCCAGCACTCTGGGTCCTCTGCAGGGGCCCACACTAACCCACCGCTGCCTGCCCCGGGGGTCCGGTGGGGTCCAGACCAGTTCCGGACCTCCCCCCGGACTTCCGCGCCGCTCTGGAGCCTTTTCCGGCCGCACAGAGCTACTTTAGGCCGCGGCTTCGGCCTACACCGAGGCCGCCGCCTTCGTTACGCCCCCCGGCCCGCCCCCTGGATGACGAGGATGACGCGGCCAGCGTCATAGCAGGGGGCGGACCGCATCTCCAGAGCGCGCTCGCTCTGCAGATTCGCGCGATTTTACAGCGCTCCGCCCCCTTCTTCCTCCTCTCTCCATCCCGGAAGCCATTAAATGCCTCGTGGTGGAGGCAGAGCGGCACCAGAACTGGTCAGGACAGCAGCAGCTGCACAGTCTCCGGGGGGGGGCACAGACAGAAACGCTGGACACTGGTCGCTGGTGGCACACAGGTGGTGGTAAGTTGCCAGCAGAGGTCTTCTATCTCCTCTGCTGGAACTATTCTCTCCAGGGCACCCCTGCACAGGCTACTCTCTCCAGGGCACCCCTGCACAGGCTACTCTCTCCAGGGCACCCCTGCACAGGCTACTCTCTCCAGGGCACCCCTGCACAGGCTACTGTATATACCACTATGCCGGGCTCAAAGAATAAGAAGACCAGGGCCCACACAGCCTTCTATTCCTTATGCACAGCATGTCAGAAGCCTCTACCCAGTAGACATACGTCCCCGCACTGCCGGGACTGCGCCCAGACTACGGTGTCGGTGACCCAGCCGTTACGGATGCGTCCTCTGCCATGCCGGAATGGGCCACATTTTTGTCCCAATCCATCTCACAATCCATGGCACAATCCATGGACAGGCTGTCCTCTACATTGCTTTCAGCTCTGCAGAGTCACACTTCTTCCCAGACCGCTGCTCAACAAAGCGGACACTCGGAACGCAGCCGTACTGAACTAATGTCCACCTCTAGGGCAGGATGGAAACGACCTCATAGGTCAGGCTCTCCAGTACCTACTCATACTTCACGGTCACCTCCGAGGGAGAGTCGGTGTGCCTCCAGGTCGCCAGAACCGTCCCCTGACAGGGAGGGTCACAGAAGGTCCAGATCACCCCCTCCTAGAGAAGATCACAGCGATACGCAGGAGTCCGAAGGACTCTGTGACTCCAGCTCAGATCTGGATCCAGATGGGTCTCTAGACCTAACCCAGCCAGACACTGATGTATTGGTTGAGGACGTAATCACTTCCATCAACCAGGTGCTGAAGATATCTGAACCTCCTCCAGATGCCCCAGAGCACGAGATCGCTTTCCAGAGGACTAAGAAGTCCCCTAAATATTTCTCTGATCACCCCGAGTTTAGAGCGATTCTCAAAAATCATCGCTCACACCCGGAGAAGAGATTCGGCAACCGTAAGGCACTGGAGAGGCGTTACCCCTTCTTGCAAGAGGTAACACAGACCTGGGCAGATACGCCTGTAGTAGACCCTCCGGTATCCAGACTCGCAACACAGACGCTTCTTTCCCTGCCAGATAGCTCCTCCATAAAGGATGTGACGGACCGTCAGGTGGAACACATGGCCCGATCAATTTTCGAGGCCACAGGGTCCTCCCTGGCCCCGACATTCGCTATTGTGTGGGCAGCAAAGGCTATCATGGCCTGGACAACCAACTTACATGCCAGTCTCCGCTCAGTTGACTCCGAGCTCGCTGACCAGGCGGGTCAAGCGTCAGTCGTGGCTGACTATATTTTACACGCAGCTATCGATTCCGCAAATTGTGCGGCAGTGGCTGCGTCAAACGCCATCATCATCAGGTGTGCTCTCTGGCTGCGGGAATGGAAGGCGGATGCAGTCTCAAAGAAGTCGCTTACCCACCTTCCATTTCTCAGCGGACGTCTCTTTGGTGAAGAGCTTGATAAATTAATATCCAATGCCACAGGAGGGAAGAGTACTTCCCTACCTCAACAAAAATCAAAACGCACCTATAACCGCCGTAACCAGACACGATTCCGTTCCTTTCGGAATTCGTCTGGCTGGTCCGTTTCCCGCCCAGCGCAGACCCGTAGTCGTTCGCCGCGCAGGGAAGGTTCGAGGACTTCGCAAAGGGCGAACAAAACCTGGCAGCCTAGATCTGGCCAAAGCAAGTCCAAAGGACCCAAATCCCACAAATTCTCATCTTCATGACTCCTTATTTCCGGACGACGCCCCGTCAGTGGGCGGACGACTTTCCCACTTTCATCAAGTTTGGCTACCTATTATAAAGGACAGGTGGATCAGGGAACTGGTGTCGTCAGGTTACAAGATAGAGTTCATTTCCATCCCACCAAATCGATTTTTTTCTTTCCGTACCTCCAAGACTACCGTCCAAGGCTCGCGCCTTCTCCAAGGCGGTCAGGTCACTTATCCAAGCCGGAGTAATTGTTCCGGTCCCACGGACCGAACGCTTTCAGGGGTTCTATTCCAACCTGTTCGTGGTTCCCAAAAAAGGGGGCAGTGTAAGACCTATTCTAGATCTCAAACAGCTAAACAAGTACGTGAGGGTACGACAATTTCGCATGGAGTCTCTCCGATCCATCATATCATCTATGGGAGAAGGAGAATTTCTCGCCTCCATAGATATTCAGGATGCTTACCTGCATATTCCGATCGCCCCTGCTCACCAAAGGTTCCTCCGATTCGCAATCGGTCAGACCCATTATCAGTTTGTGGCTCTCCCATTTGGACTCGCCACGGCTCCCAGAGTATTTACCAAGGTCATGGCGGCTGCCATGACTATATTACATTCCAGAGGCGTAGTCGTCATCCCATACTTGGACGATCTACTTATCAAGGCTCCCACCTTCAAGGACTGCGAACTCAGTGTCACCATCACGGTAGACACACTAAGTCGCCTGGGCTGGTTGGTCAACCTAAAAAAGTCGTCCCCAATCCCAAGTCAGTCCCTGATTTTTCTGGGCATGGAATTCCACACTTCCAGGGGTCTGGTGCTCCTTCCCAAGGAGAAGGCACATGCTATCCAGATGGGAGTTCGCGCCCTTCTTCACCCAGCACCTCGATCCCTTCGATTTGCCATGCGAGTTCTGGGCAGGATGGTTGCCGCGATAGAAGCAGTCCCCTTCGCCCAGCTTCACCTCCGGCCTCTCCAACTGGCCATACTCAAGTCCTGGGACAAGAGTCCTTTTTCCCTGGACAGGATGTTCCGCATATCCTCGACAGTCAAGCAGTCCCTACACTGGTGGCTTCGTCCAGTATCTCTCTCCAAGGGGAGATCGTTTATCCCAGGTCACTGGAAGATTCTGACAACCGATGCCAGCCTTACAGGATGGGGCGCGGTGTACCGGCACCACAGAGCGCAGGGGAAATGGTCTCCAGCGGAAGCCACCATGCCAATCAACGCACTGGAGATTCGAGCCATCTTCCTGGCACTGCGGGCTTTCCAACGCCTCCTAGTGAACTCTCACATCAGGATACAATCCGACAATGCCACGGCCGTGGCATATGTCAATCACCAGGGCGGAACCCGCAGTGTCCAAGCAATGCGAGAGGTAACACACATCCTTCACTGGGCGGAATCCACGGGATCGACCCTGTCTGCCGTACACATCCCAGGAGTAGACAACTGGGAAGCAGACTTTCTCAGTCGCCAAGGCATAGACTCAGGAGAGTGGTCCCTGCATCCCGAGGTCTTTCGGCAAATTTGTCATCGCTGGGGGACTCCGGACGTGGATCTGATGGCATCACATCTCAATGCCAAGGTTCCCAACTTCATGGCCAGATCACACGACCCCGGTCTCTCGGAGCGGATGCCCTAGTTCAGGACTGGACTCCATTTCAACTCCTGTACATCTTCCCACCTCTGCCTCTAATCCCCAGAGTAGTGCGGAAAATCAAACAGGAAGGGATTCCGGTCATCCTTATCGCCCCAGACTGGCCCAGACGCGCGTGGTATGCCGACATCATCCAACTCACGGCAGACGCCCCCTGGCGCCTCCCAGATCGGCCAGACCTCCTATCTCAGGGTCCTTTCTGCCACCAGAATTCACAGGCCCTGAATTTGACGGCGTGGCCCTTGAAACCTGGATTCTAACTCAAGCAGGGCTCTCACAGGATGTCATTCGCACTATGATCAGTGCGAGGAAACCTGCCTCTGCCAGAATTTACTACCGCACCTGGAAAGCCTTTTTTGCCTGGTCTGCATCTCGTGATCAGAATCCGTTCCCCTACTCGCTGCCTAGAATTCTTGGCTTCCTACAATCAGGTCTGGAGGCCAGACTGTCCCTGGGCTCTCTTAAGAGCCAGGTCTCGGCCCTCTCCGTTCTTTTCCAGCGGAGACTTGCACTAAAACCTCAAATCAAAACTTTTCTTCAAGGGGTTTCCCGTTTGGTTCCCCCTACAGACGACCGCTGGAAGCGTGGGATCTAAACTTGGTGCTGACGGCATTACAAGAACCGCCTTTTGAGCCTCTCAAAGAGATCCCTCTCCGCCTTCTATCCCAGAAGGTGGTGTTTCTAGTGGCTATCACCTCCCTTCGGAGAGTGTCCGAGCTCACAGCGCTCTCCTGCAGGCTTCCATTCCTAGCCTTTCACCAGGATAAGGTAGTTCTACGTACGGTTCCTTCCTTTCTTCCAAAGGTGGTTTCCTCATTCCACATCAATGAGGAACTATCTTTACCGTCCCTTTGTCCTGCTCCGGTTCATAAGTTTGAGAAGGCTCTGCATACGCTGGACCTTGTAAGGGCTTTGCGTATTTATGTCTCTAGAACGGCCCCCTTTCGGAAGTCGGAATCTCTTTTCCTTCTTCCTGAAGGCAGCCGCAAAGGCTTCTCAGCCTCAAAGGCCACGCTTGCCAGATGGATCAGAGCCACAATTCAGGATGCCTACAGGCTCAAAAACTCGCCACTTCCGGCCGGTATAAGAGCGCATTCTACCCGTGCGGTGGGGGCATCCTGGGCTATTCGGCATCAGGCTTCTGCCCAACAAGTGTGTAAAGCAGCCACCTGGACTAGCTTGCACACATTCACCAAACATTACATGGTCCATACCCAGTCTTCAGCGGACGCGAGTCTGGGTAGACGCGTCCTGCAGGCGGCAGTTGCCCACCTGTAGGATACTGTCTTTATACAACACTCGTTCCATTGCTTTTCCCACCCAGGGACTGCTTTGGGACGTCCCACGGTCTGTGTCCCCCAATGAGGCGAAGGAGAAAAGGAGATTTTTGTGTACTCACCGTAAAATCCTTTTCTCTTAGCCTCTAATTGGGGGACACAGCTCCCTCACTGTTGGCCGTTGTGGCCCATTTTGAGTTCTCTTCTTGTTGTTTGAACTCGTGCATAGTTGCCTTCTTACAGGCATGGTTTTTTGGATGTTATCATTGTTATGTAAATCCTCCAACTTCTTTAGCACAAAACTGGTCAGGACAGTGCCTGTCCAGGGGTGTATGCTGCAGAGGAGGAGCCACTGTTAATCTTTTTCAGATTCTGCCTAGTGTCGCCTCCTAGTGGACAGCAGCATAACACCCACGGTCTGTGTCCCCCAATTAGAGGCTAAGAGAAAAGGATTTTACGGTGAGTACACAAAAATCTCCTTTTTAGTTCGGCATCTTTTTTTTAGGAATGGTTGCAGGTTCCGTGCAGATGATTCTTTGGTATTCTGGTGGCTCTTGTATTCTGGTTTTCATTTGCTCTTGGATTGGTAGCACTAGTTCAAAAAGGTCTTTCTGAGTGTCTGTGATTGGCCTTTGTAAGTCAGGACAGTGAATATTCATGAAGCTTAATGGGCGGCCCCGGAAGCAAGTATCGGGAGATCAGTAGTCTAGTGAGCTCTATCTATTTGTCTATTAATATACCTTTTAGTGAGACCCGCAATCTCAGTCGACACACTGGATCCAGTTTTACCAGATCCTGCCTGATTCGGTAAAACCGGATCCAGCACCTATTCACTTTCATTTTAATTTATGCTGGATCCTTCTAGATCCATTTGGTGGTGTTTTTTTGGCAACGCCAAAAGTGCTACATATTGCATTTTTTTAAGTCGGCAAAAAAACAGTTTCTGCCGCATATGGCAGAAACCGGATGCAACCGTTTGCTACCTCATGTGCTGGAGTTCAACTCATGTGCCAGAAATTTAATAGAGACACACTGTATTCGGCATGCATCCAGTCGTAGCCGGATTCTCCCATAGGACAGAAAATCACAATTCTGAAACCACCCTAACTACAGCTTTCAGCCAGACCAATTGCACAACAGACTCCAATGGTGGCTTGTAGACTTCATGAACTTTCAGGGTCTAGGACATTCGTAGTTTTCGCTGCATGCAGGGCTAAGTTTCCCATCAATAAAAAATGGAATCTGCAGCCAAGACTCCACACTGCTCCTCTGACACCGCTGCGAATAGAATCTAACATGTATATTAGATTGTGCTAATAATTCTTTTTTTCTTTGTTCACCTCTTTTTAGCGACTCTCAGAACTGTATTACCGTATACATCGATCTTACCTGAAAATTGCAGAGGTTGTAAATGCTGAGAAAAGGTTATTTGGGCGTTACTACCGAGTCGCCTTCTATGGCCAGGTAAGCCGACTTTACAATATTTATGTCTGCGTTATACAGAGAACTCTGGATGAATTTAGCTATCATCTGGTGCCTTTTACTGATACACAGCTTATCCTTGAATAGGTTGTCTTAGTGCAAAGCGTCAAGTACATACAGTATACTGAGAATTAGTACAGTACGTCATGGTGTAATATCCATAGAATAGACTTCAGACTGGCAGCCCATGCATTTTTTACACTTCCTGAATTATTTATACTTCTCATTATACAGAAAAGATTACTTTGTTCTAGAACCCAATTATTATTCATTGCGGTGCAGAAAAGGCAGAAGCTTCGGCAAATGTTGTAATTATATCATTATATCCATCGGAATAATAAAAACAGATAAAATTCTGATAGCATCATCTCCATGTATGAAATGAAATTAGATCAGATAAAAGACACATCATGGAGGAAAAACATGTTAAAGTGGACATCTGGCCTAATAATCTAATAATATATACAGTAAACTTAGTATGTCAGGTCAAAAGTTTACGTAGGAGGGAGTCCTGCAGTTTACAATTATACTGATCTGAGCTGATCTAAAGTGTTCAAAATGCTCAAAAAAAGTCACAGGGGCCTTATGTATCAATTTCATCTAATTCTTAGACTACGCAAAATTAGGCTAGACAATCTTAAAATGCGGTAGACATAATGTTCAAATTATCGTTCTCAGCAGGGCATCATCATCAACCGGGTTTATACTGCCGAGGACAATGACAGCCTATGTGCACTGAGTAATCCACTAAAGATTGTTCAATGCAGATCGTCTGACTGTGTAGACAAGCTATTAAATAACCACCATTCAGTAAACAAGTTAGTGATTGCTGGTCGTTGTTTGTAGGTAATCTGTCAAGCGATTTTCTAGTACAAAATGAGTGGTATTCTAAAATAGGATTTAGGCAGCCCTTTCAGGCTCAGTAACATTTATTGCTCTACTTTCTCCTATTATCTTGCAGTAAGCCCCAGAGTATTCAGGTTCACAAGCTTGCTAGTCAAGCATATGTGAATTTAAACTGATTATGCGTTGCTCCTTACGGCCATAATCCCCCCCAATCTCTCCCATGCTGATAATAAAAATCTAAGATGTCATTTACTATCACTGCTGAGAAGTGGGAGGATTCTGGGCATGGGGAGCAGTGCATACTTAGTTTACATTTACATATGCTTGACTGACTGGTGTAGGACTGAAATCTCTGGGGTTTATAGAAGATAACAGAAGGTAAAGCAATAAAAGTTACTGATCCTGAAAGGGCTTGCCAAGTCCTATTCCAGGACACCATTAATTTTATACTAGAAATTCACCTGATCACCTGACGGACTCCCTTTAAATGGAATCTGAATCTGTGAACAGGTTTTTGCTATATAATCTGTGGAGAGCATGATATAGGGGATAAACCACTGAATACAATGATGTGTCACATGCCACCATCTTTGCTGTTTACTTAAACTCACTGTTTTATCACTTCGACTTTATCATTGCTGTGACTGGCTGGCCCCTCCTTGTGATTACACCTTACTGTCTATAGACATTGTACATGCATAGATTGGTGTAGGCAGAGGCAGCTCTCTCAGCTCTGCTCCATGGCTAAATCTAAAAACTCTGATTGTGTCAGAACAGATGCACTCAGTACACTAAGTGATACATCGTTGGATTTGGGGTCTCTTTGCCTACATCATGCTGCTGTTAGATGAGGTAGCAAAAACCAGCTGACAGATTCACTCTACATTTACACCACCTATTAGTTACTTTGTGCCCGAGGTTTTTACCACACTTTTAACATGTGGTGTTTCATATAAGGCAATGTCCCTTTTAATCGAGGTCAAACTCTTTTTTGTCACCTAAGGCACCAAAAGTGCTCAAAACACATAATTAATATTGCACAAGTCATACTAGATAAAGTGTGCTTCTGCAAAATTCCGCTTGATAAATCTCCCCCATTTTAAATCTGGAGTTTGTATTCCTTATATAAATGATTACATTAGCAGTAGAATAGAGACCACCAGGATCAGGTCTCTTACCAAATGCTTGGGTACAGCGTGTGTGGGATCTCAGCACCTGAGAAGAAACCTGAAAAGAAATCTTACTCTCAGTATGAGTAATTAATTCCTTTACTTCAGAATGACAATCACACCAAACTTCCTTAAACAGGTTCTCTGGGAATGAATAAAAAATAAAGACAAATGATGTTGTTATGAATCAATTCTTAACAATATTTCATTAGCAAACTACCTTCTTTTTGTCTATAGAGGTAATCACTACAGAATTGTCTACCTGACAGAGTCCTACCCTGAATGTTAGGACATGAGCCTGTGAGCATGTGCAGCAGAATCTCTGCTATAACGTGGAATACCTCCCTAGACAAACCCATGTGATTACCTTATTTACGGGAAATGGGGATTTACTCATATTGCCATTCATTTTCTGTTTTTACAGTGGGTATGAAAATTATTCAGACCCCTTTCAATTTTTCACTCTTTGTTTCATTGCAGCCATTTGGTAAATTAAAAAACGTTTATTGCTATCTCATTAATGTACACTCCGCACCCCATCTTAACTGAAACCCCCCCCAGAAATGTAGAATTTTTTGCAAATGTATTAAAAAAGAAAAACTGAAATATCACATGGTCATAAGTATTCAGACCTTTATATCACATGCTGTCCATTTCCTTGTGATCCTTCTTGAGATGGTTCTACTCCTTCATTGAAGTCCAGCTGTGTTTAATTAAACTGATAGGATTTGATTTGGAAAGGCACACACCTGTCTATATAAGACCTCACAGCTCACAGTGCATATTAGACCAAATGTGAATCATGAGATCAAAGGAACTGCCCAAGGAGCTCAGACACAGAGAGACCGCATAGAGTTTGCTAAAAAAAAAAAAAAAAAAACACATGAAGGACTCCCAGATTATGAGAAATAAGATGCTCTGATCTGATGAGACGGCGATAGAACTTTTTGGTGATAATTCTAAGTGGTATGTGAGGAGAAAATCAAGCACTGCTCATCACCTGCCCAATACAATCCCAACAGTGAAACATGGTGGTGCCAGCATCATGCTATGAGGGTGTTTTTCAGCTGCAGAAACAGGACGACTGGTTGCAATTGAAGGAAACATGAATGCGGCCAAGTATAGAGATATCCTGGATGAAAACCTCTTCCACAGTGCTCTGGACCATAGACTTGGCCATAGGTTCACCTTCCAACAAGACAATGACCCTAAGCACACAACTAAAATAACAAAGGAGTGACTTCAGAATAACTCTGTGACCATTCTTGACTGGTCCAGCCAGAGCCCTGACCTAAACGCAATTGAGCATCTCTGGAGAAACCTGAAAATCCCTGTCCACCAACATTCACCATTCAACCTGACAGAACTGGAGAGGATCTGCAAGGAAGAATGGCAGCGGATCCCCAAATCCAGGTGTGAAATTCTAGTTGCATCATTCCCAAAAAGATTCATGGGTGTACTATACTCAAAAGGTGCAAATACTCAATACTGAGCAAAGGGTCTGAATACTTATGACCATGTGATATTTCAGTTTTTATTTTTTTATAAATTTGCAGAGTCTACATTAATGAGGAAAAAAATGAACTTTTTTTGAATTTACCAAATGGCTGCAATGAAACAAAGAGTGAAAAACTTAAAGGGGTCTGAATACTTTCCGTACCCACTGTATATTTTTCTATTACAAGAGAACCCTTTTACTTTCCCATTCACAGTACAAGAGCTTAATTACCAGCCACCAGATATATATGGCTTCGGTAGTAGGGATCCTTTAACACCTGTTCA
Source organism: Allobates femoralis (assembly GCA_033576535.1). Classification (NCBI taxonomy): domain Eukaryota; kingdom Metazoa; phylum Chordata; class Amphibia; order Anura; family Aromobatidae; genus Allobates; species Allobates femoralis. Next base: position 124,632,759 of record JARQOC010000001.1, on the reverse strand, counting down.
CTGCTTTAAAGGGAATCTAGCACCAGTTTTTGCCATCAAATCTGAGAGCAACATAATATAGAGACAGAGATTTAATGCAGTGTTGTGTCAGTTACTGGGCTGCTTGCTGTAGTTTTTGAGATTGTCACTAGAGCACTAATAACCCTGCTTCCAGGTAGTTCTCCATATTCATGACTTCTGTATACCTTCACCTCCACAACTGATTGGCTTTCTGTTTACACTGCACATGGGCAGAAAGTGGTGTGGACTGGGTTATACAGAGCTCAGCATTCAGAGAACTGAGATCTGCACCAGACAAAATAAGAATTTTATCAACATGCCAGCGAACAGCTCAGTGTAAGTGGCACATCACTGGAATCAGGGTCTCTACCTCCTACATTATTCTACTTTCAGATTTGGTAGCAGAAACCTGGAGACAGATTCCCTTTAAAGCGAACCTGTCACCCCTTCCCCCCCGGACATCAAAAGCTAAAATAGCCACCTTCTGCAGCACTAAGGCTACATTCAGAGAAGGTGGCTATAGCCTTTTGATGCCCTTTATACTATGAAATATGCAGTTAGGTAAATGCTCACACTTCTGAAGACCAAAGACCGGGAGGCGGGGTTTCACGCTCCTCTGACCCGCCCCCTCTTGTCCATCATGGTGCTCGCCTGCTGCTGCCTCCCCTGACTGTGTAAAATGAACGCGCATCTCCATTCTCCTGTATGGAGCCACGCATGCGCTGTGCGCGCTGCCCGACGACTTCCTGGACACCGGGCGCACAGCGCATGCACGGCGCCGTGCAGGAGAATGAAGGCGTGCGTTCATTTTACACAGTCAGGGGAGGCAGCAGCAGGCGAGCACCATGATGGACAAGAGGGGGCGGGTCAGAGCAGCGTGAAACCCCGCCTCCCGGTCTTTGGTCTTCAGAAGTGTGAGCATTTACCTAACTGCATATTTCATAGTATAAAGGGCATCAAAAGGCTATAGCCACCTTCTCAGAATGCAGCCTTAGTGCTGCAGAAGGTGGCTATTTTAGCTTTTGATGCCCGGGGGGGGTGACAGGTTCGCTTTAATGCTCCATGTGTAGTGTACTGTTGTGTGCATGAGTCCTTAGATAAACACCTTTCCCTTTTTGGATCTGTCATTTTACTACCACTGTGTGCACATTGAGTGTGAATCCTACAGCAGCCATACCGTTTGCTTACACCATTTGTGGGTCCCACAACCGTTCCAGGTGAGCAGATACACCTTTACTACACTAAAGTGTTTGTGTGATAAGACCCTATTGTGCTTTCTTTCCTATAGCATCTTTGCCATCTAGTGGCAGTTAGAGGTAATGCATATTCCCATACATTCGTATTCATCACTATAGCCCCTTCCTTTTGGAAGGTTGCCGACCTGCATTTCTGCGGTTTTTACAGATTATGGTCGGTTTCAGACCAGTGTAATAAGACTGTAAAATGGGCTTAAGGTGGTAACTAAAACAGTAAAAACAGGTCTTTAATTCGCTCATATTCACCTTTGTGTGAATTCTTGTGCCTTGAAAAGGTGATGAATTTGACTCATAGGATAAAATAAATCAGTGCTAAAGCCAAGAAACACACGCTGGCATATGGCTGCTGCTGGAAGGTGAAGGCAGTCTCCCAAGACAAATAATGGTGGTGAACATTAGATAGGTTTTCTGCTCCAGCTCATTGCAGAAGGGAAGTACCTGGCTTGTTGGCAGCAAATGAAATGTGGCATATTTAATCCAGCAGAACTGTTTTCATCAATGACTGCTTCCCAGTGTCAGGCGCTGAGGATATCTCCGTCACTCAGTGATGATTTGTGGCCGCTGAGATCTTCTTGACTCCTGAACTGGAAATCTCACATCGTACAATGACTTTTACAATCCCTCTTCATTTTCCAACTCGATCTTAATGCGTGCATTTGCTCTTTTTTTTCCGTCTGATCCTATTGAAGGCTGTGGTAAGTGCCTCATTTCTGCTTGCCTGTTTCCTTACCACTCACACAGACAGCGCCAGCTGTTTACCCATGGTGTCTTGCATCTGATATATTAATTCAAACTAAAATGTTCATTTGTGGCTTCCTCTGGTGAAATGTGAGCGTGCAGTGTTCATTTGTGTCTGTTTACATCCCAACAGTTATGACGGACTGTAATAATGCATCTGTTGCAGAATTAGAGACCCTTGCAGCATGTAGTGAATTGAAGAAGCTGAGCTGCAGTACCCAGTAATGACCACAAAACAGTGTATGGCGCTGTGACAAATCTTTACAAAAAAAAACACATATATACAGTACATCACCATGCATTCAATGCATCCTGCTGCTCTTCTGGGCTCAGACCCACAATGCCATGACTCTCGGCCAGTAAACATGAGAAAAGTGGGAGGAGTCTCTAATAAAAAAAAAATTTCTTACTTTCATTCTCTGTCCATATGTTTCGAATCCACTAATTTGTTGAATCTGTACCATGATTGGCTGCTGCATGTTTTTAAGCTTGTACCATGATGCATTATTTTATCACTGACTAAGGGCATAAGCCAGAAACGGCCGAGATTGCATCTCCGCTATCATGGACTTTTATACAATTTAATATTTGCATAAATAAAGTAAGAAGATTTTTTTTATTGGAGGCTCCTACCACTTTTTTCATATGGCGCTGACACATTCCAGTTGCCTTTACTAGCTGTAGTGTGATGTATCACCCGAACGCTGTCAAACCCCACAAATCTGATATTAATATCATCAATATATCCATCCATCTCGTACAATCCAGAGGGTTTCCACAATCTCTTCAAAACTAGCAGAGGGATAAAAAATAAAGAACATCTTAATTTACCATTGCAATCCTAAACCCCACCAGTGCTGCTCTCATGGTCACTCTCGGGACCAGAAGTGATGATGTGCCATTTATTTAGTCACCTGACCACTGAGGTCACTGATTGGCTGCAGATTCAGGCTCCTAATTGATAGGACGTCATCACTTCTGGTGGGCGGAGGTGTGAATTGCAATATCTGCATAGGTGAAGCTTGCTGATTCCCAGCTCTATGAATACAATGCTAGGATACAGTACATTACAACTATAATTTGAAGAAAATAAGTTATGCAAAGGCATTTTATTTTTTTATATCAATTTATGTATAATGGACGAACATACACCAGCTAAGTCTATCACAGTCTTATTTTTTTATACTGCTAGGTTTACCACAATTTATCTTGTTCTCTGGTTGTGATGTACAAGGTGACGCTGGTTAATAAGAAGCAGCTGTCACTGGAGATGTCAATGATACTGCCTGTGACATATACTTGGTGACACAAGATTTAGGTGCAGCTTTGTCACTTATGAGGGACCTCCACGTCTTCCAAGTTTCATTTATTCATCCCTTTTAACTGTTAAATGTCAGTAGCTAATAATGGAATATTTTATATAGTGACAATGCATGCCAATTCATTTATTAGGTCAAGGATAAAACATTGTGTCCATTCTCAGAGGGAGAAAGGTTTTATTACATTAAGCATAGTTAAATTAAAATTCCCCACAATAGGAGAATATGTATGTTGGCCAGAGCAGAGGAATCCAACAGAGTCCGTATCAGGGGACTTAATGCATTGTGTATGCCCTAATACTGAAGGAGATAATCCAGTTCACCGATGCATACAAGTGCTGTGACCTGGAGTACAGATTTTGTATCTGCCTGTACATCACATATCAGAGGAAGAAAGAAAGTAGTCCTGCTTCCTGGAAAATCAGGTCTTCTTTTATTAGGTGTGCATGCTAAAAAAACTGGTGTCAGGCTAAAATGGGAATCTCTACGTTTTTTTGGTGCTGTAGTTAATCATAACTACATGGGACAACACCCTGATCACCCCCCGCCTCCTTCACTGAATGCACACTAACTCTGTATACAGTGTACACAATCATATTTTCTCTATTGCTTCACTCTTGAACACAGGAAACCATGGGTGTATGCTGCCGCCACTAAGGGCGAACACTATGCAACAAGTAGGAAACCATATATGTATTCTGCTACCACTAAGGGCGGACACTGTGCAAAAAGTAGGAAACCATGGGTGTATTCTGCTACCACTAAGGGCGGACACTGTGCAAAAAAGTAGGAAACCATGGGTATATTCTGCTACCACCAAGGGCATACACTGTGCAAAAAGTAGGAAACCATGGATGTATTCTGCTACCACTAAGGGCGGACACTGTGCAAAAAGTAGGAAACCATGGGTGTATTCTGCTACCACTAAGGGCGGACACTGTGCAAAAAGTAGGAAACCATGGGTGTATTCCGCTACCACTAAGGGCGGACACTATGCAAAAAAGTAGGAAACAATGGGTGTATTCTGCTACCACTAAGGGCGTACACTATGCAAAAAAGTTGGTAACAATGGGTGTATTCTGCTACCACTAAGGGTGGACACTATGCAAAAAAGTAGGAAACCATGGGTGCATTCTGCTACCACTAAAGGTGGACACTGTGCAAAAAAGTAGTAAACCATGGGTGTATTCTGCTACCACTAAAGGTGGACACTGTGCAAAAAAGTAGTAAACCATGGCTGTTGCCATTAAGGGCGAGCACTAGGCAAAAATAAAGTTAGCTTCCCCCCAGTAGTACTGAGCTAACGTTTCTTTCCCTAGTGTCGCCTCCTAGTGGCAACAGCATACACCCATGGTTTCCCCAATGAAGGCTCTGAGAGAGGGATTTTACAGTGAATACCCAAAATCTTCTTTTACTTTATTTTTCTTTTCATTTAATACAAATTATTAAGAAATATTTATAATATTTATTTTAAATTTCCCTTAATTCCAGAGCACAGTTCATATTAAAAAGGGCAGACAGGATTTACAGCACATAATATACTTATCACAAAATATAAGATAGAAAATAAGTACAATAAATATGACTGAACGATAGAACAGTACTGCAGAGACAGAGGACTCAAACTACAAGGGAAAGGGCATGAAGATAATGTATGTGGGTAGAAGCTGCTCATATGGCAGGGTGGTGGCAGTAGGGTTGTTGTAAGTTGCCAGCTTTTCTAAAGACATGAGTTTTCCCACTAGTTTTTAAGGGTTTTAAAGATGGGAGAGTGTCGGACCTCTTGTGGTAGAGTTTCAGATTATAAGTGATGCACATGAAATACCTTGAAGATGGTTGCCTGACAAGAGGAGAGCAAAGAACCTGAGATTATGTGTGGGGAAATAGAGGTCAGGTAGATAAGGTCAGAGGTGTCGGCAGAGCGCAGGTTATGAACAGTCATTTTAGTATTTTGGGCAGAATGTTCTGGGCAGTGGCACCCAGTGGAAGGAATAGAAAGGGGAGAGGTGGATTACCAGGCTGCAGATTGGGGGTTGAATGGACAGAGTCTTGAGGGAAACAGAGAGATGAGGAGGTGATGTATTAATGGAGAAAACTAAATGCCAGGTTGGTAAGGTGTAAAGGGATCCTGGAGAGCGCTAAGCCTGTGACGTGAAGGGTTAAGAGACTGTGTTACACTAGGGAGTGTTCAACTATCTATAAGATAGGGGACCACGAGGAGGAGCATTGATAGTGTTGGGAAGTTATGGGGTAGGTCGTGTCTGTTGAGGAGTGACATCAGAAGTTAGATTGTTGTGTGATGAAGAGATGAGTTCAATAAGAGGTGAGAGGACAGTTCAAGGTGGACATAGTCAGGGATAGCTGGATAAAGAGGACAGATCAACTGTTAGCTTCTTTAAGATGGCTGAGATGGCTGTACTGTTCAAATAAAGATGATAAAATGTAATAGTAGTAGTAGTAAAGGTCATGAGAGAAGAAGGGGAGGTTGTGAAGAGGAGGTGTAGGGACTGTAGAGCAAAGCTTTCTTTGATGTTCCTCTTGTGTTTGAAAAAATGGCGACTTCCTCAGCTGAGATGAAAGGTGTGTTGGGTATCAGAGGAAAGAGAGGGCAGTTACGTTTTATAGCGGATTGTGTTTTTTGGATGGAGATGAGAGTTGAGGACTCGTTCTTGTTTAGCAATGAGTGCAGAATACCTTGTAATACTTGGAGAGTTTGCCCCAGTTTTCTCATCAGATTAACATGCCAGGGCTGCTTATTGATTTGATGAACTCATATGTGTGTGATAGGAGCGAACTAAGATTTTTGTGGTGTTTTAGTTGATACTTCAGCAACTGTTAATGAACATAAGATCAAGCAGAGGAGAGTCAGTGAGTGTGTGAATAGAAGGTAAGCTTCATACAGGGTCTGCTGGATTCTGCATTGGTGAGGGGGTTCCCAGTAGACAAACAGTGCAAATAGATTATGGTCAAACCGGGGGAGAAGTTAAAAGAGTAGATATTGAATAGGGCACGATTATTGTAAGTGGCTCTGAAGGACCACTGAGGGACTGAAGGAGAAGGTAAGTGATAGGGGTTTGGAGGCAGCCGGATGGCATGTGTCAGAGGGGATATTGTCACGCATGATGCGGACAGAGTATACCGGAAAAGAAAGGAGTGTGAAGGTGGAAGGTGGAGGAAGACTGAAGCAGCAGTTATATCATAAGCACAGAACATTTTCTTTACCATATTTGTAACTGGGTCATGGGATGTGAGTAAGTAAAAAGCTGCCATAATGGGGTAAATCACAGGCTGCTGTGCTAGATGTCTGCAATATTTCCAGTTCAGCATAGGAAGGATAGATTATGAGAAGTGAAAAGGTTATGGATGGAGAAAGGTTTGTTGCAGACAGAGCAAGTATCCCAAAATGCCCCAGAGAGATGGAATAGAGAGCCACGGGTCATGGGTCATACATATGGGTTTATAGATTTAAGGTTTATTGTTACGTTTACTATTAATCTGAGCTTTCTGGAAAAGAAAGAGTTAAACAACTTTTGGATGAGGATAATTTTAGTGAGCTCAATTACAGATATACCTGTGTGTAGTCTGGTGTGTATTTTTTACTGACTTCTGCACAGATTAGTAATAGCGAAAGATGATAGTCACATTCACATCTGGCCACTAGGTGGCACCGTGGTATAGCCATTCTTTTATCTGTACCTGATGGTATATATGGTATCTTTCATACTACTATATTGGAGTATAAAATACAGTATAATTTTTATATATAAACTTCTGCTATCTGACACATATGTACTTATTTCTTTCTAATTAACATTTAAGACTATATCACTAGCTTCCAGTAGTATCTATTTTACTGGATACGTCATGATCTTTTGAATAGCTTTCCATGCTGTACCATAGCCATTAAGCTGTTTCCATTATAGTCTATGGGTCATGAATTCCACTCTTGGGTGTCCGTCACTGGCATCTGACACTTTACGGCTATTAGTGAATCTGTTTAATGCATAAGTCTTAAAAAGCTATTGAAAATCTTCTGACGTCTCCTATTATAATTATGACAGATGCCATAAGGTAACATCGGCCACCCATAAGATGTTATATTAAAAATGTACACCTGTAACCTATGCATTGAAGGGGTGGCTGTTGTTTTTTTTTTTTATAAAATCTCTGTGTATCTAGGCTGCAAAATGCAGACAGTTGCCTACCTAGATATCGTGATTCAGCGTCTGGAGAGGCGTGCTGTCTTGGAGCCTGGGCATAATGTCATAACTGGTCATTTACACCCAGTCTCCAGCTTGCCCGCTCCAATGTACAGCTTGCCTGCCCTAGTATACAACATACCCGCCCCAATGTACAGCTTGACCAAACCATTGTACAGCTTGCTCGCCCCAGTCTCAAATATGACCACCTTCATTTTTTCCCCATGCCCACGCTCAGTGCTGTCAATGAAGCGATCCACCTTCTGTATTACTGCCGAAGCCACTTCTCTGAAGGAGATGACTGCGCACATACTGCATCACAGAGTGGTCTTCTTCACAGAGGTCCAGGACGGCTGAAGCTGTAATACAGAAGGTGGATCGCTTCATTGACAACACTGAGTGCGGACACAGAGAAAGAATGAACCTCACTGAAGGTGGTCATATTTGAGACTGGGACGGGCATGGTGTACATTGGTTCGGTCAAGCTGTACATTGTAGTGGGAAAGCTGTAGACTGGGGCTGGCAAGCTGTACATTGTAGTGGGCAAGCTGTAGACTGGGGCTCGCAAGCTGTAGACTGGGCGTAAATGGCCAGTTGTGATGTTATGCTCAAGCTCTAAAACAACACGTCTCTGGTCAGGGGCAGAGCAGCTCCTCCAGACGCTGAATTGTGATTTCTAGGTAATAATGCAAAACACTGACATGGTGTAAATTACCAACTGTCAGCATTTTGCAGCCTAGGTGTAGACACAGAAATTTTAATAAAAGCCCAGACAGCCCCTTAAATACTGGATTCTGTTGTATGCATAAGTGTAATCTACTACACTCTTCGGCTGCGTTCACACGCTGCGTATTTGTCGCGTTTTTTTACGTGCGTTTTTTTAAGGGGAAAAACGTGCGTAAAAAAAAAGCGCGACAGAACAACTTCAATTGCGCTTTTTTACGCGCGTTTCTTCCAGTGCTTTTAATGGGGCCTATGGAAGAAACACGCGTAAAAAACTGGAAAGAATTGACATGTTCATTCTTCTTACGCACGCGTTTTTTGCTCCAAAAACGCTGCGTAAAATTACACGACGTCTGAATGGCATAAAGTGAATGTCCATTCACTTTGCGGGGAAATGCAGACGCACATGCGTTTTTGGAGCAAATACGCGTGTAAAAAAACGCGACAAATACGCAGCGTGTGAACGCAGCCTTCCATAGCTTTTTTTTCCGGTAATATTAATAGGGAGAAGGACATAACAGCACTATGGACGTTTGACCTATACATTGGGAGCTTTCCATGGCTACATGCTAAATGTAATAAAATCCACAATGTGAATATACAATATTCAGATTCATTACCTAACTGAAGCCAAATAGTTGTTAGAAACACCACTGAGGGCTACCGGAAATATATGTAAATATTATTTTCAGGAAAAAGCAGAATAAAAACATTTAATAATTTATAACATGTAAATGAACAAAATAGAGAAATCAAGTACGTAAAGGTGAAGCTAAACGCAAATCACGAAGCCCTCGGCCCTCCAATCTCACTCACAATAATCAAATAAGGAGAAACAGTGAAAGATTATACTGATTTTATTCACATTCACCCATATTATAACCTTTCATATATTGGTGATACATAAAGTATCCAGGAGTCAATATGATTGGGAAAAAACAGGTGACATTTCTATTGGAGATTTAGCTCATTATATCTATTGTGCTGCATTCAGAGTTTGAAAGGCCTTTAAAAAGTTTGTTGGGCTTTAAAGACTCTGCAATTAAAGTCGGTACAACCCATTGATATTGGTGTGTACAGCCGACCATCTGTCCACACACGTGATGTCAGAAATAATAGTGGTCAGGTAGTCTGAAGTAAAATGGCCGATCCTTTAGTTCTCTTGGCTAGGAGCCACTTTCAGAGCTGTCTGAGACTTTCTCCACCTTTCCCATCAAAACGTATGAACGTTTGGCCAAGATATTTACATCTACAGTATTATATATACTGTATATTTCCATCTTTAGGCTTTATGACCCATAAAGGGCTCTGCATTTTACTTTCATACTTCTCTGTTATTTCATACAGAGACCTGCAGTTTTTTTTGTACAAATTTACCGTAATAATAAAATAATTGTGTACTTGTGGCAGGTTCCATCAAATGCGGCATATTTGTAGATACGTATAGGTCGTAGCTCACAAATAGTGTAATGCAGTTACACACACTAGGAGTCTTTTATTTAGTAGTATTTATAGAGAAATCTGACATGTTGCAGTGATGTAATTTTTTACTTGTCTTGGACATTAGTGATCTTTTAAACTAGTAGACCTCCCTATTGTACAGTATAATGTAAACACCCTATTGAATGAATTGGGAGGTTCGGATATAGACAGGTAAACCTGGGGGTGGAAGTTTTCTTAGGCCGGCTTCACACCACGGTGTGATCCAGTCCGGGGCTGTCCGATGTGAATCGGACAGCCCCGGACCAGATTTGCAAACCGAACCAGATATGCCCTCCAATCCGGTTTGCAGCCGGATGCCTCTGATCACAGCCAGAGCTGCTGCAATTTCAAGATCGCGGCTAGCGGGAGCTAGCCGCGGTCCTGAAATCTGTGCAGGGGACAGCTGGTGGTGCTGAAGTTTAGCAGCGCTCGCTGCTAAACTCCAGCACCCGGTATCCGGATCCCAGATCCAATGTTTTTGTCAGACCGAGAGTTAGGGAGTGCTGGATCGCCCCGGATTCGGGAGGATCTGATTTCAGCAGATTTTCGCCCCAGACACAAAAACGTTGCAAGCAACATTTTTGTGTCCGTGAGGAAAATCCGAATTCACCCGGATCCTCCTGGACAGATGGAAACCGGATGGCAGTTAGCTGCCATCCAGTTTCATCCGGCCCCATAGGGCCTGCCCAATGTCAAAATTGGGTTCGGGGCTGTCCGGTTTAGTCCGGACAGCCCCGGACCTGATCATGCCGTGGTGCGAACCCGGCTTTAGGCCATTTAATTAAAGGGAACCTGTCAGCTGGTTCATACTGTTCAAACCACGAAAAGCATAAATTAAACCTGACATTATGATTTCAGCCTGGTAAATATTTCTTTTTTTCTGTGTTTCAGAGAAGACCATATAGTCTTAAGATCTGGGGACCATAGCAAGAGATGAGACTAGTCTAGCTGTGCCCTTGCCGGCTTCTTTCTACACTGTGCATGTTGACAAGCAGGCCTCTCCAATGTGTGTACATAGGGAGATATCTCTCAATTACCTATACTTCTACGTCCATGGCCCCTGGCCAGACCTTCAATCTATATGTTCTCTTCAGAGAATACCATACCAGTTGCAGTCATGCAATCAGGTTCTGCTTCATGCTGCTCGGGTCTACACTTGATCTTTGGATCTTGGCTACTGACTACTGTGAATGTAGCCACAGCTCTGGTGATATATCTTCAAGTATCATTGACACCACAGCATTTATATGAAAGATATATTCTCCTAATAGCTAAATAGTATTAGAGAACTAAGTCTCCAAAATGCCCTACACAGGATTCTGTGGATAATTGCTCCAGGCCGAGGCCCATCAGTAATACAGCAACGCCACTCAATTGGTTCCCAACTTTACCCAGGGATCTTACAGAACACCAAGGACCTATTTACCTTTAACTTCATAGAAATTGAGGAAATTGCTACATTTTTGTCTTTCTGTTACTTTAAACTAAAGAGCAACTAAACCCCGTCTGCATTTTTACAAGAATTGAACCATGCAACTACTCATCACAAGCACGAGTCCTCATCATCCATTAATAATTCTGTTTCTAATGCATCAAAGATCCCGCTTGCACATGTGTACTGGCTGTAGGGTGTGTGATAAACTCATTGAAGTGACTAATTGTGGAAGTCGCAGCTTTGGGGAATGAATCCCAAAGTACTTCTCTGTAAAATTGAAATATACTGATCATCTCTTTTCAGGGTTTCTTTGAAGAAGAGGAAGGGAAAGAATATATCTACAAGGAGCCCAAATTAACCGGGCTATCAGAAATCTCACAGAGGCTGCTCAAGTTGTATAGTGATAAGTTTGGAGCGGAAAACGTGAAGATCATTCAAGATTCCAACAAGGTGGGTAATGTGTACAAGTAACAAGAGTAAGGATATAGGTATAGTTACTCTCTATAGTCCTGTCCTACAGGTCCACATACTGGAAAATGGGTAATACATCCAAATGAATCCTTAATACTGCAGTGATACAACTGGTTTTACTGGAGATGTTGTGTGTCAGAGCTATGCTTTATAATAATAATAATAATAATCTTTATTTATATAGCGCCAACATATTCCGCAGCGCTTCACAATTCAGAGGTTCATATACAAACAGTCATAAGAAACAGTTATCAGAAAATACAATACAATATACCGTATATACTCGTGTATAAGCCGACCCGTGTATAAGCCGACCCCCCTACTTTTGCCCCAAAAATCTGGAAAAACCTATTGACTCGTGTATAAGCCGAGGGTGGACCCCAGCACAGGTATACAGCCCCCAGCAGTGTGGTATACAGGCCTCCCTAGTGGTAGTATACAGCAGCCCCAGTGGTAGTATACAGATTCCCCAGCAGCCCCAGTGGTAGTATACAGATTCCCCAGCAGCCCCAGTGGTAGTATACAGATTCCCCAGCAGCCCCAGTGGTAGTATACAGATTCCCCAGCAGCCCCAGTGGTAGTATACAGATTCCCCAGCAGCCCCAGTGGTAGTATACAGATTCCCCAGCAGCCCCAGTGGTAGTATACAGGAGCCCCAGCAGCCCCAGTGGTAGTATACAGGAGCCCCAGCAGCCCCAGTGGTAGTATACAGGAGCCCCAGCAGCCCCAGTGGTAGTATACAGGAGCCCCAGCAGCCCCAGTGGTAGTATACAGATTCCCCAGCAGCCCCAGTGGTAGTATACAGATTCCCCAGCAGCCCCAGTGGTAGTATACAGGAGCCCCAGCAGCCCCAGTGGTAGTATACAGGAGCCCCAGCAGCCCCAGTGGTAGTATACAGGTGCCCCAGCAGCCCCAGTGGTAGTATACAGGAGCCCCAGCAGCCCCAGTGGTAGTATACAGCAGCCCCAGTGGTATACAGCAGGCCCCAGGGGTACATATAGCAGCCCCCAGGGGGTACCCAGCAGCCCCCTGGGGGTACCAACAGCCCCCTGGGGGTACCAACAGCCCCCTGGGGGTACCAACAGCCCCCAGGGGGTACCCAGCAGCCCCCAGGGAATACCAGCAGCCCCCTGGGGGTACCAGCAGCCCCCTGGGGGTACCAACAGCCCCCAGGGGGTACCCAGCAGCCCCCAGGGGGTACCCAGCAGCCCCCAGGGGGTACCCAGCAGCCCCCTGGGGGTACCAACAGCCCCAAAAGCTGGCACTGTCCCCCCTTGTAAGGGCTTCCCCCCCGCTGCTTATACATTACCATCCCGGTGTTCTGATCGGCGCCGCTCCTCGGTGCTGCTTCTTCATCCTCCCGTCCTCGCTGGCTGCATCCGGGATCTCCGGCCGTCGCGCGATGACGTCATATCGCTGCGACGGCCGGAGATCCCGGATGCAGCCAGCGAGGACGGGAGGATGAAGAAGTAGCACCGAGGAGCGGCGCCAATCAGAACACCGGGATGGTAATGTATAAGCAGCGGGGGGGAAGCCATTACAAGGGGGGACAGTGCCAGCTTTTGGGGGGCATATATGAACTGCTTCCCCCTGCCGCTGATTGACAGGGGGAAGCAGTGCATATATAATGAGCGGCCCCACGTGACGGGGCCGCTCATACAGCAGCCTCCCCCGCCTCCTCCAGCCTCCACAGCCCCCACCACCGTATATGACCCGTGTATAAGCCGAGGGGGGGACTTTTCAGCCCAAATTTTGGGCTGAAAAACTCGGCTTATACACGACTATATACGGTAATACAAAAAACAATACAATACAATGCAAAGCATAATACAATACCATAATTAGAGTAAAATAAAGATAGCCCTGCTCATAAGAGCTTACAATCTAATGAGGTGGGGGGTGGCAAAGTACAGGTGTTTATTTACGATGATGGTATTGTCAACTTGAGGAGATGGGGAACAGATAGGAGCAGCATAAGTCACCACCATCCATTATTTGTGATGCATTTGAGACTGGTGGAGTGGATAGGCTATGTCTAGATCACTTTGACTAGGGATCATGGTAGACCGCCCTAAAAAGAGGTGTTTTTAGGGATCGCCTGAAACTATGTAAGTTGTGGATAGACCTAATTTCTTGGGGTATAGCATTCCAGAGAATTGGTGCAGCTCGGGAGAACTCTTGGAGCTGGGAGTAGGAGGTTCAGATTAATGCAGAAGTGAGTCTAAAGTCTCTTCCAGGGCGAAGAGAATGGGTGGGGTGATAGACAGAGATGAGGGTAGAGACGTAGGGTGGTGCTGCACTGTGAAGAGCTTTGTGGGTGAGAACAAGCAGTTTGAATTGGATCCTATAGTGTATAGGTAGCCAGTGTAATGATTGGCATAGAGCAGAAGTCTCTGAGTAACAGTTAGCTAGACAGGTGATCCTGGCTGCTGCATTAAGGATGGATAGGAGAGGGGAGAGTCTAGTGCGGGGGAGGCCATTTAAAAGAGAATTATAATAGTCAAGGCGGGAGTGAATCAGTGAGGATTTTGTGGTTTGCAAAGTGAGAAATGGGCGAATTCTAGAGACGTTCTTCAGGTGCAAGCAGCAAGAGCTGGTGAGAGATTGTATATATAGGGTGAAGGAAAGATCAGAGTCAAACATAACACCCAGACAGTGAGCCTGCTGACTCGGCATATTGTGGTGCCTCACACTGAGAGAGAGATGTCAGATTTTGGGAGATTAGTGGAGGGCAGAAGCAGTAAAAGTTCAGATTTGGAAAGGTTGAGTTTCAGATAGAGAGCGGACATGATATTGGAAACTGCAGTTAGACAATCATTGTTGTTCTTTATTAGAGCGGGAGTAAGGTCAGGGGAAGAAGTGTATAGTTGTGTGTCATCAGCATAAAGATGGAACTGAAAGCCAAATCTGCTGATGGTCTGTCCAATCGGGGCCATGTAGAGAGAGAAGAGAAGAAATCCAAGGACTGAACCATGAGGGACCCCAATAGTGAGAGGAAGGGTAGGGTCACACTTGAGCCCTGGATCCGTTAAAAGCATCAGTTTTTCAACTTAGAATTCTTGAAAAACTGATGGTTTTAATGGATCCATAGGCTCCCATGCAAAAAACGCAGTGTCAAAATGCACTGCTAAAAAACGCAAAGCATTTTTTTAACTTGGGACCCTATGGGAAACGCATTCGTTAACGCATGGTACATATAGGTACCATGCGTTAACGCATAGCGTTTTTGGGATGCAATCACGACAATCTCCAAAAACGGGATCAGGTTTGGAAAGGCAGAAAAACGGACTGCCAAGTGTGACCCTTGCCGAAAAGGGGAGGAAGTGGAGCCAGCAAATGATACACTGAAAGAGCGGTCAGAAAGATAGGAAGAGAAACAGGAGAGAGCCGTGCCCTTGATGCCGATGGAGTGCAGCATGGAAAGTAGGAGATAGTGGCTAACAGTGTCAAAGGCTTGTGAGACAGTGCGGGGGATCATATGCGAAGGGCGCTATGTCTCCCCCAGAATGCGCACTGTCACGTATTGAGCCCGGTGTAGGGTATGAGAGAAAGGGACGGTCCGCTCCCTCCGCTCCGGGTCTTGCAAGGTCCCGGAAGGAGACACGGAGTTAAAAGCCTGAGCAGGAGGCAGTGCGGGGCCCCCCTTGTACACAGAATTGTGCCTTAGCTGCAGGAGCAGCAGAGATATACACAGGAGAGGTCTAGAGTTCCAGAGGACCGTGTGCTAGACTAACACGGCCTAGCCCAGGAGGGCTGGGAGCTCGGCGTGACCTATAACGGAGGCCTTTGGCCTGAAGGACCCGGGGTACGTTATATGAACTGTGTCTTGTGTACCCGGCTGCGACCCGGATTCCGGCAGACTGTGCCATCGCTGTGTGTACCAGCAATAAACACCGGGTCCTGTTTGAACCACTACCGGGCTCCACGTGTTTCCTGACTTGCAATCCAGGCGCTGCCCCACAGGCTGCAGAGAGATCAAGAAGAATAAACAGAGTGTGGTCACCATTACGTTTTGCTGACAGAAGGTCATTGGTCACTTTGGTGAGGGCAGTTTCTGTAGACTGTGGGGGGCGGAAACCAGACTGTAATAGATACAGAAGAGAGTGAGTGGAGAGGTAACGGGTAGGTGGGAGTAGACCAGGTGCTCCAGGAGTTTAGAAATGAAGGGGAGATTGGAGACTGGTCTGTAGTTGTTTGTGCAGGATGGGTCGAGATAAGTTTTCTTTAATAATGGAGTAATGATAGAGTGTTTGAAGGAGGAGGGGAAGATGCCAGAAGAGAGGGAGAGATTGAAGATTTTGGTTAGGTGAGTGGTGACCACCGGAGAGAGATACTGCAGTAGGTTTGAGGGGATGGGGTCAGCGGTGCATGTTGTGGGACGAGAGGAAGAGAGGAGCCTGGAGACTTCTTCTTCTGTGACTGGGAGAGTGAGCCGGAGGGAATGTGGGGAGAGGTAGGGGTGAGGCTGGTTTCACTTCACGTTTTTTGTGATCCGGGCCGATCCGATGAGAACTGGATAGGCCCGGATCACATTTCAGTCCCATAGTTTGCCTATGGGGCTGGATGGAGCTGGATGGCAGCTATCTGCCATCCGTTTTCCATGTGTCCGGGTAAATCCGGGAGGACTCAGATTTTTCACCCGGACACAAAAATGCTGCATGCACGATTTTTGTGTCCGAGGAGAAAAATCTCCCCAAACTGGATCCACCCGGATTCTCCCAGATCCTCCTGGATCCGGGGCAATCCGGCACTCCCTAACATGGGAGCCTATAGGGCCAGATTGCCTCGATCCGGGAGGATCCGGGAACCACACACCTGCGGCCACACGCCGCTGTTATTTCAGGACCGCGGCTAGCTCCCCGCGAGCCGCGGTCCTGAATCATCAGCAGCTTCAGCTGCGTGCGGCTGCACACCGGACCGGACGGCATATTAGCCCTCCGGTTCTGTGTGCTGATCCGATCCAGGGCTGTCCGGTCCACAGCGGACAGCCCGGATCGGATTAAAACGTGATGTGAAACCAGCCTAACAGCGATTTGAGTTTTGAAGTGGATTTCCTGACGGATGTTTTCTATTTTCTTAGTGAAGTAAGAAGCCAGATCATCAGCACAGAGGTCAGTGATAGGGACCTGCATTTTAGGACTGAGGAGAGAGTGGAAGGTGTCAAAGAGTTTCTTTAGAATTCAAATAGAATATGCGATTCTAAGGTAGAGCGCAGGTATGAGACGGGATACTTTAATCTTTATCTCCGTAACTTTATTCATAAAAAGCTCCAGACCACAACATGTTTCGACGTACAGACGTCTGTACGTCGAAACATGTTGTGGTCTGGAGCTTTTTATGAATAAAGTTACAGAGATAAAGATTAAAGTATCCCGTCTCATACCTGCGCTCTACCTTAGAACCGCATATTCTATTTGAATTCTATTAATCTAATTCCATTGTGGAAAGCGGTGACAGAGCTGCAGGAGGGATAGGGTTAATGGATCAACCTGGTGTTTCCTGACCTAACCCTGGAGAGAGTGTGGACAGCACGAGGCCAGGAGCAGAGGTGATGGAGGATACAGGAGCACTACAGATCCAAGGCTGGCAGCCTGAGCCACAAACTACACTCACAATCTGGTTGTGCGGATCGGGCACAACCTTTAAAGGTTAGTTTACTTATAATACGACCACTTTAAAGACAGGAGAGATCCACAGGTGGCACAACACTAATTTTTTTTTTTATTTAAAGAGTTTCTTTGGGTTGTTGGATAGTGAGGAGACCAGGGTGGTGAAGTAGGTCTGTTTGTCGAAGTGGAGGGCAGAGTTGTAAATTCTCAGCATAAATTTATAGTGAATGAAGTTTTCTGGTGTGCGGGTTTTCCTCCATAGACATTCAGCACTCCTAGAGCATCGTTGGAGGAATCGAGTTAGTAATGTGAGCCAGGGCTGTTTAACAGTAGAGGAGCCATCGCTGACACTGTAGGTGCTGAACCTCTGTGCATGCAGATTTAGCTGAGACATCAATGAACAGTTGTGTACATTGTTGACAGAATTCATTGTAAAACCCATATGTATGGGTGCAGCCCAAGAGTCCTCTTTCATCAAGCAGGTAGGATTAAAACCCAATTGTCCCCATGAGATCAGTCATGTCAGCTGTGTATGTGATCTGTTTATTTCCAGTTTTCCACCATCCATTGTTAAAATCACAGATATCACAACTATAACACTGGTCAACAGCATTTTTGGTGCCAAAGATATTTCATTGAATTTAGGGTAACTTTGGGGTGCTGATTCTGAATATGTCATCAGTTTTGCCAGATTGGTTCAAGTTTTTGAGATTTTTCGTAAAATGTGTAAAAAAAAAAGACGTTTTTTGCTACACGCGCATTAACTTTATTGATATTGTCATGAATACAATAAATTTAACAAAGTAAATGTTGATTTTAGTTTATTTTAACTAGTTTTAGACAGTAATCTTCAAAAATGAACAAGACATGAAAGATAGACATTTAATCGCTGGAAAAGCGCTTTTTATATGATTTCCTTCTATGTGAGCTATTGGGGCAGTCACGCTGTAGATTCCAGCAGTAATCAGCCATCATATGTCTGTCCCATCTGCCTTGATACCTTTCCTCCATCACCATAATATCCTGATGAAATCTCTCCCCTTGTTCTTCGCTAAAATCTCCAAGGTTTTCTGGAAATCTGTCCAAGTGACTGTGAAGATAATGCAATTTAATGCTCATGTGTACACCCAGATTTCTAAATCTCAATAGCATGTTTTGTACCAGTTCTTCATAATTGTCTGCCTTTTGATTTCCCAAGAAGTTCTTCACTACCAACACAAAACTACACCATGCAGCAGCTTCAATGTCATTCATTTCCTTAGGAAAATTTGAATCTTTAATGAGTTTCCGAATTTGAGGACCATCAAAGGTTCCTGCCTTCAGTTTTTCGCTACTAAGACCAGGGAAAGATCTGCAGATGTACATGAAGCAATTACCATCTTTGTCTAATGCCTTGACGAACTGCTTCATTAATCCTAACTTTATGTGAAGTGGTGGTAGAATGATTTTTTCCCTGTCCACCAAAGGTTCGTTCACTATGTTTGATGCTCCTACTGTCAAGGTGTCCCTTGGAGGCCAATTCAGTTTCTCCCAGTGCTGATGTTTTGCTCTACTATCCCACATGCAGATGAAGCAAGGATACTTTGTGTATCCACTTTGCTGTCCAAGTAAAAAGTTGACCATTTTTAAATCAACACATATCAGCCACGAATGTTCATGGTAGCACAGTTTCTCCAAGACCATTTTGACATTTTGGTATTGTTCTGCAAGTTTAGTTGAGTGAGCTACTGGAAGAGATGCACACTGATTGCCATTGTTCAACAAAACACATTTCAAACTCCTTTTAGAACTATCTATGAAAAGCCTCCAGTCTACAGGACGATATACTTGTAAACCCATTTGCAGCATCAGGCCAGGAATATCCTTACAATGTACAAGTAGGTCATCTTCACAGAAAAATGGAAGAAGTGCTTCTTCTCTGGTCCTGTAAGATGTAATTTTAGTTCCAGGCGTCAGACAATTTTTTTCACTTAGCCTTGAAGCTAAAAGTTCGGATGCACTTTTTGAGAGGTTGAGGTCTCTTATTAGATCGTTGAGCTCTCCTTGGGTAAATTGCGTAGGTGTTCTGAAACTTCCTTCATATTCTAGTTCACTTCCAGAACTAATGCTTAGCTCCATACCCTGCATTTCATCATCATCATCAGGTGGGGGAAGGTCAGGTAACATGGTAAACACAGGTACAGGCACATCTTCACAATGAGGGACAGGCCTTCTTGCAGATTCCATGTTAGGATACTCCCATTTTCGTTTCTTATGCTTATTGAATCCTTGTACTTGCACTGCACAGAAATAACAGTCATCATGATGATTTTTTTGCTCTCTCCACACCATTGGAACACCAAATTTGAAGCTTGTTCTTTGTCCTTTGCTCCATTTTCGTAATAATTCGATACATGCTTTGCACACTATGTGTGGTGCCCAAAACTTGTCTTGGTCCCCAAGCATAACCCCAAAATAGGCAAAATACACTTTTTTAACGAAGTCTGTTATGTTTCTTCTATGTTTTGGCAGTGTATATTCACCACAAATGTAACAGAATGAGTCTGGATCGTTAAGACAACTTCTTCTTGATGAGTTCATGCTTTTCACTGGAAAACAGACAACAACATAAAGTTAGTGCAAAAATCAAGCTATGAACAAACTTTTAGAACACTAATTAACACAAAACTATATTGAGAACTGCTCAGTTCAAGTACTAATCCAAAGAAATTAATGAGATGATGCGTCGCATTTACCAACAAGTGCTATAAATAAGATACCAAAAATCTCAAAAACTTGAGCCAATCTGGCAAAACTGATAGCATATTCAGAATCAGCACCCCAAAAATACCCCAAATTCATTAAAATATTTTGGGCACCAGAAAAAAAAATTTTTTTTGTTGACCTGTGTAATCATTGTATTTGTGCCAAACGATATGGTGGTACAACTGTTTTTTTTTTTTACTTTCAGCAGGATTTTGCTTTCTGCCAGGACTAGTGCTGAATTCTGCCCCCTCCACCCTACTTCTCCAGAAAATGTTTCATGCACAATCAGCTCAGATAACGGGCATGGTAATGGGGATAGCATTGGAGATGAGCGCTGGCCATTTTAATATTTTCTTATCTAATGTAAATGCCTTGGAAATCACATTGTTGTTGAATAGCACAACATCATAAGAAGTGTTATCTAGAGTGTGCATCAGCTGTAAGACTTGTAAAAGGACTTATCATGTTCTAAGGTGGAAAACTGTGATATCATCTCACCTCTTTCTATAATAATTCCTTAATGTTCCTTCAGGTGAATCCTAAGGATCTGGATCCCAAATTTGCCTACTTTCAAGTAACATATGTCACGCCTTACTTTGATGAGAAAGAGCTTGAAGAAAGAAAAACTGATTTTGAGAGACATCATAATATTAACAGATTTGTATTTGAGACCCCATTCACCTTGTCAGGGAAGAAACATGGTGGAGTGGAGGAACAATGCAAGAGGCGCACTGTACTGACCAGTAAGTGACCCCTGTCCATGTACACACAATTTGGGCAGGACAAGAACAAGAAACTACGAGATAGGTAGCCCAACTTCAGTCCTTCTCTGCACCACGTGACTAGATCACTCAGAAGTACATTGAGTGATAGCGACTGTCAGGCTATGTTCGTTCACACTGTGCTTTTTGATCCATTTGGGGGGGGGGGGGGGCGTTTTTCTCACTTTTTCGGCTGCAAAAAAGGATCAGCTTTTCAAAAAAATGCATCAGATAACAGATCATCCTCTTCTGATCCTTTTTCGATCCGTTTAGTCAGTGCTTTTTCTGGTGCATTTTTTTCCATATACAATGGTTTCAATGGGAAAAAGTGGATCAGATAAAAAGCCACAGAAACTGATATGCTCATTCTGAGGATCACTTTTCTTCGGAAAATGCAGCAGATTTTAAATGACCAGACTGAACAGCAAAACTTGAAGACCCATTGAGTTTGCTGGGATTCCATTTGAGTGATGCGTTCACTGCATTGTCACTGAAAAAACGGATCCAAAAAAGGATCAAAAATGCACAGTGTGAACATAGCCTTAGCTGTGACTTCCACTCAGTCAGAGCTGAGGTCATAAAATGGTGGAGAAGAACCAGGGGTGCATCAGAAACAGCAGAAGGAGCAGGCTGTCAATGGAAGTCTTCAAACAAAGGCAGACATCTTTCTGGGATGATTTAGTGAATCCTGCTCTGAGCAGGGGATTGGACCAGATGGCCCAGGAGGCCCCTTCCAACTCTACCATTGGTTCTAAGACAGCCACAGGTAGGTATTTTATTACATAGAAGGAACATATGAGTACTGATGCCTATCCGATGGCAAAATAAAAATACCCGGTGTGGTACTTTAAACTATACAGTGTTTAAAAAGTGCCAGATTTACAGTATTACAGTTGCTTATGCAGCTTAAATTTTTCTTTGCTAAGTAAGCCTATGTAACCACATTGTTGTTAAAACCTTGGATGGAAAATGACTGTACAGTTGTGATCATTGTTAGACTCGTAAAAGGCATTAGCATGTTCTAATTGGAAAAGCGGGATCCTCTCTCCTCTTTCTATAAAATCATAATGTTACCTTCAAATCTAGTACATGCATGCAAAACCAGAATTACAACCATTATAGCGCTTACTTGAAGAAAATGCTTGAAGATCAGATCACTCGATTTTGGGGCCAAAACAGATTTACAAAATTGTATTGAGACCAGTTCACCTTTATTAGAGAATTCATGTGCAGTGTAACCAACTGCAAGAGGCGCACTCCGGTTTTCAGTAAGGACCCCAACCCTATGACACACAAGTTGGAGACAAAATCAGAAACTAGGGAAAGGACCCCAACTTCGTCCTTCACACATGTTGCTAGATCCTCAGAGTCATTGGTGATAGCGCTGTCAGGCTTTGTTCGTTCGTTCACTGTGCTTTTGATCCATTGGGGGGCGTTTCTCACTTATCGCGGCAAAAAGGATCAGCGTTTTCAAACTAGCATCGCTACTTCATCCCAGAACCAGTTTTTGATCCGTAGTCAGTGCTTTTTCCTGGTCTTTTTTCATGACAACCGGTTTCAAGATTAAGTGTCAATTAAATACGCACAGAAATCTAATTAACAGTTGCAAGTATTTTATTAAAAATGCAGATTTTAAATGCCCAGGTGAGCAGCTCTTGAGCCATTGCTTCTGGATTCCATTGAGTGATCTTGCACTGCATTGTCACTGAAAATACGGATAAAGGTAAATGTACGTTTGAACAAGCCTTATGGTGCTTCAGTCGGCTCAGACTGGGGTCTTTACGATGGGGGAATGACGTGGCTGGTCATGAACGATGAAGGAGAGCGCAATGGAAGTCTCAACAGGAGACTCTTCTGGGAACTCCTGAATCTCTCACAGGGTTGACCAGAGAGCCACGTGGACCTCCAGATCTGCACAGGTCAAAGCAGCAGGTAGGTATTTTATTATCATAGATATGATTTAGTACTTGGCTATGATTTAAATATAAGAATGACCAGTGTATTATACTTTAAATATACATGGTTCGACACAAGTGCAAATTTGCGTTTAGAGTGTTTAGCAGCTTTCTTTGCCTCTTGGCAGACGCAGAGTATTCGTAAACAATTAGTGACTATTATTGTAATTGAGCCGATTTTCTCCAAAGTTATGCACGTATTTGTGTTAGGCCACACTCTCAATAATCCCATCCTTGTTGGCAATAGACAATAAGGATGTTGAAATAAAACATGATAAAGAAAAACCAAAATCCAACTGTGTGAATGCAGCTAAGACAGTTTTTTGATACATATAAAACAACAAATCTTCCCCAATTCGTAGTTTAAATTTTTTGCTCAGTAATTCCTGTATTTTAGCTGCTGATAATGCTGTAGGTCTCGGGGATGATGGGAACTTCCCAGCAAGACATTAGGAATAGAAAAATCATCAGGATAGAAAGAGAAAGGGGAATAGCATTCTAAAATAATATTTGTACACCCAGGAGCTTGTCCACCATGTTACTGCCCTAAATCTATAGACATCCATCCTATACATGTACTGGACATGGACGAGCTAAAAGATTAGATTGTAGTAATGCTCTAAATTAGCAAAGCCATTGTTACCTGCTCCCCATATGTACAGTTACAGTGCGAATAACAGTTGGAAAATCTTTGCCTATGACCATTTCACAGACTCCTTTTCTTCTGCAGCCAGCCATTCATTTCCATATGTTAAAAAAAGGATACAAGTAATCAGCCAACAAGCACAGAACTGAATCCTATTGAGGTGGCAATAGATGAGATGTCCAAGAAAGTCCAAGAGCTGCATCAGCTTTGCACAATGGATGACGTGGATATGATAAGACTACAGCTGAAGCTTCAGGGAAGTGTTAGCGTCAAGGTGAGAAGTGCAAATAGCTCAAAAAAACCTATACTTCTGCCTTGTTCTCTTCTGCCTGATTATTAAAATGTCAAATATATTATAGCATAATAGTCAAAAATTATTGAGCTATTTATATTATATATATATATATATATATATATATATATATATATATTATATATATTTTTCCAGTTTTTCAAAATGTCAGTAAGAACATCTGCTCCTAAATCCTTCCTGGATTTGTCATGGGGCAGTGTATTATATGTACTTGGCTAGGCAGTGTTTCCATTTTGATGAGTTGAAGGCAACTCTTGGCTTCTATGCTCCATCTCTGCTCATCTTACCATCACAGTTGACCGTTATCGAAGACGTTGCGATCCTTCCTCTTACCCAATTGTCATTCCAGCAAATCAATTTCAAGAGACTCAATTTTACTTGCTTCCTTGTGTATCCCATACCTTAACAGGTTTCTATCAATGTCATTCACTTCACCTGTCACTGGTTTTATTGTTACGGCTGATTGATGTAGAGTGCATTCAGAAACTAGCATTTATTCAACACTTCAATCAATAAAGTTATATAAGTAAGTGTGGCAGAATATTTCACATTTCCATAATCTGTAATTACAACACAAGTATGTGGAAGGTTTTGGACTTGGGTAATATTTTCTAAGTTCCTGACAAATTTGTCAAATGTCTGAAATGACAAATGATATATAAGATAAAAGAAAATTTACTCTGCCAATCTATTGCTCTGCTATTGCAGCGCTGCTGCTCTGGTCCTCCCCATGGTCATTGTGCACTTGGATACAGTGAGTGATATGACATCAACCATACATAACAGCTGCAGCCAGTCGCTGGCCTGAATAGTATATAAAACATCCTCTTTCTGGTCTGACAAGGTTATTTATCGAACATGAGATAGTCCCTTTGAATGTCAGTAGACCATTATGATCTGCATCTGTAAAGTCACAAATTTAGCCTCCCTTAGGACAACAGGTTTCATCCTCATGTAAAAAACATCACCGATAGGCTACTGGGACCCAAGTAATGAAATTTTCGACCCATGGAACAATGCTGTGATTCTTCCTGTTACATACCTTACTGCGAAGAAAATATCTTTACACCAATAATGTGATCCCTCTCGCGTCGCAAAGTGAGTAATAGACACATTCCATTAAAAACGATACGACCAGTATGTTTGACAGAATGTGGAACTTTACACCTGTTAAAATGATCCTGTGGAGAATCAATCATCAATTGAGCACTGTATACAGCTTATTGGAACTTAAGTCTTGATGCTTGGAAGATAATCTGGTTCAATGAGCACTCACTGAGTCATTAAGATTCTGTTTAGGATTAATGGTTCTTAGAATTAAGAAAAGTGAAGAGGCGTCTGAGATATTTGTTAATTGATCCTGATTAATAATGCTACGTGAACAAGTTTCCTCCTTCATAATTGCCATCTATCTTGTGCCAATTTAGGGATTTATTCAATAAGCTGATCTCGATGTTGGCATGCATCTTTATACTGCCCCCAACCAATAGGAAATGAAGGAAGCAAATTATCCTAAATATCTTGAGACTGGAATATTGCTCTTTGTGATAAACCTAAATCTCTAATAGTGTACTTTGATAAGATTTAACTGCGCGATTCTTACATATCTCAGAAAGTCTTCTTTGCCTAAACCGATGAGCCCTACTTTTCTGGATTTTAGGATTTTGAGAATTAGTGGATTGAAGTAAAGTAGGTTTTTGACAAATATTCAGGGCTGTCAAAAGAATCCTTCTACAAAAGCAGATATAGCATTGGTGCAATTTGTGCAGCTGCACAGGGGCCAAAGAGGTAAGGGGGCCCTGCCATTCAAAGTAGGTGGAATTGTGAATTTTGATGAGCTATTGGGCTACAAAGGGCCCATATACTGTTCTTTCAAAGGGCCCTATTCTGTCTATTTCCATTCCTGCCCTTCCCTTTATAAGCAGTGCAGTTCTTAGAAGAGACTGAGAGCTGTTGTAATGAATCATCTTTTAGAAAGCAGCTGTAATACCTTTTCCTTAAGGGGGCTGCCATGGAAAGCTACTAAAGGCACTAAAGTCCTGCACAAAATACAGAGGGCCCCAATTTAGAATGACCATCAATTTCTGAGCCGGTCTTGATGAAAGGAGCAGTTAGATACTCCTGATTAATTAAAAGGTGCAAGCCTCATTAAGTAACAGGAGGTTTTGATGAGTGGCTTGCGCCTCTTGCTCCACACCAGCCCTCTTATTTGAGTCCCTGACTGGAGTAAGTTTTCTTGAGCAGGGAACGCCATGCCCATCCCGCCCCAGCTCCATTATTTTGTTGAAGCTGGAGAAACTGGAAAATGCCAAAAGTCTCAATTTTTGCTCGATTCCGAGTTGCACCAGAATATTGCAATTTTTAAAATTGATTTATGCCAGAATTTTGCAACATTGCTTCAATGAATAGGACCAAAAAAGTCGATTGGGGCACCTTATAGTGTTTAGGTGTCAAATAAATAAAATCCTGCCCAATCCGCTTGCAGGATGGTGAATCCCCCATATGTTATGCTGCTTTAAGAGAAGGGTTTTTTTTCTGAATAAAAGTTTTGTTTGTGGAGATCTATTGAAATATTTTGTTCAAAGGAGAGCTGACATTTTATCCTTATCGGAATTAAATGTAATATTTCCTATGTTTCTTCATATTTTGTGTAGATATTTATTTGCTTCTTTATCTTCTAAATGAGAACATTTCTGTGCTGACGTCTAATTTGCTGGGTTTCAGGTAAATGCCGGGCCGATGGCATACGCTAGAGCATTTTTAACAGAGACAAATGCCAACAATTACCCAGAAAGCCAAGTAAAGCATTTGAAAGAAATATTCAGGTAACATAATAAACAAAGCACAATTATATATTCGAAAAGAAAACAAAACTAGGGACATTTGTATGAATGATGGAATGAGAAGTTCTTTACTGATATTTGATGGCCCCGCAATATACAGAGTGAAATTATTTGTTATATTGTCAGATTGACATTATGGAGCCAAATCAAGCTATAATAGCTAGCACCAGGGCTGTGGAGTCAGTAAGCCAAACAACGATTCCGACTCCGACCCCACAGCCCTCCCATCACTGCAATCTCATCCTTCCAATAACTTGGTATTTGTATGGCCAAAATAAAAAATGACAGTTCTCTGTTGGTGAACCTTTCTGTTCTCCAGATATTACAGCTAAAACAAAATATTAGAAATAAAGGGCTTCTGTGGCCGTATCCAGACCTACCTGTGATTGAGAATGCACAGGCAGAAGTTACTGCCATGTGTAACCTGTCAACTTTGAAAAGGTATTTGTTTGTTAGAGCTTTTTGTAAATTTTATTACGAAATTTTTTAAACTTAAAAATTAAATAATAATAATAATATATAATGATAAGTAACATTAGTAATTTAAAGTCATATATAGGGGTGTAACTACAAAAGGTTCAGGGGTTGCAATTGAACCCAAGCAGTGGAGCCTAGGGAACACCAAAAGTCCTTTTAGCCTATAGCAAACAGAACTATTGCTATTAAAGATTTGCAATAATTCGGGACCCCATTGGAGCTTTCACATTGAGGGCCTTGAGTTTCAAGTTGAGGCCACAGGTCATAACAATAGCAATAGCCATATTTTGGTAATATATTGTCTTCCTTCCATTAACACAACAAATGGTGTTCATATTGACCAGTATGCAGCCTAAAAGCTATTGCTCTGCCTTTTGCCATTTAACTATGTTCTTCTTTAATGCGCTTTTTCCAGACAATTTGCAGATACGTGTGGCTTGGCTTTAGAGGTAAATGAGCGCCTCATAAAGGAAGATCAACTGGAATACCAAGAAGAGATGAAGTCTCATTACAGGGAAATTCTGACAGAACTCTCTGAAGTCATGAATGAACCGGTGAGAGGATAAAAATAACCTTGCATTAGTAAAGATGGGGAATATTCTTAGCTAATGAAACACTAGTGCCAAATGTCTGAAACTGTCTGGCCTTAAATTTCACATTTCTTTGTGGATGTTGTCTGTGACCTCTTCATTGTCAAGTATATCAAATATCCCTGTCTGTGAAGATGACTCTCATCTATCATTACCCAGAGTGAAATCTAGGCAGACCACAAATAGCCTGGGGGGAACAGTATCGAGAGATTGACAGTGATGTAGTAAACTGGTGTGCGGTTAGGATAGTGACGTACCACTGTATCTGTATAGCTACCCTCACTATGATGTTGGCTTGTTGCAATCAACTTTCTCCATTGGGACTAACAAAAGCACTTAAATATAATTATAGCTTCTACAAGGAAGCTGTATATAACCTAGAACAGGAGGAGTCGGTGAACTTATCAATGGCTTTGTTTTTGCGCTCCTAAAATAGAGCAATCAGAGATTTTGGCATGTGCAATATTATGCTAAAGTTTATGACCTTTCACGTAGCTTTTTTAAGAACTGTGGATTAAAGTGGGTCAGGGTAGGTGAAATGACATGAGGCCTTTAACAGTCCAAGTTAAGACACAAATCCATGACTTCTTATAATACTTAGATTTGTGCTGAACAAACAACAAAAAATGCATCACATTCTTTAAGAGGTGTGAGCACATGGATAAATTTGGCTTAAGACTGGCATAGGAAATACCGGTTTGTCCAGTCAGTAATTTATCTCCACCTTTTTTGTGCAACCATTTTACAAAACGCCTTGTTCCTTACCCACATCCTAATCTCTCCTTACAATGCTCTTATGCAGGTAGTTCTACTCCAATTCATTTTAATCTGTTGTTCATTGTCATTAAGGGGAATCTGTTGACAGGTTTTTGCTATGTAATCTAAGAGCAGCAATTCTTATAGTTATACCTCCGTCAATTCTGTCAGCTAAACCCAAACAACGAGAAGCGGTGAGAAAAGATGAATAGTGGAATTACATAAATAAATCCATTTGACTGCTTATTGCTGTGGGCATTAAACTTGCCAACACGAACTCCACTCTCCTGGTGATGATAGTATACTTTCTCAGCATTCATTGGGTTTTATATCCGGATGTTCATTTATGTTCATTTTTCTGTTAGGCAAAAACTGATTATGCGCAATAGAAAATAATAGGAGTAAATAGAAGCATAGATGCAAAGACTGATAAAATATTGATGCATCTGTATTTTAAGCACCCTCCATAGGCTTTAATTGCCATATTTATTTACTATACTTGGTTATATGGCGCCATTAATTCCACACCACTTTACAGATATCATCACCACTGTCCCTATTGGGGCTCACAATCTAAATTCCCTATCAGTATGTCTTTAGTGTGTGCTTTGAAACCAGAGGAAACCCACGCAAACACTGGGGAGAACATACAAACTTCTTGCAGATGTTGTCCCTTGATAGGAATTGAACCAAGATCCCCAGTGCT
Source organism: Allobates femoralis (assembly GCA_033576535.1). Classification (NCBI taxonomy): domain Eukaryota; kingdom Metazoa; phylum Chordata; class Amphibia; order Anura; family Aromobatidae; genus Allobates; species Allobates femoralis. The sequence goes on along the minus strand of JARQOC010000001.1, from coordinate 124,603,735 downwards.
GTAAGACTGCAGAGCTAACCACCGAGCCACTGTGCTGCTGTAAAACAGATACAGATGACAATAGCTAACACTGTTTAAAAAAAGAAGTGAAAAAAACTTTCATGTGCACAGAACCGATAAAAATCACCATCAACCTACCAAGACATGGGGAGGTGATTTGCTATGCACAGGTGAGGTTTGCATACGTAGATTGATGGTGATTTTTATCGGTTCTGTGCACCTGTGTTTGCTTCATTTATTGGGGTCTGACTGCATCCTGCCTAAGCGCTGTGTTGGATTTGTTTCTGGCTGCAATTGGTGAGTTTTCTGATGCTGCCATTTTTTGAGTATTTTTGTTAGGACTCGTAAGCATGGGGATCCGTGACGTGGATTACGAGCTTAAAGTGTCTTGGCCAAAACATCTACCAATACCCATAAAAAAAATTTTTTGTTTATCATAAAAAAATTCTTGCACATTTTTATCATCTTTGCGGGGTGTGGCTGGGCCCAATGGGGCGTCATTCATCCAGTGGTGCAGAGGTATCATGATGGGCTGCCCATTTGGTTTGGTGGCAGGACCCGTGGGTAGCTATCAGACACTCTACATCATTTGTATCATTTTGAATAGTGTCCTTTGTATGCAAACCTAACCTGTGCATAGCAAATCACTTCCGCCATGTCTTGGTAGGTTGATGGTGATTTTTATCGGTTCTGTGCACCTGTGTTTGCTTTATTTATTGGGGTCTGACTGCATCCTGTGTAAGTGCTGTGTGGGATTTATTTCTGGCTGCTAAATTTGGGTGAGGGGTTAGCAAGAATTGCGGTCTGGCTGTACACAATGTACAGCCAGGTATATTACTCTCTCTAAAACACACCAGTTGTTTTCAAAGAGAAAAAAACTGTTACTATCCAGCAGACAATAGCCGGAGACTAGACTAAGCTTTCCCTGGCCCTGGCTGGCTCTTCCCAGTGCTGATAGATATGACTGAGAGGTCTCGCCCTTTGTTAATGTGATAGAGAGACCTGTCCACCACTTGAATTAGCGTTGGGAACAGATCACCAAAGTATTTTCTCTGAAACTCCAAAGCATTTCAGAGAATAATATAACTGTATGTAATTGTACAGCCAGGCTGCGATTCATACTGTCCACAGTTTGGGCAGCATTACTCACATTATGGCCACTTTACACGCGGCAACAGGAAGATAGAAAACGGCAGGTGTCGGAGACAATTGTACCTTTTACCTTCAAAACACCTTGCAGATACCTGAATTACACGAAGCCACTTCAAGGTGTTTTGAAGGTAAAAGGTACAATTGTCTCCGACACCTGCCGTTTTCTATCTTCCTGTTGCCGCGTGTAAAGTGGCCATTAAGGTTCCTTTTAAGGGCAAAAATGAAGAGCATTTTTACGGATCCTTTTGCAACACTCATGAACTATGTGCAAAATGTTGAAGAGTTTGGTGCAAAAACATCAACAAACAGTAAAGAAAAGTGACTTGACAAAAATGTTAAATGATGAATTGTGTTCAATATCATCTGAATGAACCATGTAATATGTTCGGGTGAGATATTGACTGTAGACTGGCACATTAGCATTTAAAATCTTTGTTGGGGTTATAGATGTTAAATTAACTGTTTATTTCTACTTTTCTTATCACATAAACTCTTGTGTTATTGTCCATTCTCCCTGTATAACACCATGCACATGAACTTTCTCTCCTGTTCATCGTAACACATATGCATGTTGAATACTCATGGTTATATGTTTATTTTTGACATGGAGAGATACTCGGATCCCAGTCTTGTGTTAATGCATTCTCTCTCTTCTCTCAGCTGTCATGTGACCCTTGCCTGTTCCGCTTCTCTTCCTCTTTGTCTAACATTTCACTGAGTACTTTAGGGAATATCGGTATGTTCTTTACTTGTCTTCCAATACTTAGCTTGTGCATGCTAATCCTTACTCACCCTTCACCTCTTCTTATGCATTTTATGCACTGACTCATCTTGGAGGTAACCCTATACAGTACTGTAGTGTTGGTAGCGACGGCAATGTTGTGCCTTACAAAACAAGGATAACAAAGAGTAATTGTATCTCTTGTATCTCCCTTATAAACCTGTATACGTTACCTAACCTCTGGGAGAACAGCACTTTTCAGTCTTTGAATCTTGCGTTCCCCTTGTGGCTGGCTGTAACTATTATAAAGACAGCCAGTGACCTGAAATTCCCAATTGGACAGCGCACCGCCACAGCTGCCAGTAGGGAGTCTGTGAAGGGTGAAATTGTCAAGTGAACCGCAGCAAAATGCTGCGCTATGTGTTTTCAATTTTGAAGGTCGCTGCCCATCACTTGCTGTCAGACTGAAATTCTGTTCTTTTTTTTTCCCTCTCTGATTTTTCCTATAAAAGATCACTTATCGGGAAGACCCAGCAAAACATCCCACGTCTGAGAAACAATGCACTCTTCGGTCAATCAGTAGAACAAATACAGGGATGCCGAGCACGTCATCAAAAGCCGACTCCTGATTGGACCGACACTGTTCTTCTACCACAGACTGACCTGATTAAGGACTTGCTTCTTCAGGACATGGATTGTAATTTTAATTTATTTTAAGGTGTTACCGCCAGTGCTGAACGCAGTGCAAGCAAAATAAGTATGCTGCCTATCTGTTTCAGACCCCGTTTCTGCCAAGGGGTTAACCAATGGCAGAAGAGCACTCCCTATATGACATGGTTGTCATTATTCACGCTAAACCTAATATTATTTTATCTCTGGCATCTATTTGAAGAGTCTTAATTCTATGTTTTTTAATAAATAAGCATATTTACATTGAAGATTGTAAATAGGAGATGTGTAAAATTTGTCATTTTTTTATAGAAATGAACCCATATCCACAAGATAACTAAGATTCTATAGAAATCCTAAGATAAAGATTTATTAAAGTATTTGTGAATGTGCTTGGTTATTATGTGGTTATTCTGCATGCTGAGAGCATGACACGGCTGAGAGCATGGAAAGAAATTAATAGATGATCCTGGGCGATAATAACAAAATAAAAAGGTGTATTAAATGAGATGGGGGATACATTTCTGAGATGAAGTACACAACTTGTGAAGAATGGAGATCTGTCACTTTAAAGCTGGAAGATATATGTTAGTGGATTTCATTATTTAACTGTTTCTTACATTCATTTCCTTTTTTAAAAAAAGGATTTGTCAATTCTCTTTACATGTCTGCTGTAGTAAATACATGTATACTCCATCAAGTACTGTGCAGAAGTTTTAGGCAGGTATGAAAAAGCATAAAATACATACAGATGTCGGAATATAGTTCCACAAAGCTCTGCATTATAGCATTCCTCGATCATTCCTACTAGACATGTAGAAATACATTGACAACTGAGCATTACCATTTGCCTTTTAAGTGAGGTGTGTTTCTACACAGTTGGTGTGGTGCCCCTGCAGTCTGGTCACCACTAGTAGTTTGCAGCAACCGGGGTCGGTAAGTCCTATCACCCAAACACACACCCAACACATATCCGGTCCCTGAGCAAGGGACTCTAGGCCCAGCTAGGGGACCGTGGCAGGAGAAAGGTGGAGGGTGGGAAGTTAGACAGCAAACGGTCAGGAAAGGGGGAAGATAAAAACAACACCCGAGGAAGTAGAGCGAGGAGGAGTAGTAGTGAGTAGTCCAGGAGTAGTTGAGGAGAAGAGTGCAGTCAGTTGAGTCGGGATGAGAAGAGTGAAGTCAGTTGAGTTGGGAGGAGAGAACCATCATCACACAAGACTGATAGATACGGACCCGGAGGTCTGTACCATTATGAGGCTGTTCCAGGTCCTGGGCTACAGACCGTAGAGAGACAGAAGGAGTCCTAGGGCACTGTTAGTGAGCAATCCACCTGTGCGCTCGAATTAGCTGGGAAGCTAAAGGACGGGGCAGGAACCAGGGTACCAGCCCTGAAGTGGCAGGACGCTCCAACTACAAAACCGGTCAGGTGCGGGTCTTTGTGTCCGGGACCCAAACCCCAGTGCAGCGAAGAGAAGGCCGCGATACTAGGACCAGGCAGGTCAGCCAACAAAGGCCCGTGGCCGCTACATCGTAGCTTTGTGTGCAAAAGTGAAAGGAAGAGAGGCTCATGGAAAGGAACACAAAAGGAGGTTACCTGGATGAGCCATTCCGGCTGCTAAGAGACTACCGGAGCCGCCACAGTACTGGCCTGTAACTTGAACACCTATCTTAAAGAGCCAAGTAAACTGGGTTGAAACTCAGCAGTGTGCGAGACTGTTTATTCTGCGCCTGAGGACAGGTAAATTGAATCGCTGAGCCGGCAGCAGAAGCCTGCCTGAGAGTATCTCTGATACTTGCTGCACAGCCAGCCCGACCTCTCTGGCATACCTGCACCCCTGACGAATCTATCACTTCCATAGTCTTTACGGTTGTCCTGGGAACCCGCTCTTCCCGTGGAGAGCTAAACCATGATAGCTGCTACTCCCATCATCCCCAAAGATCCCGACTGCAGTAGCGGCCCCACCAGCCACCTTCCACGGGTGGCGTCACAACACAAACTCTTTTATTTTACTTTTCATATTTTTATTTTCAGCCCTTTCCAATTCCCCCTTTTTATTGATCGCCGGACGATGGGACCACGGACCGGGTCACGCCACTGTGAAATCCCACAGCCCCGACGACGTCGAGAGGGTCAAGTTCCGAGTAACCCACGGCCCTTGCCCAGGGCGAGTTATTGGACACTGTCAGCATTTGATTGGACAGAATCAGACAGTGAAGAGACGCCCCCACCCGCTGGTGATATCTACTGCTTAATTTATTCATATGTTTTAATTAGGAATAACAGAAGAACAACACTAAGTTAAGAAAAATTATGCTCTAGTATTGGATTTTTTGGGGAATACAAAGGTTTACTTACATGGATAAGAAATGAGTGGTGATATGGTAGCTCCTCTTTAAGGATCAGCTCTCATGGAATCATAAAAATGGAGAGTTGAAAGTGTCCTCCTGGATCATCTGGTCCAACCCCCTGCTCAAAGCAGGATTCACTAAATCATCCCAGACAGTTATCTATCCAGCCTCTATTTGAAGACTTCCATTGAAGGAGAACTCACCACTTTTCATCGCAGCCTGTTCAACTCATTGATCACCCTCACTGTCAAAAAGTTCATTCTATGTCTCTTCCCATTCAGTTACATCCCATTGCTTCTGGTCTTTCCTTGTGCAAATGAGACTTAAGCTGATCCCTCTACAGTATGATAGCCCTTGAGATATTTGTAGACCACTATTAAGTCTCCTCTCAGTCTTCTTTATTACAAGCTGAACATTCCCAAATCCTGTAATCGTTCCTTACAGGTCACCATTCTGGTCGCACTTCTCTGAACTTGCTTCATTTTGGTGATGTCATTTTAAAAATGTGGTGCCCAGAACTGGACACAGTATTCCCAATAAGGTCTGACTGTAGAGGAGTGGATATGGATATTGACTTAACGAGATATAGACCAGGGGTCTCAAACTCTAGGCCTCAAGGGCCGCACACAGTGCAGGTTTTCAGGATTTCCTTAGCATTTGACAGTTGGTCATTTAATGACCAACTGTCAAATGCTAAGGAAATCCTGAAACCCTCTACTGTTTGCGGCCCTCGACGCCTGGAGTTTGAGACCCTGATGTAGACTGTATGCTTCTGTTAATACATTGTGTTTGCCTTTTGTCCTGCTGCATCACATTGTTGACTCATGTTCAGTTTGTGATCTATTGGTATGCCCAAGTCTTTTTAACACATGCTGTTGTTTAGTCCTACTCCTCCCATTCTGTATATGCTCTTTTCATTTTTCTTGCCCAGATGTAGGATTTGCATTTTTTCCCTAATATAAATCATTCAGTTAGTAGATGCCCACTGTTCCAGCTTGTTTAGATCTTTTTGAATCCTATCTCCCATCTCTAGAATTAGCTATCCCCTCCTAGTTTTGTGTCATCAGCAAATTAAACAGTTCATACTCAATTCCTTCATATAAATCATTGAAAATGATGGTGGACAACACAGGACCAAGACAGAGACCTGTGGTACCCCACTTGAGACATTATTCCAACTTGATGTGCAGCCATTTATGACCACTGTTTGGGTCCAATCACTAAGCCAGTTATGAATCCACCTAACAGTTACCTTGTCCATTTCATATTTAGTAAATTTTTCAATAAGAATGGTATGATTATATGGTATGAATGATTTTAGTATGAAACTGTAGATCTATGGAGTTTTTCATTTTAAAAGTTTCTTATTGATCAAGTGACAGTGTCCCCAGGAGCTACATGAAAGACCCTGCAATTGAGAGCAGTATACCACAGAGGAAAATTAAAGCAATCTTCTGGCTTTTTTTTGTACAGCCACAGCCACTATAGGGTAAATGCAAATATAAGCTTCTGCTCAAAATTAATGGGCCATCCGTGTAATACTACGACATGATGGATCCTGTACATTACAGCCACTCTTTTTACACACTTTTTTGCTCAAGCCAATCCGTTGAGGGACTCATCCTACTGAACCGATATGTCCTAAAGATGACAATAAATAAAGTCTTCCTTGATATATTATTGCATGTCTTATACTAAAGTAAAATCATTATTCTGTTATATTATGACACCCCATTTTTGAAGAAAAAAATACAATGCTAACACAACTCACTAAAATAAAATAATCTTTTGGGGGGTGAGAAAGCCTCCATCTTTTAACTAAAGGGAGATGCAGATGTTCTACACTGCTGGTATTATTCAATTAAAGATATCCAGAGCAATGTGGTAGAAATATGATTTATTCTCAACATATTTCAAAGTCTTATATGACTTTTTCATCAGCAGAAGAGATGGTTCCGTAGTTCTCCTGATGAAGAAGTCATTTTACACTTTGAAACGCATTGAGAATAAATTGCATTTCTACCACATCACTCTGGATTCTCTGGATATCATTAATTGAACACTACCAGCAGCGCAGCATATATGTATCTTTTTTTATTTAATCTATATGCTGAATTCTCCAAACTGTGGAGCAGAAGAAGCTGGTGCTACACATTAAATCTCTAGAAGAATTTGGCTTTCCCATAACCCAACCAGATGAGCGGTGCTACATTTTCATATACCGTATATTAAAAAGAGTTGTTAATTCCTTTGGATGTGACAGAGCTAGTCCCAAGACTGGGCTTCCCCAGGCTGTTTTTTTGTCCATCTCCATCTATTCAGCTTTGATTGATAGCTCACTGCCTGCGTGACGTCAGGTGCCAGGCAATGTGATCATACAGTGAACTTCAATCAAGCTCAAGAGCCTGCTGCTAAGTGAGGAAACAACCTGGGAAAGTACAGACTTAGGGTGCGTTCACCCTGTAGCCAAAACCAGGAGTGGCTGATTAAAACCAGCAGTGGGTGATTAAATACAAAAGTGGAGCACTTGTTTCTATTAGACTTTTCCTCTGATTGTTCCACTCCTGGTTTTTGCTACAAAAACTGCAACAGCACTCGCGTAAAAATACGCAGCAAATACGCAGTGTGTGAATGCACCCTAACGAAGTGCTCTGTCACTACCAGAGCACTTAACACCTCATTTTTCATATGAATTTAAAGACTAAAGGGGAACTCCGGGAAGATAAAAAAATGTGTACAGACCCTGCACTCCTAGACTATAATACTAAACTGCCTGTTACATTTGTATAATGATTAGAATTAATATAAATCAGTTACTCACTAACTGCTGCTCACCAGTAACCACTCCCAGAGAGGACAATATGTCATGGCTGAGAGAACAGATCTTCCCCCTCCCTCTCAAAAAGCTTCAGCGCCATCCAACTCTTCCTCATTCCTCATTCAATCATGTGGGCGTGACATCACAACTGGTCCTATACTAAGCAGGGAGTCTGGAGATATCTTTCTGTGCAGAGTTAGGATGGGACACCTGTGTTGATAGGACCCACTGTGACATCACGTCCATGTGGTTGAAGGAGGTAGGGTTTGTTCTCAGATGCTCAAATGCTCATTCAGGCATGACGTATTGTCCCCTCTGGGACTGGTGACTGGTAAGCAGCTAGTGAATAACTAATTTATATTAATTCTAAACATTATAAATGTGTAACAGGCATCTTAGCATTATAGTCTATGATGAGTGCAGGGACCATACAAAAAAAAAATTCTACCCGAAGTTTCCCTTTAATTACTCAGGAAAGAATCGACAGATAGAAGATGTAAAAGCGTTGATGTATTTACATTTCAATGACCAATATGCCTATATCTGTGGCTTGGTGGATGATATTATGGACAAATTCACTTTAATGCATAATGATGAATATACTTTTATTCAGGTGTGTCTAGTATTGCTATAATTCAGCCCAAGCATTTCCCTAAAAAAGGGTCTGCCGCCTCTACTGACATTTTTCATTTACTTTATTTACTGTACATTTCTCATGAAATACTGATTCTGGAACATCTTTCCTTTTGACGTTCCAGTTGTCAATTTACTCAATCATTTCCACCGTGAATTAGTGAGGAATTAGTGCAGAATTGTAAAAAGAAAAGGTGATCCATCATTCTCATTTCATTTTACATATAAACACTTGTTACGATACACGCGGAGAACTAACAAGTCTTCTTTAACTATTTCTAATGATGCAGTTACATCTGCAAAATAACATTTACTTTTTATGGCTGAGCTACAGCATACATCAGTTTATCATGCGTGGCTGGAGGTATGGAGAGCGCACCATCATTGAACCTGGAAATAGTAGAAATGCATTCCCTGGAGTCGTACATGACACTTCACCATCTGGCAGTCTGAATGATGAATCTGGGGATAACAGATGCTGGTAGAAATCTTTATAACTAAAGGTGGGATGGAAATGAAACACTTCCAGTAATGAGACATTTTAAAGATTAAAAAGATATATTAGCAAGCTGTGTGATTTCAAGTAATTAGCAATAGTTTGCCTATAGGCAGAAAACAAATGGTTAATAAGACGCCGTTAGCTGGACTGCACAGAGACTGACCTCTGCTGTATGGATCACTATTGCGATCACTTGGGAAGCCAACAACAAGCCAGGTCCTATCACCAGGTATTTCTGTCTGAAGCCACTTATATTATAACTTAATGAATCCTCATGGTAATTCACTAGTTCTTGGGAAAGATGTCATAGCAGATACTGTTATAGCAGACAACAAGAATTAACGTCTATGGAAAATAAATCTAAAGATCATTAAAAAGTCCTAGGAAAATGAAGGTTTTGTGTTAAATATATTTATTTTATTAGTCTAGACACAGCTCGTCCCACTTCTTCATTTATGTTACTGATTCTGCTCACGCCGCTCTTCCAAAAGAAGCCAACACAATGTACCGACTTTGCCTTGACATTTACCACATTGCATACTATGAAGAAGAAAACCTTCACTTGATATTTAATACCATATAACGAATCAAATGTTAGCTAAAGGTTTCAATAAATCTTTATTAATATCCAATTAGTTGCTTAGTTGCTTTAAAGTAAGTCTCTAAAAGTAACACATCTATCTGGACACGGTGGCCTAGTAAATAACTCAAAAAGGCAGGTGTTCAGATCCCAAAACATGCACTTAAATATGCGTCTAGTATTGTGATGTCTCACCTGGACACTGCAACTTCATTCTGAAGCCCAAGAGACATTGGAGGCTCGCTACCAGCTGCGGCTCTTTCCTAAGGGCGCTCTAGTTGGAATATCGTTAGACTTCTAACAAGAACCCACTAGGTGCATTCCAACAAAAAAAGGATTCTGATGCCAAAAATGATATACCGTATATACTCACCTATAAGCCGAGTTTGTCAGCCCAAAAATTGGGCTGAAAAGTACCCCCCTCGGCTTATACGCGAGTCAGTGCTGTATACCGATGTATACATCGGTACATACCGATGTATACATCGGTATACAGCAGCCCCGTAATGCAGGGCCCCCCCAGCCTGACTCTGGTCACCTGTAAAGGAAACTATACTTATCACTGTCCCGCTGTCCGCGCCCGCTCGCACCCGCTCGCAGCTGCCGTACGCGATCCTCCATCTTCATGCGTCTTCTTCCTGTTTCTGTGCTCGTCGCAGGCAATGACGTCATTGCCTGCGACGAGCACAGGAAACAGGAAGAAGACGCATGAAGATGGAGGATCGCGGACAGCAGCTGCGAGCGGGAGCGAGCGGGCGCGGACAGCGGCACTGTGATAAGTATAGTTTCCTTTACAGGTGACCGGAGTCAGGCTGGGGGGGCCCTGGATTACGGGGGCTGCTGTATACTACCGCTGGGGCTGCAATATACTACCACTGGGGCTGTATACACCTCTGGGGCTGCAATATACTACCACTGGGGCTGTATACACCACTGGGGCTGCAATATACTACCACTGGGGCTGTATACACCACTGGGGCTGCAATATACTACCACTGGGGCTGTATACACCACTGGGGCTGCAATATACTACCACTGGGGCTGTGTACACCACTGGGGCTGCAGTATACTACCACTGGGGCTGTATACACCACTGGGGCTGTATATACTACTGGGGCTGCCTGTATACTACCACTGGGGCTGTATATACTACTGGGGCTGCTGCTGTATATACCACTGGGGCTGCTGCTGTATACTACCACTGGGGCTGCTGGGGCTCCTATATACTACCACTGGGGCTGCTGTATACTACCACTGGGGCTGCTGGGGATGCTACATACTACCACTGGGGCTGCTGTATACTACCACTGGGGAGGCCTGTATACCACTGGGGGGGGCCTGTGTACCACACTGCTGGGGGCTGTATACCTGTGGTGAGGTCCACCCTCGGCTTATACACGAGTCAATAGGTTTTTCCAGATTTTTGGGGCAAAAGTAGGGGGTCGGCTTATACACGGGTCGGCTTATACACGAGTATATACGGTACCTTGTTTTTGAGGAATTTTAAGTTGCTGAAAATGTGCAGTTGGCAACCCCGAATCACATCGCAAGACAGCCATCTTGGAGGTTGTGAGCATACATGTATGGGTGCTTGGATGTGAAGACATTTTCTCCATTTTAGCTGCCCTTAGTACAAAAGGTGCAAGTGAAGTGCAGTGAAATACATGACAGTATATACTGTACAAAAAGGTTGTGCTTAGAGAATTTGGCAATTATCAAAATTGTGATATCCTTTCTTACGTCCATTACAATTTCTATCAATTTTTTAATGATACAACAGTCCAGTCTGAGATCTAAGAAACACAGAAGCTCTAATTATCTGCTTTCTTTACATATTCACCGCAGCAATTTTTTGTTTCTTTAAGCAATACTACAGAAAGGTACGTAACTGATGCAACATAGCAATGTAACGGACATAACATAACAATTGTTGCATCCTTTATAGGCATATATTTTTCACATTTACCGAGCGGCCCAACATTTATGTGAAAAAAAATATAAGAACCCTTAATACTTGCGAAATCTCTTTGATGTAATTTTAATGAAAACATTACCAGGCACTCTGACTCAGCAGATAACACCATAACATCTTGCGGAATTGAAAGACACACCAAAATCCAAGATATGTGATGTTACAGAGTATGTACAGTATGTCACTGAGACTTAATATTACCATGCCATAGTATTACCATGATAGCAAAGTGTGTAAAAGTATGTCAATCACATAAATGCACAATTGCCCATGGTAAGGGTTCGGTTGAAAGAGTAGGTTGGATAAACGCGCTGTGTATCAATTTTTGGGGGACGCCACGGCAGTTTAATTCCATTATTTATTTATTTTTACAATAATGTGATGGCAGCTTGCTTGCCATACAGTATGGTGGGCGGAGGGATGCAGAGAATATGCGTGAGGCTTAAAAAACTGACCCGAAAGTAGTGTGACCGCAGTGTGGAGACTGGTAAGTATGTTTCGTCTGCTTTAATCACCATTTTGCTTCCTTTTGCAGCCCCCTAACCTTTTATCTGGGTGGCCAAACATGAACGGGTGTCCATGTTTGAGGTATGCGCACTGCACACAGACACTAGGTGTACGGTACAGAACCCGAACTTTATAGTTCGGGTCCACCCACCACCAGTGATCGGCACTTTGTAGCAGTTTTGGGGGGGTAAATCAGCATTATTTTAAATTAAAGTCATTTTAGATTATTCATTTAGCACATTATCAGTCAAATGAGATCAAGTTGTCCAAAGGTGGAGTGACCATTTAAGTCATCACGGATATTAAAGTCTGTCATAAATCTGCATTGTATTTAACTATGTAAAATGAGTGTGAATAAATGATACATTGATGTTATTTTGTTACCTCCGTTACTTTAGAATCTATGTTTTTATGTCCAAAATTTCCATTTATGGGGATAAAAAAGTAGCAACTCCAAACCTATTGCTGAAATGGATTCCAGTACTCATATGAGTACAAGGGCTCTTAGAGATTTTTGATTTTTCAAAGGAGAAAGCTTACCCCTTAGACCCCACTTAGCCTCTAATACTGTTAGATCAGATCTCATTCTTTGCACTAATGAGGGGCAATATCCCGAAACACACTGCAAATAGAGATTCTGGAGATCTGGTTTAAATCCTAAAGGTCCCGTTACACGGCACAATATCCTTAACGATATCGCTGATACATCACAGATTTGGAGTCGTTCAAACAACATCATTAGGATGTCGTTTCATGTAACACCGAGATTTGATTACGATAAATTGTTGGATTGTTGATTGCAGACTTGAGAACATGTTCTCAAATCAGACGATCCTCGATCAGCCAACCTGCTGCATCGTTGTGTGTGACACCGCGATAACGATGTCATTCATGACTTCGCCCATTCACATCAGTGAACAAGTATCGTTCGCTGGGTTGTGCAAATGAAACCTGCTTGCTGGATCGTTGTTGCTTCGTCCACGATATCTATGCGTGTGACAGCTCACCAACGATGTCAAAACAATGTCCTAACAACCGCGTGCCCCCGAGATCGTTAGTGATATCGTTTCAACGTCGTGCTGTGTAACGGTACCTTAAGTCATATAACAGGGCTCATTAAAGGGTAATTTTTGACTTTTAGGATTGCTCCTTCCAATAGGTGGCACTAGTGTTTTTCTACTTCCTATCTGAAGAGACTTTATTGAAACACTAGGTAAAATTCTCAATAGGGATGTTGAAACATACAAAGCATCTATTTTGCACAAAACGTTTTGCTAATGTTGACATAGCTAAAGTAGGCGGTAATGAACAGACTTGTAAAATTATCTAATGTTTAGATCCACAACTCTGTACTAATTAAATTGCTTTTAAATACACAAGAATTTAGCATAAAAACAAAATACAAAATGGCATTAGAGGGTGGACACTCACTTTATGTCGAAATAAATTGTGCTGCTAAACATGATCACAGCATGCCATGTTCTGAATGCCAAGGCTTTTTCCAGGCAACTCAATCTTTAAATAAGATGGACTGTGCGCTTGCTGTGAAGGCCTATAGCTATTTAAGAATTAATCAATCATGCACGCATAAAAAGAAGCCTCTCTGACAGTTATAAACATAGTAAAGTCTCACGGAAAGCAAAAACCACACAGGTCTAAATAATTAAAGGCCTCTTGTCTAAACGCTTAATCCAAGCTCACATCCTGATGAAAGACGACCTAGAGCTAGGGACTGCCCGCTATTGTACAACTGATCTTTAGTAAATAATGCTACAAGCAGAAGATGTGCTGACTCTTGCAACATCCTCCAAGGATACCACCATACTGGAGAGGAAGCGTGAAATAGGGGGGCCCTTTAATGGAGGGGGATACACACTTACTGAGAGTGATTAAAGGACTACGTTCAGAGATCAATAAGCTAGAGAAAGAGAACAAAGAACTCAGAGGAGAATTAAGTCAGAGTGGACATAACACAATATCCGGCAAGGAGCGAGAGCCTAGATCTGCCATCAGATATGACCAGGTACAAAAGGAAGAGGGGAAGTGCAAAAGCCTGCTACGTAGAAATGTGTCCGTCCAGTCCGCTGACCTGCTGCAAGAACAGAAAGGTACTGTACTAAGCTTTCAGTTCCCTTAACACCAGGGTGACTCTGCATGTAAACTAGTGCAGAGGTTACTGTACAAAAGGTGGTATCAATCATGGTAACCAGGCATCTTGTCTTATTTGTGCTAAATACGGTAAACCTGTATGCAACCAGTTGCACAACATATTCCCACTAACATCTCTTTACCGGCCTTCAGAAAATCTTTATTATTAGGATGATTATTATTAGTAGTAGTTTTTTTCCAAGAACAGTTCCGTTAGAATATCCATTTGTGTTAGAAATAAGACCCTACTCATTATTTGTATAGTGTTAACATAGTCTATAACTTTTGCATTCTGTATTTGAAAAACTTATAGAATGAAAATAAAAAAATAAATTCTGAAGTGTAATGCAAAGTTTTTGGGCCTTGCAAAATCTGTACAATGTCTCTCAACCACTATCTGCCATTTTTAATGTCATTTTATGAAGAAAGGTGGATTTTTGGCTCACTAGGACACCAAAACCCATGTACAACTGCTATCTCTGCACCTACTCCCTATCTCTGACCTACCGTACTGACACTCTTGAATACATTGTTTACTCAATGATAAAGGCCTAAGATGTTCACTACATACTCTAGATCTGAGATCTGCACCTTGCCAATTCTACATACTCAAGAGATCAGGTAGTTGTTCAACATTAAGAAAAACTAACATTTAACTGTGGACAATTTAGCCAAAGTAAGAGGGATGACTAGTAGGCAGCTTAAAAACAATCTAGTAGTCCTCAACACTTCATTGTACACTACTAGATTTATCTTGTGAGTAGGAAGCAGATATGTGCAGTTATTTTCCCTGTTGGTGGTTTAGGGTGAATGTTAAGTGAGTTTATCTTTCAAATTTGTGCATTTTCTGATGGAACATTATACTGTCTACCTCATCTGATAGTGATGGGAGACGAATGAGAGCAGATATATTGAACAATAGCTGGATGTGGAGGTTGGGTCAAGGAATGACGTCTTCAAGATAGATGTGATTGATGCATGTTTGAGGAAAGAAGGGAAGGTACCAGAAGATTATAAAGGTTGCAGAGATGTCTAGGACTAGGATAAGTGCGGTGATGAGGTGGGAGAGGAGATGGGATGGGATCCAATGCACAAGTGGTGAAGTGTGATTTAGAAGGAAGAAGAGTAAAATTTCCTTTAGAGATGGTGGCAAGGCATTGCTTGTTATATGGAGGGATTGCTTTGATTGAACAGTAAAGACTTGCCTGATTTGGTCGGCCTTGCTTTTGAAATGTGTGGCATTGTCTACTGTATAATTAAGAAAGGTCAGAGGGTGCAATGGTGGATGGTGGAGGTAATAAATATGAGAGTTGTAAACTAGTTTTGTTTAGCAGAGGTGAGTGCCATCTTGAATGTTAAAGTTGCTTGTTTGAATGTGATGAAGTCTTCCTTTAAATGCGTTTTCTTCCAGCGCTGCTCCACAACCCTGGACACATGGCAAAACTTTTTTGTGAGGTTGGTGTGCCTGGGTCATCTATTGATTTGTCATGCTCATTCATGATAAGGGTGATAGCAATAGCTGATACAAGTATGGTGTTGTAGAAAACAATGGATGTGTCGGTGTTGTGAATTGAGGATTTGTTGGACAGCGACAGAAGAGTTTGCGAATATCTAGCCGTGTTAAATATCTGCGGGGTTGTGCTAGCTGCTAAACTTGGGTGGCAGGTGAAAAAGACAGAGTTGAAAGAGTAAGTTGGTGTTGGTCAGGTTGTGAGGTTAGATTAGTAACAGAGATAGGTGAACATAAAGGTTAATGTATGGCCATCCGTGTGAGTGGATGAGGAGGACCATTGTTTAAGATGAAAGGATGAAGGAAGGGAGTTTGAAGACTGATGACTGGTAGGTGTCAGTGGGGTTGTTGAAACCACCCAGGATGATGGTGGGAATATCAGCAGAGAGAAAGTGTAGAAGACAGGTGGAGAAGTGGTAATATAGGTGGTGTGTCAGTATATCATATGCACTTCAAAAGAAAAGAGGATAAGGTAGGGTAACACAGCGCAACAGGGGAGGCTGTGTCAGAAGGTGTCAGCCATGTTTGGTTAGGCCAAGGAGATAGAGGTTGCAAGATTTAAAGAGGCGACTACCATAGAGCTTGTTGCAAAAGAAACAGCATTCCGAATTGCTCCAGAGAGAGGCACTGGTAGATTAGGGAGTCTGGTTAATTTGTTTTATATTGGAGCTTCAGCCCCTGGCGTCCAGGAACCAGACAGATTTTTATGTCAGGTCCGGTGCGATCCGGCACCCATAGCCTCTCATGTTATGGGGGCGCCGGATCGTCCCGGATCCGGGTAGATACGATTTTGGCAGATTTTTGCCCCGAACACACAAACGCTGCAAGCAGCGATTTTGTGTCCGGGGAAAGAAAAAGAATTCTGCTGGACCCACCCAGATAGATGGAAACCGGATGGCAAAACACTGCCATCCGTTTCCATCCAGCCCCATAGGAATACAATGGGGCCAAAATTGGATATGTGGCTGTCCAGTTAAAAACGGACAGCCCCTGATCACACAAACTGTGGTGTGAAGCAGGCCTAAGAAGGATTTTTACTTAAATATGATAAAAATTGTGTCCCGTATCATGGACTTTTTGCCTTCCTCTATATCAGGGGTCTCAAACTCGGCTGGGTTGGTGGGCCGCACATAGAAAAACATTTATAGCGGGGGGCCGCATCCCTTGTAGGGAATTTTTTGCTCCATGCAGTAAAGTACGAATCCTGATCCCCTTCTTGTAGTGATGTCCCCTTCCTGTAGTAATGTCATTTTCTACTGATGTCCACCATCCTGATCCCTTTTCTACTGATGTTCCCCATCGTGATCCCTTTTTCTAGTGATGTCCCCCATGCTGATCCCTTTTTCTACTGATGTCCCCCGTCCTGATCCCTTTTTCTTGTGATGTCCCCCATTTTGATCCCTTTTTCTAGTGATGACCCCCATCCTGATCCCTTTTTCTAGTGATGACAACCATCTTGATCCCTTTTTCTAGTGATGTCCCCCATCCTGATCCCTTTTTCTAGTGATGCCCCCATCCTGATCCCCTTTTGTAGTGATGTCCCCCATCCTGATCCCCTTTTGTAGTTATGTTCCCATCCTGATCCCCTTTTGTAGTGATGTCCCCATCCTGATCCCCTTTTCTAGTGTTGTCCCCCATCCTGATCCCCTTTTGTAGTGATGTCCCCATACTGATCTCCTTTTCCAGTGATGTCCCCCATCCTGATCCCCTTTTCTAGTGATGTCCCCAATCCAGATCCCCTTTAGTAGTGATGTCCCCCATCCCGATCCCCCTCAGTAGTGATGTCCCCATCCCGATCTCCTTTTGTAGTGAGGTCCCGCATCCTGGTCCCCTTTTGTACTGATGTCCCCCATCCTAATCTACTTTTATAGTGATGCCCCATCCTGTTTTACCTTCTTTTTACACACTCACATACCAACTCATTCACACTCACACAACCCCCCCCCCCCACACACACACACACATACTCTCTCACACTCACACACACTCATTCACACACACATCCTCATATACACACTCACACGCTCTCATACACACACTGAAACTCACACACACTTTCTTATACACATATCCTCACTCACATACTCACACACTCACACACATTCACACTTTTCTCACTTTAATGATGCATCGCTCCAGTGCAGGGGGCCGCCGCAGTCCCCGCTGTGCTGACTTCCGGCCTCCGCTATGCTATGACTTCCTCCAGCCGCCGCTCAGACAAGCTCTGTTGCTCAGCAAGGTCAATGAAATCTGCCAGCCAGAGGCTGCATGTGACGTCATATTCTGCCATCAGCTGTGGACCTCTCATCGGCTGGCAGCTTGCATTGATCTTGCTGAGTGGCAGAGCTTGTTAGTGGAAGTCATCACACAGTGGGGACTGCAGCGGCCCCCTGCACTGGGGCAATTCATCATTAAGTTGTCCAAGGTGCCGCGGGCCGCATAGTGAAGCCTCATGGGCCGCATGCGGCCCTCGGGCCGCGTGTTTGAGACCCCTGCTCTATATCAATTCTGCAGAAGATTCATTTGAACTTTATGTAGTCTTTCAACTTTTCTATGGTACCCCAACACCCCAGACAAACCTAGAATTTGAAAGAGTTTATGAGATCAACCAGTCTTCTCAAAGCATATGACCTGATATATGATGGGATGCAGTTCTGCCCTAATCATTAGATATTAGTTATAGACCTACAGGAGAGAATTACGGTATTTCTTCTTATGAATCTGTTTGAACTCAACATTCACATCAGACTATTCCCCAGGTGACATTGGATTTAATGTATTAAAGATGATTTCTCTGCATTGGAAATCTATTTTAATTTATGTGCATGCTGGGTCAAATATGTTACAAAAATTATAGAATTTTGATAGCACATAGAATAGGCAGTTTTATAGTTCTAGTAATTTATAGTGTGAACTGAATAGAATCTCCACAACTTGATATTGTAACATCGTACATTTATATTTGTAATCTGCAAGTATCAGGGTAAGTGTCCATAATCAGGATCAGTAGTATTTTGGATGCAGCGTATTTTAGCTACATTCAAAATGCTGTATAGTACAGTAGAAGCACGGTGGATGAGCTTTATAGAAATCCTTTGCACACTGTGCTTCTATTTAACACTGTGAAGACTGATCTGTGGTGCAGATTTTCTATCTGCAGCATGTCAATTTCTCATGCGGAGATGCTTGAGTCTCCTGTGTGGTAGAACACAGTGGATGCAGTGAAAATACGCTGCATCCAGAACGCCATATAAGGCCTCGGTTCCACTTATGTTTTAAACATATGAGTGCAATCGGATAAAACATCGGATTGCCCTCACACCGTTGTAAATCAGTGTCTATCTGCTATTTTTCCCTCAGCCAAAATTGTGGCAAAAAAAAATCACAGCATGTTTTGTTTAGCAGTGAATCACGGATCACACTCACCCATACAAGTGTATGGGTGCATGTGAAACATCGCAATGCAGTTGGATGTCACCCGAATGCACTGCGATATACACCGAGGCCGGCAATGAAGGGGATCCGCAGCTGTGATCCAATCAAATGATCGGATCATAGCATAATGACACTCAGCTTCCGTTTGCAGCAGAGCAGGAGCCGAGGGTCATTACGATATCGCATCATATTCCATATGCAGGTGGAACCACAGCCTAAGCTTGATCATGAAACTAGAAAGGAAAGAGAGTGAAATAGGGTTTTATCTTTATAAAATCAAAAATGCAGTAGAAATTATCACTGCTCACCTGGGCTAGTTGTGTCACCCACAACTTGTATAAACGTATGATACGGCTGCCGCAGGATCCAACACTCCACTGGAAACATGGAAATCAAAATCTTACATATTTATTTAAAGAGGCTGTGCAGTCTCCTAAAGGTCTGTAGTCTAATAGAGTGACTTCTGGATCTTTACATTCACTTATCACATTCCATCAGGATTTATTGCTGTTGAAAGGAGGCGTTCATGTGAATGCTAGAATATGATTTGCATATATGTGGTGATGCGCTGACTGTAAGTACTTGGCCTCGGTCAATTCCCTTGTATGTAAATCACATATATATGGTCACATGACTCTCAGCAGCAATTTTGGAGAATATTGACAGTGTGCAGTGTGCACACTGTATTGATTCAGAAGTCTAAAGTGACTGCAGACTTCTAGCAAAAGACCAGGCAACCTCTCTTACAGGGAATTTATCAGCAGGATTTCATTCTCCAGACTATTTGGATGTAATTCTTTCAAAGACAAGTCCAACAATACCCTTACAAAGCCAGTCAGTTCCTCAGTTACTGAGAAATCAAACTTTTAATTGACATGCAAATGAGGATGATAAAGATCTATTTGTAGATCTGGAGCCTCTGTCACTTCAGCTCTATTCCCTGCCCAACATCTTCGCCTCCTGCTTGACTGACAGCCAATATGCTATGTAATGTAAGGCAAAAGAGCTATCAATCAAGCAGGAGAGCAGGAGTATCAAGAGCGTGGCAGGGACCAGCTCTCAAACAAGCTCTCTTTCATATTTATTCTGATATAGGCATAGAGACCTTAAGGTAGTGGGAGTGTATTTCCAACAATGGAGGCTAAAGCCCAATTAATCAAAAACGGAAATATGCTGCTTTCATCTACAAGTGCTAAGACAGAACTCCTAGTACACTTTGAAGGTCACCTTATCAGACACAATTTCAAGCCTAAATACTTTGGCATAACCCTTGATAGAAGCCTAACCTTCGAAAATCACTTGTGTAAGACAGCACAGAAACTGAACGCACACAATAATATTATTCAGAAACTCTGCAGATCCTCCTGGGGTTCCTCAACACCTGTCTTGAGAACGTCTAACCTTGCCTTGGTGTACTCTGCCGCAGAATATTGTGCTCCATTATGGTTAAATAGCTGCCACATGAATTAAATCAACACCCAGCTGAACAACTGTGTGCGTATAATATCTGGTGCTATCAGACCAATGCCTATCCACTGGTTACCTGCCTGAGCCACATCGCACCTGCAAACCTAGGAAGACAAGAGCTTCTACTTAAAGAATACACCAAAGTAGTAAAAAATGGAAACCTCCCAGCATATCAAAACATCCAAGATGTCCAAATACAGCGACTGAAATCTAGACATCTCCTATCTGAATTGCAATTACTCTGTGTGAACATGATTTCAATTTAGAAGAGAAAAGGCAAGAAATCTGGGTCAGTGCAGTACATGATGAGCTTCAAACATTTCCTCACCCACAAAACCCGCCACCAGGCTTCAATCTACCAAGGAATACCTGGGTCATCCTAAATCACATCAGAACAAACTGTGGTGTCTGTGCAGATCTTATGCATAAGTGGGGGAAATCTGACTGTTCTGCCTGTGACTGTGGAGCTGAGCATCAAACAATTCAGCACATTGTTGAGGAGCTTCCCCTCAGATCTTACACTGGTAACAAAAACAACTTCTACACTGGAAATGACAATGCAATTGGATATATAGATAACCTCAACATCCAACTCTGATTTATATACCTCTGTTCCTTTAAAGAGGACCTGTCACCCTCTGGTGCTTTCAGAAGTGACAGCACAACTGAATGCAGCGTGTATGCTGCATTCAGGAAAGCTGTGAACTAAGGCTCTAGGCCCCCTGTACCCCGAACAAAACACTTGGCAACCTTTACAGTTAAGATGTTCCCTGGGTCGGGTCTGATTAAGACTTCCTCGCTGCTGGCACAATCCTCTCTGCCTCCTTCTTGTGTGTTCCTCCCCCTCTATGTGTCTGCTACTGTTTCCTCTTCTTCTGGGTTTGCCCTCCTCTTCTGCTCCTGCTCCTTGTGATGTCTTAATCAGACCCGACCCAGGGGACCTCTTAACTGTAATGTTTGCAAAGTGTTTTTTTCGGGGTATGGGGGGGCTGGAGCCTTAGTACACAGCTTTCCTGAATGCAACATACATGCTGCATTCAGAGGTGCTGTCACTTTTGAAAGCACCAGAGGGGGTGACGGGTCTTCTTTAAGTCTTTGTATACTATCTGTTGTTTATTCTTATATGATGTAAAATACTTGTTCATACAATTAATAATAATAATAATAATAATAATAATAGGCATAGAGCTTCTCTTCTCTGTTGTCAGAGATGTAATAAAGTTTCTGTCTGTCTGGCTCAATTCAGTTGTCAACTAATGCCTATCAATATTACATGTGGATCAAGCTTAAAGAAAACCAAAATAATTTAACCCACAAAACCTTTTGAACACTATAATTGATTAAATCAGCAACACACATCATTATTCACATATGTGCAAATTACAGCATAGAAAGAGCATCCCTTACCCTTCCTCACGGTGTCCTAAATCAAACATGTGTTGACACCCCTGCTCGGCAAAGGCTTACACTGGTTTCACACTGCCGTTTTTCGGCATCCATGTGAATCCGGCCTAAACTAGATGCACTCATCTCAATTTTTGGACCCTTTGTCTTTTCGGCTTGTGTTCGGATTTTCGATTTGTGTTCTATGTACCACCCACCGGATTCTTGTCAAATATGCAGCCAGATGCTCCCGCACAGGGTGCAGGTGCATCCATTTTCATTATTCTAGGGGAATCCAGGGGCATGCCCCCAGATTTCAAAATACACTAGTGTGAAACCAGACTTGGATGGATAGATAGATTGCAGAATACATACAGAATAACATAAAATCATCCTTAGTCCTACCCCCTCATTTATTCAGGGAAGACTAAGAACGCAGTAAGAATGGTCCTTATTTCAGATGGCCAAGGAGTATCAGTTACCCACTCATCTAAACGTTTAATAGTCCAATCTCAAAGTAATATTTGAGAGACTTGTCTGCTTTGATAGTGATTCTTGAGTACTTCCTTGTTATATTAAGTTGTAGTTTTCCCTCTTTGGCAATATGGTTAATCGAAAGAGCCATTTTTGCACTCCACCCAGTTCAATTCAATTGTCAGTCTCTTGCTCAGTCATGTATTTTTCAGAGATAGAGAAAGCCCCAACTCTCTTCTAGCACATCACTAACACATAGAGGAGGAAAAACTATTACCTGGCACATCTGGATGCAGCAGTATAAAGTACTGTATGTTCCATGGGAAGAGCATAAGATTTGGGAGGATAAACACTGAACCTACTCAATTGATTCAGGCATCAGTATTTCCCTTTGGATATGATATGCACAGGGTTATGGTAATCTTTGTGTTTTGAGTCTCGCATTGCTCCTGTGAGAAGATGAGGGAACAGTCATTAAAGCGTAACCGCCGTTTAAATTTATATATAATAATAATAACGTAGAGCAAGTAATTTTTTTTTTAAACCATCCTTTTTTATTGATGTTTTTCATAAATTTACAACCATAGTGTTTGCACTAGTCATCACAAATCCTTGATCTATTGAAGATTCAATTTCAACAAACAAACACCTCTTTTAACTTCCCATTCCCTTCCCTCCCCCTAATGCCAACACCATTATATTCAAGGTAATTAAACATTGTGTAGATATAAATGACACTCCCAATATTAACTTCTTCTACATCTACCATCTATCCTATCTCGCTCTATTTATTTTAAGGTTTCCCAGTGTTCCCTAAAGATCTTCTAATAAATACTATTCCGTACCACTAATGGTACCTTTATACGCCGCTACGGAAGGTTAGAAACAACTGGGTGTCTCACGTGCACGAGCACGTTCCAACGGTTGCAAACGGTACCCGATACCGCCTTTACATGCCGCTACAAAGTGCTCTACAGAAGGTTTAATCTATCTCTGGAGGCACCACCGGGTGCCGCAGGTTACCTTCTGTAGAGCACCTCCCCTCATTTACATGCCGCTACAGAAGGTAATATGGGAGGACCTGGGGCAGCAGGGACAACACATAGGCGTGCCAGAGTTGTGGATTACGAGATGCTCGTACGGTGATTGGACAATGCAATAGCATCATGATTGGCCAGGCAGTCCAGGAAGGCTGGCTAATACATGATGCTATTGCAATTGTATAGTGTGACTGGTCAGCTCCTTAAATATGCCGCCCTATGCAGCGACAACCAATCGTAACGCAGGAGCTTCCACCAATGATCACTGAAGGGGGGCGGTTTCCCGTAGGCTGTGTCACGCCCCATGGAGTTAACTAGGTGACGAAAAAACCTTCCTGTACCTCATTTAGACGCCGCTACCATCGGGTTGAAACCAACTTGTTTTAGAGCAATGCTCAAAAACAGGTGTCGATAGTGACGGGTGGCAACAACCTGATTTACACGCCGCTACCTCGGGTTGTTTTGACGATGCAAGATACATTTGTCTCCGATACCCGGTTGTTTCTAACCTTCCGTAGCGGCGTGTAAAGGTACCATAAAAGGTAACACGACATGTTGAATCTCATACCTCGTCAATTGGGTGACGATAAAACGTCTCCATTTAGCAAATAATTTTGCTGTCAATTTGTCTTTGTCCCCCTCCGTGTCTATTTTTTCCATTAGAAAGGCCCTTTTTGGCTCTGTAATTATTTCTCGAATAGTCGGTGGTTCTTTATCGAGCTAGCGGCGAAGTATCAATCTCGTTGTTGCCAATGCTGTCAAATGAAACAACTTTACTTTGTCTCCTCTAATGTCCAAGTCACCTACTGAGTGCAAGAGCCACACCTTTGGATCCAACTCTATTCTCTTTTCACAAAGTTTTCTCACCAGTCCCCTCACCTATTCCCAGAGTTTAGCTACCACCTTGCAGTCCCATAACCCATGAAACATGTCGGTGTTAGGTTTCTGGCATTTTGGGCATTCTTTTATTCCTTCCGGGTTTTGTGCCATCGTATGAGCATTGAACCCCTTGATCACTTTGTGTATTACCCTAAAATGTGAGTCTCTCCAACGTTCATTTTTTATATGTTTTCGTATTGCATTCCAACCCATCATGATTAATTCCTCCACATCCAGGTCGTACAATTGCAGTTTCTATTTCCCAAACAGCAATTTAGGACCAAGAGGAACTAAGTGATCTCTTAATAAGCTGTAAATTGTAGAGATATTGTATGGCCTCACAGATGTCGTCATCAGGTCGTCCCAAGTATTCTTCCTACATTCCCTTTGAGGTCCCGAAGATCTTTGAATACATGAAATCTCAGTTGTTCGTATTGGATAGCATGAAGTGGTGTCAATCGCCATTTCTCCAGCACCTCTGGCCCGGCCATCCACCTGTGAGTCTCTCCAACGTTCATTTTTTATATGTTTTCATATTGCATTCCAACCCATCATGATTAATTCCTCCGCCTCCAGGTCGTGCAATTGCAGTTTATATTTCCCAAACAGCAATTTAGGACCAAGAAGAACTAAGTGATCTCTTAATAAGCTATAAATTGTAGAAATATTGTATGGCCTCAGAGATGTCGTCATCAGGTCGTCCCAAGTATTCTTCCTACATTCCCTTTTAAGGTCCTGAAGATCTTTGAATACATGAAATCTCAGTTGTTCATATTAGATAGCATGAAGTGGTGTCAATCGCCATTTCTCCAGCACCTCTGCCCCGGCCATCCACCTGTCCTCCTATTTGACTATTAAATCTCCCAATGTTTTAATTCCTTTGTCTCTCCATTGTTGAAATAGTGCATTATTTGTGCCCAAGGATTTAAAAATTTCGGAATTTTCCAAGATAGAGCTAATTTCTTTGTAATGGTTTTCCACACCCCCATCATATCTCTGAACTCTGAATATCACAGAATTTTTTATCTGGGGTGCGACTAGATCTAGGGGGATGCAATATTGCAACCAGATCCCATGTGGTACAAAGACTCTTTTCTACCCTGTAGTCAGAGTATGTGTTGGATTTACCAAACCAGTCCAGGAGGTGCCGAGCAATGTATGCTAGATTATAGCCTCTGATAATAAGGAACCCCAAACCTCCCCTATCTCTTGTGAACATTAAAGTACGTAATTTAATCCGTGGTCTCCTGCCTTTCCCTAAACATTTTGTGAAAGCTCTATTAAACTTCAAAACATCTGCATGTTTAAGCTGCATAGGGATCAGATGCATGGGATATACAGTCATGGCCAAAAGTATTGACACCTGTGCAATTCTGTCAGATAATACTCAGTTTCTTCCTGCAAATGATTGCAATCACAAATTCTTTGGTATTATCATCTTTATTTAATTTGTGTTCAATGAAAAAACACAAAAAGAATTGTCCTAAAGCCAAATTGGATATAATTCCACATCAAACATAAAAAAGGGGGTGGACAAAAGTATTGGCACCCTTAGAGAAGTTTAAAGCTCATGGCACTGTGGCTAACATCCCTAGATGTGGACGTAAAAGAAAAATTGACGAGTGATTTCAACGCAAGATTGTGCAGATGGTGAATAAAGAACCTCTTCTAACATCCAAACAAGCTCAAGCTGCCCTGCAGTCCAAGGGTACAACAGTGTCAACCCCCACTATCCATCAGCGTCTGAATGAAAAGGGACTGCATGGTAGGAGACCCAGGAAGACCCCACTTCTTACCCCGAGACATAAAAAAGCCAGGCTGGAGCTTGCCAAAACTTACCTGAGAAAGCCTAAAACATTTTGGAAGAATGTTCTCTGGTCAGATGAGACAAAAGTAGAGCTTTTTGGGCAAAGG
The DNA here is from genome assembly GCA_033576535.1 of Allobates femoralis. Lineage (NCBI taxonomy): Eukaryota > Metazoa > Chordata > Amphibia > Anura > Aromobatidae > Allobates > Allobates femoralis. Next base: position 124,577,582 of record JARQOC010000001.1, on the reverse strand, counting down.
CATCAACATAGAGTTTACAGGAGAAAAAAAGAGGCATTCAAAGAAAAGAACACGGTACCTACAGTCAAACATGGCGGAGGTTCCCTGATGTTTTGGGGTTGCTTTGCTGCCTCTGGCACTGGACTGCTTGACCGTGTGCATGGCATTATGAAGTCTGAAGACTAGGCTGAGGGTGCCAATACTTTTGTCTGGCCCATTTTTGGAGTTTTGTGTAAAATGATCAATGTTTTGCTTTTTGCTTCATTCTCTTTCGTGTTTTTTCATTGAAGACAAATTAAATGAATACCAAAGAATTTGTGATTGCAATCATTTTCAGGAAGAAACTGAGTATTATCTGACAGAATTTCAGGGGTGTCAATACATTTGGCCATGGCTGTAAGAGTCTGGAAAAATTTATCATCTTTATAAGATGACACCTACCCAGAAGAGACAGCGGGAGAGATGCTCATCTCTCTAATTCCTTTAGAATTTTCTAAATCAAGGGGCCATAATTCAGATTATATATATGCTCTGGTGTGTTACCTATTTGTATTTCCAGGTACTTAGCCACCGCCTTATCTATATGTATGCCCTCTGTCTTTCCTTCCCCTTCCTTCCACCCCCTATCTCCCTGTTGATGTTGTAATAGGAGGATTTCACACTTTGATTTATTTAGTGTGAATCCCAAGTGCAAGCCGAACTCTTCCACCAATCTAAGTCCCTCGGCAGATCGTCCCATGGGTTTGCCATATAGAGCCCAATGTCATCTGTGAAAAAGATCGCTTTGAGTTCTTGATTCCCTGCCATTATTTCTGTAAAACAGTGTCTGTTGTTAAACTATCGAGACAGAGGTTCGATGGCCAGGTCAAAGAGTAGTGGAGATAATGGGCAACCTTGATGTGTCCCTTTCTCTAGGCAAATATCTGATAAAAATCCCAGTGTATTCACTCTTGCGTTAGGGTTGTCATACACATTTCTCAGGAACGTCCGAAAAGCCCCTTGTAGACCTAACCTATCCAACACCGCCTCCAGCCATGGCCAGCTGACTTTGTCGAAAGCCTTCTCGGCGTCAAGCGTGACCATGCCTGGAGTGTCGCCCTACTTGTTGTTTCCCAATTGAACTGCTTCTAACACTGTTAAAGCTTTCTGTATATTCCCAGCTGCTGACCTCCCTTTCACAAATCCAGCTTGTTGGCTTTCTACTAATCCCGGGAGTAGCAATGCTAATCTATCTGCCAGTATTTTGGAGATTAGTTTAAGGTCTTGATTTATTACAGATATGGGGCGATAGCTTGTCGGCTCATCCATAGCTTGCCCATATTTCGGAAATAATTTTATGTATGCTATGTTCATTTGTTGAGGGATCAGTCTGCCTGCCAGGAAGTCGTTAAACAGGTTTTCCAAAAGAGAGGCTATCCGATCTTTTAACGATTTATAAAAGCCTCCCAAAAAACCATCGGGGCCTGGAGCTTTTTGCAAATTCAAAATATTGATAGCTCCCAAAATCTCCTCTAGCACTATATTTCTGTTCGATTCAGCTAAGGCCTCTTCCATGATCGCCGACATGCAGACCTTTCAGAGCCTTTCCACCCCTCCGTTCTCTTTTCTTAAGTTTTTCCCATATAATTTTGCATAAAATTGGACTACAATCGAGTTGATTTTTTTGGGATCATGGGTGACTCGACCATCAGGGCCCTTCATAGCTGTAATTTGTGTATGGGTCGTTTCCCTTTCGCCAGACTGGCAAGAATTTTCCCTGCCTTATCCCCATGTTGATATTGCTGTGCCTCCCATTGCGACCATCCAAATTGCTCCCATCTCCTTGCCCACTCATCAAACTCTGTCCTTGCTTCTGTCCATGCAATTTTTGTCTGGGGAGGTCTACAAAAGCCATGTATGTTTATCTCATGTTATCAGGTCTTCCTCTCGTGTTAGCTTCTACAGATCTCGTCCCACTCCAGCTCAGTGGACCCACTCTGTGCGCCCTTTCCACCTTACATTTTGATATTAGGCCCAGGGCTTGTGAGAGCTCAATTTTGCATATATCATTGAGGGATTTATGTGGGATCGATTCTGGGTGTCCTACAATCCTGAGATTGCTTCTCCTCAATCTGTTCTCTATATCGTCCATTTTATTTTTCATCCACACTGATTGCGTGATTCTGTGAGCTCTTGTTCCATAGCTGCCAACATGTCCTCCGCATTGGAGAGCCTTTGTTCCAATATATCTATTCTGCTGGCATGTTGAGCTGTTATTTCCTGTTGTTCTTCAAGGGAATCCTTCACTGCCTCTTTCACTGCCTTTTTAATGTTTGCAGCCAGATATTTTGACACTGCCTGGGCTAATGATTGTCTAGGGACAACTGAGGGGTTTCCATTCTTTCCTCCTCCTCCAGCATCTTTTCTCCCTCTCTATGAATTAGAGCTCTGTGTCCCTCCTTCTCCATGCTTCCCAGCTGCTGCCAAGGTTCCTGGTATGCTGACTTCCTCCTCCTCCACTACATGCCACCGCCATCCTGCCTGAATCTGGACGGCCCACTGCTTTCCTCGCCAGGCTGTTCTGCTCTGGTCACGAGCTCCGGAGCCACCTCTCCATACGCCCCTCCTCCTCCTGGTGTTCTGCTGCAGCTGCCTCTGCCCTCGTCACAGCAGTACGTTATGTTTATGTCGGTCTGATGCTGGAGGTATCAGGAGCTGTCTTCTGTGTGCCACCATCACATTGGCGCCGACCCCGGAAGTTAGAGGAATGATTTTAATAAAATTTCAAATATACTTCATTAGAAAATTCTGATGGAAAACAATTCATGAACCTTCCACAAGGTGTCTCTGTGGGTGAAGCAGACATATGTTCATTCTCACTCAGAGCCGTCTTCACACTTAATGTGGCATGTAACCATATAAGTGAGGGGGCCGTGTGAGAGCTCCTGACTGCTGCTGGTGAGAACACAATGTATCAGATTACTTCAGCCTACAGCACAGTTGCTAAGCAATATCAGAATGTCAAGATCACTGCAAACTCCTCTTTCCTTGGCAAAAAACTTCTAATCTGTCATCTGGTTCCACACAGCTCAGTCAGGATCTCTGTTAACCCCTTCTCTGCTATCACATTGCACTTCTCCCTGTCAGCTGTTGGCCGCGCCCAGACATCCACAAAATATACATTTTAAAAGAGCACAAAAAAAGTGAGAAAATAAGTCAGATGGCACAAAAAAGCATTATCTTAGTTGTTATGTGACCCATCATTAACAACCAGTGCAGTATTGTTTTTTATTTTCCAGTGAAATGACAATTACACCTTAAGTCTTGGTTGTGGCTTCTGACAGTCTTTTCTCGTCAGTCCAACTACTCATGTATAACCATTTGAAATACAGCTGGATTTGTAAAGGGCCTTATCCAATATGGATTGTGAGGCAGAGAACAGAACAATGATTAAAAAAACTTCCAGCTGTGACGATAAAGTTCAGTGTAGACCTTAGTTAATACACGATTATTCAAGCATTTTATCCAAGGTTATTGCTTGCAATGTCGCAAATTGTTTTGCAAAACGTGTTTTTGCATAAAATTGTGCATGTTTCCCACCAGTCCTGGCTAACTCTGCCCATCACCTGAAATGTGGGCAGACTATCAGAAGGGGACATAGCCAAAAATTATAAAAGAAATTTGCTCCAGTCTTTTTCCCAGGTAGAAATGTATTGCAGCATGCAGCTATACAATATGCCAAATTCATTACGAATGAAAATGTCTAATGAAGTGACTGGCACAAATTCATTTTGTACATCACTCTTGATAAAGTGTGTGCTGGACTAAGATTGGCACGTGGTACTCCCGAGCAAACATCTTCAAGACTAGAGTACAAGATGCCAGTCTTGATGATTCAGGTTTTATGTCTTTTCCTAAATAATCCCCAAGGAACTGGCAGGAACTATCGAAAGTCAAGTAACGGGGTCCATATTGCGAATAGTCAAATCTATTGTGTATGTTCGATATGCAAACATTTTTACCATGGTTAAGGCCATTGGTAATTCAAGGAGCCAATGGGCCACTATACCGTAAAAACATATTTTATTTGATTTCCATTAAAAATACAGGATATTCCATTATATAAGGGCTAATGGTTATGAATAGTGATGGACGAACCCACACTGTAAAGTTCGGGTCCGAACAGAACACATAGTGTTCGGGGCACAGACCCCAAACACTGACTTTCCCTCAGAAGTCCGCGTTATTGTTTAGGTTCAGCTGGGGGGCTGTAAAAATAACCAAAACACTGATTAAACTGCAGCATTATAGTTACCAAGGACCGCATGCTTGTACTTCCAGGACACTCATTAACTTTCCGATTATTTACTGCACTCTGCCTCCAACAGCTAATCACAGGCCTCCACTCTATGTGACAGCATGTGTGATTGGCTGTTGCGCCCCTCACCCATAGTGCTGTTGTCTGTGATTGTTTGGCAATAAATCTGCTGTCATAGGGGTATAAAAATAAATAATTTTAAAAAATGTATGTAGGGCTGTTTCTCAGTACAGATAAAGTGGACAGCTACATGCTTCCGCCCGCAGATGCCTGGCTTTACCTTTCCTGACAATCCAAAATACAGAGGAGCCCATTATTTTTTTTTTTTAATTATTTAAACTAATAATTTTAAAAAATAATTTAGACTTCACCCTATTTTGATTGCCAGCCATGGCAAAAAGCTGGCAGCTTGGGGCTGGTATTCTCAGCATGGTGAGGCCCACAGTTATTGGGCCACCCAGGCTAGAGAATAGCAGCGTGCATCTGCCCCAGGAATTGGCGCATTCATTAGAATCACCAATTCCTGGCACTTTACCCAGCTATTCCCAATGCCCTGGTGCGGTGGCATCGGGCAATAGAAGGAGTTAATGACAGCTGAGAATATTGACAACTGTCATTAAGCCCCTATTGATAATGTTGAGGTCTCTATTAAACCTGTCCTTTTTAATCCTGGCAGTAAATAGTTAAAAACCACATGCAGAGAAAAATCCTTTATTTATTATTATTATTGTTATTATTATTAATAATTCTAATAATATTAATAATAATAATAGTAATAATGAAAGACATTATTATTGAATAAAAATTATAATAATTATTTGAAAGACAATAATTATAAAGCAAAAAATAATGACGTCCCTGCTTACAATCTACAATAAGGTGGGGGTGGCACAAAGTACAGGGGCTTATTTACAATCATGGTCCAGCTGTTTTGAGGAAGTGTGGAATAGATGAGAGCGTTTTACTTGAAATAAAACACAGACAACTCTAAATTTCCCATTTATTAACCTCAAACATACCCTCTGATGGTAATCCACAGCAATATCCAGTGAAGCACATAATCCTGGCTCTGCTACATTGAGAGACTGTAGTGATGGAATAAGCGTCCTATTGCTGCAGTCTCTGGGATCACACTGACTGTCGTGGGGAATGGTGATTGGTGCCTTCTAATAATTGTGCCAATTTCCAGGTTAGCTGCAGGCTGCTATTCTTTAGCCTGGGGGGACGAATAACTATGCGCCTCACCACACTGAGAATACCTGCCCGAGTTTTACCTTGAATGGCAATCAAAAACAGGGCAAAGCCCATGCATTTTTTATAATTAGTTATTTAAATATTTTTTAAAAAAATAAAACGCTTCCCTGTACACTGTGTGCAAAATTATTAGGCAAATTAATATTTTGATCACATGATACTTTTTATACATGTTGTCCTACTCCAAGCTGTATAGGCTTGAGAGCCAACTACCAATTAAGTAAATCAGGTGATATGCATCTCTGTAATGAGGAGGGGTGTGGTGTAATGACATCAACATCCTATATAAAGTGTGCTTAATTATTAGGCAAATGCCTTTCCTTAGGCAAAATGGGTCAGAAGAGAGATTTGACGGGCTCTGAAAAGTCCAAAATTGTGAGATGTCTTGCAGAGGAATGCAGCAGTCTTGAAATTGCCAAACGTTTGAAGTGTGATCACCGAACAATCAAGCGTTTCATGGCAAATAGCCAACACGGTCACAAATAAGTGTGTTGGGCAAAAAAGGCACAAAATAACTGCCCATGAATTGCGGAAAATCAAGCGTGACGCTGCCAAGATGCCATTTGCCACCAGTTTTGCCATATTTCAGAGCTGCAACGTTACTGAAGTATCAAAAAGCACAAGGTGTGCTATACTCAGGGACATGGCCAAGGTAAGGAAGGCTGAAAGACGACCACCTTTGAACAAGAAACATAGGATAAAACGTCAAGACTGGGCCAAGAAATATATTAAGACTGATTTTTCAAAGGTTTTATGGACTGATGAAATGAGAGTGACTCTTGATGGGCCAGATCGATGGGCCAGAGGCTGGATCAGTAAAGGGGAGAGAGCTCCACTTCGACTCAGACTCCAGCAAGGTGGAGGTGGGGTACTGGTATGGGCTGGTATCATCAAAGATGAACTTGTGGGACCTTTTCGGGTTGAGGATGGAGTGAAGCTTAACTCAAGTAGTGGTACAGGAAGAAGTCGGTATCGTTAAAGAAAAACATGATTTTCATGCAGGACAATGATCCATCACATGCATCCAACTACTCCACAACGTGGCTGGACGGTAAAGGTCTAAAAGAAGATAAATTAATGACATGGCCCCCTTGCTCACCTGATCTGAACCCCATAGAGAACCTGTGGTCCCACCTAAAATGTGAGATCTACAGGGAGGGAAAATAGTACACCTCTCAGAAGTGTCTGGGAGGCTGTGGTGGCTGCTGCACGCAATGTTGATTGTAAACAGATCAAGCAACTGACAGAATCTATGGATGGAAGGCTGTTGAGTGTCATAAAGAAAGGTGGCTATATTGGTCAATAATTTTTTGTGTGTTTTGTTTTTGCATGTCAGAAATGTTTTTTTCTCATTTTTGTGCAGTTATATTAGTTTACCTGGTGAAAATAAACAAGTGAGATGGAAATATATTTGGTTTTTACTAAGTTGCCTAATAATTCTGCACAAACAGATATCATCCTAAGATAGTCAAACCTAAAAAAAACAACTTCCAAAAATATTAAGCTTTCTTTGATATTTATGAGTCTTTTGGGTTGATTGAGAACATAGTTGTTGAACAATAATAAAAATAATCCTCTAAAATACAACTTGCCTAATTATTCTGCACACAGTGTATTTTGATTGCCAGCCAAGGTAAAGCCAGGCAGCTCGGTTGGCAGCCCGTAGCTGTCCACTTTATCTGTGCTGAAAATAAAAAATACAGCAAAGCTCTACATCATTATTAATTAATTATTTATTTTTAAACTATTATGACATCAGTCAATGGGTGAGGGGCGCAACAGCCAATCACAGTCGCTGTCATAGAGAGTGGGCATCTGTGATTAACTGTTGGAGTCACGTGGAAACAGCCCCTATACGCATGGTAGATGCTAGAATGTAACAGCCAATCACAGATGCCCACTCTCTGTGACATCATCTGTGATTGGCTGTTGTGCCCCTTACCAGTAAATAATCAGGAAGTTAATGAGTGGCCCCAGAAGTACAAGCGTGTGGGAGTATGAGCTGATGTTTAATCAATGTTGTCTTTCTCTTTACAGCCCTCCCGGCCCCATTTCATAACTTTAAGGGCCGAGTTCGAGGTTTGGATTTAAGTTCGGGTCAAGTCCTGTTCCAATCTTTTAAAAACCGCCCGGCCATGTCCGACGAACTCTAACATCGGTCGGTCCACCCATCACTAGACCTGATACATTATTGTGTGAGAACCTTAGCACACCAGATAATCCTCTGATGGACCATTTGATCCCTGGGCACATAGTGCATAATTTCTAATCTTTCATAGTCCTGCATTTTATCACCATTGTGTGATTTCAGTAGTGAAGACCATATTGTATAGCCTCACTAGTATAAAATGTAAAGTCTGCGCATTGTATAATACAGCAAGTAGCCTGTTATCATTATTTTGCATGTTCTCAAATGGTTGTCGCCTAAGTGGTTAGCAACCTGGAATATCACCAGCTGCAGAATACACAGAGAAATAGGCAATCATACACAGATGTGTAATATATTTTTTTCAATACAAATGACAAGAATCAAATACATTTATTTGCTTTCCCTGTATGTTTTTGAAATGTACATTTATAATAGGTAAGCGTTTTCCCTTCAGGCTCCGTGTTACATGCAGTAACATATGTTCTGGATGAATCTTAGTTATGATAACAGGTTTTATAAGATGTGTTAAGAATAAATGCAGAACAGACGACTACCAGCTGGTGATAAAAATGAACACCCCAATTAATTCTGTTTTCCTTTCAGGCACTGCAATGACTGTCCGCCGGTATTCTATGTCTTCTCTTCTTTCAAGTTCTGAACACTGTAAACACAGTGCACACATGAAAAGACATTCAAGTAGTGAAACACTATCAGGTCCAAGGCTGAACCAAAAGTCTGACACTGAACTTCAATACGCCAAAGATGAGGAAACTGCTGCGGAAATGCTGGTCACTAATATCCCCAAAACGAGATCTTTCCAGCAATATATGCACAAGTGCAGGTACTAGTGCATGTTGTGTGTTGACCAATTGCTTATATGATAAAAAAATGTTTGTACCATGTTAGCCAGTAAATAGAAAAATATTAGAATCTGAGAGTCCTCAGTGGTTGATACCTTTTAATGGAACTGAAAGATTGGTAAGCTAGCAAGCTTTCGGGACACTATGGCCCCTTCGTCAGGCTGATAATGACACAAAAGAGGAGCTGGGAAAGTAAAGTCAAAATTCTAAGATAAGAGGAACCGATTGTATTATTGTTCTATGATTAGTGGTCTGTGGAGACCTGAAGATTCCTCAGTGAGTTGTAGGAAAGGCATAAATTGAAGCGAGACAGTTCACATAAGTTTCAAAAGTTATTGTCCTCTAACTTGAGTCTGTTGGAGATATGATATCCCCAAATGTACTTTCATTTTATATAAAGACGCTTGAATCTGTTATGTCCCCAAATGCCCTTTCATTTTATATAAAAATGCATGAATCCATGTGAGACATTTAATCTTGTTTTGAATGTGTCAAAGTGCGTTATCAATTTGTATTCCCAAATTCTTCTCTCTTTCTGAGATTTGAAGTTGCCTTTTAAAATGAGCAGATTCATATCGGTTTCACTCTTGTGGTCAGGGTTGCAAAAATGCTTTGCTACAGGTAGGTCCATATGCTTTTCTTTTATTGAGTGGTGATGAGAATTCATTCTTGTTCTGAATTTTTGTCGGTCTCCCCTATACATGCCACTTGTTGGACTTTTGGTACATATAATTAAATACACCACATTGCTTGTGATGCAACTGACGTAACCTGGGATCTTGTAGTCCTGATCTGTCCCAGGAATCTAAGTGCTTATATGTAAGGTACACACACATCACCAACAGTGATAAAGTGACAAACGATCTTTGCGAGTTGCCAGGATTACAACAATTTTGAAACCTGGCACATTTCGATCCAATCAATTTGTCAAATTTTCTATTGAAGGAAAAGTGCAACTTTATTTGCAGAAACTGATCAGATCGGCAATAAATAAAATAATTCCTTGAGCAAACAATAAGGATTATGAAAAAGCTAACAATTTGTACTAAGAGAGTAAAGGTACCATCACACGGCACAATATCGCCGTTAAAATCGCTGAAAAATCCCGGGTTTCAGCGATGTTGCGGCGACATCGCAAGTGCATTGTGCTGTGGGGACAGCACAATGCAACTGCGATAAATCACTGTTTGCGAGTTGCCAGGTTTTCCAACATGTTGGAAAACCTGGCAATGTCGCACCAACAATTTGGCTGCATCTTGCTGTGCGACACCGCAATAGCGATGTTGCCAGCGATGCCGCCAATTTACAACATTGCAGCATATCGCTCACTGGGTTGTTCCCAAGCCCAACGAGCGATCGCTGCAGAACATCGCCGCGGCATCACAGGCAACATCTGCCTGTGTGACAGGTACGACAGCACTCGCGGCATTGCTTCCGACATCGCTGCCACATCTTCCCATGTAACGGTACCTTAAGATGCAGTAAATTCATTGACATGTTCACCTCTTAACTCCTAAGGGACAAGGCGATTTTTTTTGCTCTTTCGTTTTCTGCTTCCCTTCTTCCAAGAGAAATACTAGTGTATCTCAATAAATTAGAATATCATAAAAAGTTACATTATTTCAGTAATTCAATGAATAAAGTGAAACACATATAATATATACAGTCATTACAAACAGAGTGATCTATTTTAATAGTTTATTTCTGTAAATGTTGATGATTATTGCTTACAGCCAATGAAAACCCAAAGGTCATTATCTCAGAAAATTAAAGTAGGGAGGATGAAGGTTTAAAAACTGTGCTGCTGTATTTCCTGAGACATCAAAGGGTGAATATATATTGATTTATTAGTCAACATGTTTCAGGGCTCTTGGAGATGCCCTGAAACATGGCAATACTGCATTGATTTTTGATGATATTCTAATTAATTGGGATTACTAGTACATATTTTTTTACTTTGCAATCAACATAGATTTATGAATAGTGATGGGCGATCCGAACTGTAAAGTTCGGGGACCGTACGAAGACCTAGTGTTTGGGCACAGATCCCGAACATAGACTTTCCAGGAAGGTCCGTGTTACAGTTCAGGTTTGAGTTTGGGCCGGGGAGCTGTAAAAATAAAGAAAATAATTATTCAAACAGCATTATCTTACTGCATTCCACCGCCCGATGCGTCTATTTCCGGTGCTGCTCATTCCTAGATATTCACTGCAAGAGACCCAACAGCTAGTCACAGATGCTTTCACATTGAATGGGTGTCTGCTTACAAAGATATGCAGCAGAGCTGAATATATTCCGTGTGGATTATGTCGTAGGGATGGTTTTTTTTGTTAATTAAAGATGGGAAATAGGGTTGTCTTGTATTTTATTTCTAAATGTTTTTTTCGATGTTGTGATTTTTCACTGCTTACTAGAAATTCATAGGGGGTGGGTCTAATATTGACCTGACATTATGAATTTCCAGCTTAGTGTCTGCAGTCAAATACAAAGCTGGCATTAACCCTTTCATTACCCAGTGTTCCACTGCCACCAGGGCCAGTGGAAAAGTCGTGGTAAAGAGCCAGACAATGTCACTTCTATGAATGTGCAATTTTCTGGGGCAGTTGCAATTCACAGCAGGGGGGGGGGCAGAAAGCTTGGGCTACCCTATGCTGAGGATTCAAGCCCCTAGCTGCCTAGTTGTACTTGTCTTTAAACCAAAAATATGGTAAAGGAACAAATCATTTTTGTAAACTATTGTATGAAATTTATTAAATAATTAAAAAAGGGCTTCCCTATGTATTTGGTTTCCAGCCGAGAAAAATAGGCAGCTAAGGGGAAGGGGGCAGCCTGTATCTGCCTGCTGTACCTGGTTGGCATACAAAAATAAGACGAAGCCACTCGTCATTTTTTAAAAATTATTTCAAGGAATAATTTTATAAAAAGGGTTCAACTGTGTTGCAGTTTTGGTGCTTTTTTTGGCCAGGAGATGCAGATGAACACATTGAACACAATGCATGCAGTTTTGTACCAAAAGGGCACCAAAAGAGCATGATATTCATGGCAAAAAACGCATCATGGTTTTGGTGCGCCAATTCTCTGTGACAGCATCTGTGATTGGCTGTTGGGTCCCTCTGCAGTGCGGCCACAGAAGTACAAGTGGGTGGATGCTGGAAAGTGTAATGCTATTTAATAACTATCTCCTTTCTTTTACAGCCTCCCAGCCCCCATCCCATAAGTTTACAGTCTGAGTTCAGTGTTCAGACTTAAGTTCAAGCCACTTTCGGTCCAGAACCCAAACTTTAAAATAAGTCCAGGCGAGTTTGCTGAACCCAAACATCGGCGGGTTTGCCCAACACTATTTATGAAGGCTTGTTTTTTTCTTTTCTTGGAGAACAAATTGTAGTTTGGCATTACGCCATTCATTTTATCTTACAAAGTAGTAAAAAAAAGATTCCAAGTGAGGTGAAATGGTGAAAAATATGTAATTTACCATTTTGCTTTTATGGCATTCATCGTGATCTGTCAATCTTATTCTCCGTGCCAGTATAGATTTTTTTTTTAGATAGGAGACTGTGAGATTGTGTGCTTGCTTATACTTTCTGCTATAGATATAGGATATCCTGTGGCTCACTGTTTCCTATGAAGCTCAGCCTGTGGGTTGGTCTTCACAAGAGTTCTAAGATGGCATTCATGGGGCCTTCTAGGGTTCCAGAGATATTGACTACCTTGCACATTATTGTCTGTATATTTGAGAAGGGTAAAAACGTTAGTAAAAGTATTGGGTTTAGTGCTCATGCTCACAGTGATGCCAATAGTTATGAGTCAGTATTACGTACCAATAGATATTCCATATGCCATCATGTGGCACTTCATTGCCATGGAATGGGTCCAGGGGAGAAAACCTGTGCACCAGCATGCGATGAGCCAAGCTTTTTATGGGTTATTTCTGAATCGGAGAAAAATCTGAAAAGACATCCTTGTAGCGTTTGGTTTCTTTGTATGTCATTAAACATGCAAACATTTACACGTAATTACTTTTTTTCAGGCTACATTGACCACTTTAGTGGTATTTTACTTTACTGATTCAATTCAACGTACATTATCACTTGGGTAATTAAATCTATTCATTTGCGTAGTTCTAGCACTTGTGTGCATATGGGATGACAGATGAAGATTAATCACGTAGTAATTGCTATTTTTCTTTGACAAACGAAAAAAAAGCCAAAACTGATGGAATTATTTTCTATAAAAAGGCCTGCATTCTGCTCTGAAATCTGCTACTGACTATTGTAGTCCCTAGTAACCGAATGACTCTGCAGCTCACTAGTGTAGATGGCACCAGGACATGCAAATGAGCAGTATAAATTACATATCATGCCATTTGGGTGCATAGCTTGCCAGTCTAATATTCTGATACTTTCTATAGTGACGATACTCAAGCTCCAAATAAAATTCTAGAGATGTAGCAGAGATTTTACAATGGTTATAAAAGTTTGTGAACCCTCTTTTTCTATATATTTTATTTTCAATTTTTTCAACATAATTTAACAACATAACAACAAACAATAGAAGCCAGATCACATGTAACAATAATAACAGTAAAGGAGAAGGAGAGGAAAAAAAAATAAAAAAAAAAAACACACAGAAGGGAAAAGAGAAAAGAGGATCATACAATCAATGTTGCACCAATCACTTCCGGGTAAAGTGCAAATTGTTATAAATTATTTAGTATTATAATATAATAAATCAAAACTAGCTTATTTGCATCGTAATCAAATCAAATCAACCTCATGACGACATCACAGTATCCATACTCTTTTCTAGGCTACGGTATATAATATTTACTAATTACCCAGGGCTGCCACATCATTGTTACCTTTCTTTGTGAACCCTCTATAATTTACTGTATTACTGGATAAACATTGCTATGGCTAAATTCAGAAATTAAAACAAAACTTTAACATACTTTAAAGGGGTTGTCTCAATCTATTTAGTTTAGGAAAGTTTGGAATCTCTATCAATTTCTGAGGTTACATCTTCGGAGAAACAGTGGTTCTTTATTGAGAAACACTAAAATATCCACATTTTAATATGCAGTAAATTGTTAAATTTATTTGGCTATATGCAATAAATTAATGAGAAATATAGATATTTTACTATTTTTATATCCTTATTGTTTATTCTGATCTATCATTATATTTTACTATGGCGGCCGTCACACGCTACAATATCGTGAGTGATATTGGAAGCGATCACGTGCACGCGTGATCGCTAACAATATCGCTCACATCGTTGGTGAGCTGTCACACAGACAGACTCACCAGCGTTGTGGGCCAGCGAGATCGCTGGTAATTATGGTACACATCGGGTTACTAGGCGCCGCGCGGCGCTTAGTAACCCGACTTTTACCATAGATACCATCTCCCAGCATAGGCTCTGCCGCTGGGAGATCGTTCATCGTGGTGTCACACACCACGATGAAGCAGATTGAACAAGCGTTTATTGCTTGATATGAGCTCCGGCTCTCATATCTGCGATGTCACGATCAAGCGATTTTACATTGTAAAATCGCTTGATCGCACGTAGCGATGCACAAACGATATCGCTTAAGCAATCAAAAAGCAGATCGCTTAAACGATATCGTTCGCAGTATTGAACCGTGTGACGGCCGCCTATGGGAAACTGCTCGTATGGTTGGGTTTACTGTTATTTAACAGCCTTCAGCTCGATCTCGAGCCATGATGATTTTATGGATGAATATTCTGTAGGAAGATTGATCCATCAGGGACTTCTTTGCTGTTTTCTTTAAAGTATCAAGCCATCAGGTTGCCCATGATGTCCTTCTCCAGTACTTGCTCTCTTCGTATGATGTGTCCCAGGTATCCAAGCTGTAGCTTTGTGGTCCTTGCTTCAATTGACATGTCTGACTTGATTTTTTCAAAATTTGATTTGTTTGTTCTTTTTGCCATCCTTGTTATTGATAACATCCCTCTCTAGCACTGTATTTTGAAGGTGTTGATTCTTCTTCAGCCTTACAACTTTATCATTCAGGTTTCACATCTGTATGTTACCACAAAAAAAAAAAAATAAGGATAAAATGTGGTAGCTGGATGGATGAAAAAGTCTCCAAAATGTTTGTGTGGAAATTTGGTTTATAAGTCTATGCGTTTCAAGGCAATCCAGTCTCTTCTTCAGGACAAAACATTAAAATCTTTATAAAAATCGAAAAGAAAGGTGCATTCACCTGTTTGACTTTGAACTTTATTGTTGCGGTAACATATTAACACGGTGCAGAGAGGGAGGGTAGGAACGGACAATGAGTAGTTTCACGCTAAGTGAGTGCTTCCACTGTCCTCTTCGTCAGGACAAAACATTAAAATCACTATGGTTTTGTTTTGAGGAACAGGCTAGATTGCCTTAAAACGCCTAGAACAATAAACCAAATTTCCACCCAAATAATTTGGAGTCCTTTTCGTCCAACCAGGCAGCGCAGGTAAACCACATTTTATCCTTATCGCCTCCTGTTTCGATGTGTATTACCCATGGATCTTCAGTAGCCTGTTATACTGTATATGCATCAGCAATTGTCACACACATCTAACCCAGGTGAGGAGATAATACTTCTTGTCCTCGCCCCCATTTTAACCATGTTAGACCAAATAGCATATTTTGTTTTCCTTAGTTTCTTCTACCACAAAAAAAAGACTATATACAAGCTGTGTCTTTGTCACCAGTGAAATGTTCCTCGATTTGAAGACCTCGAGTGACTTCATTGTCAATTTCCCATAGCTATTCTCCTATTGACTTCTGGTGTCATCACTGCATCTTGAGTGATTATTGATCTGAGTAGCTTGAAGTCCTTTACAACTTCCAGTTTGTTGCCATCTATCTCAAATGTGTCCTGGTTTTACCTGGCAATAGTCAATAATTTTGTCTTCTTTATATTGAGTAGCAGTCCCATGTTCAATATTTCCATCCACTCTGTAATAAGTCCTTCATTCCAACTACACTTGTTGCTATCAATATGTCATATGTCATTTACATATATAAAATTGTTGATGACATGGCCAGTAATTTTGAATCCTTCTTTTTTTTTTGGAAAGTCCAGCCTTCCTGAAAATAGCTTCTGTATATAAATTGAGGAGAAATGATGACAGGATGAGCCTAGTCTGACTTCTCACTCTACTTTGAACCATTCCGTGTCACTGTATTTTATTTGTACTGTTGCTTCTTGGTCGATGTAGAGGTTCCTAATGAGGTTGATCAGATGGTTTGGCACATCCATATCCTTCATAGTATTCTAAAGTTTAGAGTGATATCACAGTCAAAGGCTTTGCTGTAGTCAATGAAGCAAAAATAGAGCTCTATGTTATATCCTTTGGCCTATTCCATTTTCCATCTCATGTTAGCAATTACATCTCTTATTCCTCTGCCTTTTCTGAATCCTGCTTGTTCCTCTGTCAGCTCTTTGTCAAAGTAAGGCTGTAGCCGTCTTTGTAAGATCTTCACTTGTATTTTTCTGGCATGAGGTATGAGGGTAACATTCTGATGGTTTCCAAAATTGGTAGCATCTCCCTTGTTTGGAGTAGGAATAAACATTGATCTTGTCCAGTCCTTTGGCCATTTACCAGTTGTCCATGTCTGTTGACACAGGCATGTGCTGACATCAGTTGCTGCTTCAGAAGACTTTATTAACTATAGTGGAATATTGTCAAATCCAGGTGCTTTGTCTTTTGACAGAAGATTTATCGCAACGACTTCATCTTTCAGTTTGCTATCATTTCCATTCTCAATTTCTTCCCCTATCACTGAGTCATTCTTGTAAAGATACTCTGTGAATTCTTCTGATCTTTTTTTGATCTTTTCTGGCTCCGTTGGTTTGTTCCCATTGGCATCTTTCAACATTTCCACTCTTGGTTGAAACTTTCGAGGTATGTTTTGAACATTTGGTATACTTTTCTGATCTTGCCCTCCAGATGTTCATTTTCTATGTCTGTCCATATATTTTGGTAATAAAGTTTTTTGTGTGCTCAAATGTCTCTCTTTATGCTTGTACTGATGTTGTCTGTGTCCTGCTTGTTTCGCTTTTGCCATTCATCTTTCTTCCATGATCTTTAGGGTCTCTTCTGTTAACCATGGCTGCGGGCATCTCTTCTGCCTCTTGTTTATTGGATTTCTGGCTTCTTCAGTAATAATATTCTTTATATATATCCATCATTTATCAGGCTTTCTTCCATCTGTGTCCAGTGATATAAATTGGTTGTGCATACCATTCCAAAAAACTTCAGGTATGTTTATCAAATCAAAGTTGAAAATGACTTGTTGTCTAGTCTATTTGTGCAACTTGACTCTAATCTTTGCTGTCAAAAGTTCATGATCAGTTCTACAGTGAGCTCCTGGCCTTGTTTTTGTTTAATGATCGAAAACCTCCATTCTTGACAAACACATATGTAGTTAATCTGATTCTTATAGGACCCATTTGGAGATGTCCATGTTTAGAGTCTCCATTTGTGATTTTGGAAGAAGGTGTTCATGATGGACAGTTGATTTGTCGTACCAAATTCAATGAATCTTACTCCAGCCTTGTTATGTTCACCCATTACAAAGTTTCCATGTTTGCCTTTGCCCATTTTGGCATTCTTGTCTCCCATGATAATAAGAAAGTCTTGTGTTGGCATTTTGTCGTTTTTTTTCTTGAATATTATTGTAGAATATGTGAAGATTCGGAGGAAAGTGGGTGCTCTCGTCCATTGGCCCGGCTGTTTTTAGAAAGACCGCATGGGCCAGGGCTCATCCCACTGAATGCCCAAACTCCTTACCTGTGGGTAAGACACTACTCAGAAAACACAGGACAAGAAACCACACATTGATTAGACTTTATTGGAACCCAACATTCAAAGGCATATAACAAATACCCCGCACGAACACACAATGTAATAAGCAACAGAGTCTCAACCTTCTACTGGCTCACCAGAGATTAGAATATTCATGCCTTCGGGGCTTCCAGGGCCAACTACCTCAGTTCAGTGCGCCAATCTTTTGGAAGCTAACCGAGTACAGCACAGTCTGTAGCCAGGTGACCAAATTGTCCAAACCTGGGTTCTTTAAGTAGTGTGTGATCTTCCAGCCAAATCCTAGGATCCTTGGCTGAAGTCATATAGAATATGATCCAATTTCGTGATCCTTTAGTCGGAAATGAAGTTCCTAAACTGAGGTCATATAGAATATCAATTGTTGACTGAAGTCCTTTTTATACCCCAAGACGTCACCTCAGGGTATTGTGTTCTTACAGGATTGATGGGATAAGAACATCTTCTCATTGGTGGGCAGTTCAATCCGATTGCATAATTTTCTACTGATGTAGACAGTTGGAGCTGATGCAGTTTAGGTAGCAACCCATAAACTAAGACAATGGGGGCTTCAATTAGTCTAGGGAGAAACAATGACTTACTTTTCATGGGTTAACAAACAAAAGAACAATACGTCTGGCATAATTAGGGATATTTAACCCATGACACAAATGGTAAAATGCTGTGTCATCACAGAATAGTTCAGCATCTTTCTTCTTGGCATCTTTGATGGTGAGTGGACTTGTATAACTGTGACATGGATTGGCACACTTTGTAGTTATATCAAGATGACTGCATTGTACTTCAGAATAGTGGTAGGCAATTTTTGAATGAGAATAAAAGCAACACCGTTTCACCTTTTAGTTATCATTGCCTAAAGTAAAAATATCAGTCTATGAAGCATTAGGGTTAGAAATAAATGGGGGGACCAGTGTTATAATAGCAACGGTTTTTATTAACCCCTTACATAGGCCACAATGCGTTTCAGCAGCAGAGTGCTCCCTTCATCAGGTAATGTAAGGAGATATAGCCACGAAGTGACATATTTATAAAAAGCACTGACATGCTTTTTGCACATGCACGTGCAGTTTTTCCGGACCCTCCGATAATGGCCATATGGCACATTTCGGATCCAACTGGGGAGGTGTCCACTGTCGAACCTCAAATAACTGTTGACATCAACATATTTAAAAAAGGCCAACGTGAACAACACCCCCCAGGTCGTCAAAACCTACCAACAGGTCCAAATACTGGAGGGCCTTGTACGAGTGAGATACTATAAATGTCAGCCCCCAACTATTATTGTTGAGTTCTGTGACAAAGGACAATGCCTCCTCTTCAGTACCCTGCCAGATAAAAAAGAGGTCATCTATATAATGACGATATAGAATGATATGACCTTCTGCCAAAATCGACT
Source organism: Allobates femoralis (assembly GCA_033576535.1). Classification (NCBI taxonomy): domain Eukaryota; kingdom Metazoa; phylum Chordata; class Amphibia; order Anura; family Aromobatidae; genus Allobates; species Allobates femoralis. The sequence continues at coordinate 124,558,794 of JARQOC010000001.1, read as the reverse complement.
GCGCAATTGAGACGGACTCGAACGCACCCTGTTGTGAATTCATTGATGAAGAATTCTAGTTGTGAGCTCCCTCCTGTGGTTGTTGTTGGTGCTGGAGCTGGCTGTGTTTTGGAGAGTTTCTCAGCTGATCCTGATGATTGGCAGTCTGCTTCGGATTGGAGCATATAGGTGGTTGGAGTTGATCAGTCTCTGCCAGTTGTAATTATTCCTGGAGGTTTTCACATCTCTCCCTGGTTCCTTCCTGCTCTGATGAATCCTTGCAAGCTAAATGAATGGTGCTTTGTTATTTTGTGGCACACATGTTGTGTGCTTGAGGATCTGCTTATTGCTTGTCTTGCTCTGAGTTGTGGGTTGATATTTAGTCTGCATATTTGTTTACCTGCTCTCAGTTAGGAAGTTTTCTTCCTAGGTATGAACTGCTATTCACTGTTGTCTGCAACTACCAGTTGTGCTGGTGTTAGAATGTATTTATTCTAGTTTCATTCACAGACATTCCTGCAGATATAGAGGGCGGCGAGTCTTAGCAGACTCAGGGTTATTTTTTGGTACTATCTGCTGTTGGAGGTTTTTGATAGTATTTAAAGGGAACCAACCACCTCGGATGACCCTCATACACTGTTAATATGTGCCCCTGCAGCCTAGTAAACCATTTGCAGCACTGTTTTTGTGTGAAAAGTGGCTGCAGTAGAAGTGAGATAATGATTTTATAAACTTACATGCCTGCGTACTTGAGGGCGTCTCCCTGTGTGTGCTGGGACTTGTGGGCTGTGCTCATCATGCCTGCTCTCCCCCTCCCTTATGCACGCCCCCTCTCAGCCTGCTATAGTGATGTGAGGCTGATTGCGTCATAAAGGGGCGGGGCTACCGGGATGCCGCGATTTAGCCCCGCCCCTTTATGATGAGCTCAGCCTCACATCACTATAGCAGGCTGAGAGGGGGCGTGCATAAGGGAGGGGTGAGAAGACATGATGAGCACAGCTCACAAGTGCCAGCACACACAGGGAGACGCCCTCAAGTACGCAGGCATGTAAGTTTATAAAATCATTATCTCACTTCTACTGCAGCCACTTTTCACACAAAAACAGTGCTGCAAATGGTTTACTAGGCTGCAGGGGCACATATTAACAGTGTATGAGGGTCATCCGAGGTGGTTGGTTCCCTTTAAATACTGACCGCAATAGTATTCCATCCTGTCCTTCCTATCTAGCTAGTGTGGCCTCTTTTGCTAAACTCTATTATCTGCATGTATGTGTTTTTCCTCTCCTGTTTCCCAGTCAATATCCGTGGGGGCTTGCTATTCTTTTGGGGTTCTGCTCTGAGGCAACATAGACTTTTCTGTTTCCATCTTAAGGGGTAGCTAGTTCTCCGGCCGTGTTGAGGTGTCTAGGGCATGGTTAGTTACATCCCACGGCTACTTCTAGTTGTGGTATTTAGTCAGGGACTGTGGTCGGTACAGTTGCTAACTACTTCTGTGAAGTCTTTTTATGCTACTCCTAGGTTATCGGATCATAACAGCACCCATAAACAGGTTAGCGTAACTGGGTGCGAATCTCGTCCCCATTGTGCAGCCTTTCAATTGTCTAAACACAGATTTTTCAAAGGTAAAGATGTTATTCTCCAAAATAACTCTTATAGTTGTCAATATGAATTTCTTTTGTTCCTCAGGTAGTGCCACATCAAGGGATAAATAGTTATCAACTGCTCTAAGACCTAATTTGTGTGAAATGTTACTGTAAAGAGCTGTAACGTCTAAAATTAATAGTTAACAACCATTCTTCAGTGGAAGATCCCCGAGTTCCTTAATTAACTGTGGAGAGTTCTTCAAATAGGAAGGTAACTCAACTACATACTTCTGTAGATGAAGATCCACAAAATGAGACAGGTTACAGGTGATGGATTTTACCCCCGAGATAATAGGGCAACCAGGGGTGTTGACAGAGTCCTTATGAAGTTTTGGGAGGAAATAGAAATATGGTGTTTTATATTGGGAACATCAAGAATTTTTTTTTCTTTTTCATTTAGAAGACCCTTAGAATAAGCATCCTTGATCAGTGTATTATATTTCAAGTATATAGAAATTGATGGATCATGGTCTAACAATTCATAAAATTCAGAATCTCCCAATATCCTATTTCCTTTGTTAATGTACCATTCCCTATTCATAAGGACAATGCCCCCTCCCCCTTGTCCGCACTCTTAATAACCACATCATTGATCATATTGACAACAAATATCCTGATCGTCTCTCTTACCTTATTAGAAAGGAGAGCTATTGGATCTTTAAATTAGGCACTCTAACCCCAGAAAGCCTGAATATCAGTATAGATAATGTGGCTAAGCGCTGAACTAATATGACTGATTAGAGACCTGCTAGAAAGTCCCCTTATTATGGATCATGAGAACTCTGCTGATTAAAGATTAATATTTTAAGGGATTTTATTATAATAATAATAATTGGCTCATATACGCAGTTTCAGACTGTATGTATGGTTTGTTATGGTGTATATATTTTATTACCATGAATTTAATTGTTGTTTATTTTGATATAAATTGCATATAATTGTATTGCTCACACCTTAAAGTGTAATCAAGGATGTAAAATGTGTAATTTTTGGGATTTAGAATAACTTGTTTTTATCTCATTAGATTTTATATTCTATATAGCACTAGCATGTATTGAGATCTACTATTGTTCTCTATAGGAGTAACTTGTAACCATTGATTGATTAATTGAAGAATAAATGGCATGTCAGTGCTTTTTATAAATATATCACTTCAAGGCTATATCTCCTTACAACACCTGAGGAAGGAAGCACTCTACTGCTGAAACGCATTGTGGCCTATGTAAGGGGTTAATAAAAACCATTGTTATTATAACACTGGTCCCCCCCGTTTATTTATAACCCTAGTGCTCCATAGACCGATACCTTTACTTTATGCTATCTCATCCCCTTGGGGTAATTGGCAGGAGCTGCTCTGGGTATTAGAAATATCACCAAAAGGTCCTAGTCCATAGGACCTGGCTGACTATTGATCGCTAAAACACTGCTATCGGACCTTCGGTGACAGGTTTCCGGTTTAGTCCGATCATGTGACCAAACAGGGAGTTCCTAGGGAGCAGCGATGTTTGCAGCCGGCAGCACCTCAGAACACCTCCAAGGAGGAGGCCAATCAACAGGCCATCTACTGAAGTTGTGCAGGGCGTGCACAACCACCCGGGTGAGAAACCACTTGGCCCCTGACTAAAACCCTTTACAAATGGTTCTTCACATGCGCTCCCAACGTTTCTTCTTTTTAGTTATCATTGCCAGAATAGTAGACACAATGTTCGTTTGACAGGAACTGTCCGTATTAAGAACATCTTAGTTTGTTAGTGTGGTTAGGTAGGATAACAAATTCAAAATTCATAATCTGTATTTTCATTTTTACTACCATTCTCTCAAAGGATCCATGTACATCAGTGATTTTATCTGAAGAAGGAGCAGATAGCTCCAAAATGTATAATATAGGAATCACTAATTTTAATGATACCATTTGAGTCCAGCTGATATCTTTCAAAGAATCCTGACAGTGCGAGGTTTAACTCCTTCTCATTGCCGATCCATATTGATATTCTAAAATAGGACTTGCTGCAGCCCGGGAAAACACCATTGAAGATGTACATAGTGGTTGTGGCTTATCACAAAAACTATAGGCAGGCATACCCTATAGTCTATTTTTATCATTGGAATCCTTCTTGGGTAAGACCCTATTTGTACCCATCTGCTTTTATCATTTAGCTTTTCCATCTCAAAGGATTCACAGAATTTATGCTGAATGATACATACTGAGAACTCTTAGGTCAGCTGCAGGTCAGTGTATAAAAGATTGGCCGAGTTTCATCGAGAAAAATCATATGTACAATGTTTGTCTGAGTCTACTGGCACAAAAGGGGTATCTTGGACATACTAGGCACAAGCTGCTCCATTAGACAGAACCCCGAGAAACCTTGCCACACTTTAACCCCTATACAGGGATCTGGATTTACACCAGGGTCCAGGAAATTACTGCCTATGGAAGGGCTACAATCCACAGACAGAAAAGTTGATAAGCAGGGTCAAAGCCAGGAGGTCAGAAAAAGGACAAAAATCAGGATCCAATAGCGTAGTCAGGAAGTCGGGTCAAAACTGAGATAACAGCAAGCTAGAAAATCATAAGGCAGAAGAACCATCCAAAAAAGGCCTAGGTAAAACAGGAAAACAGTAGTACAAGCCAGGAGACTAACCAGGGAAACCAAAAGCTGTTTATAGCAGCTTGCAGCGCAAAGCTGAAGGCATTGGTAGGATGAAGTGCTTTCCAATTGGCTCAAGCTTAGGAGTTAATGACTTCAGCTGGGTAGTACATACACATGCCTTCACTCGGGCAGGCTGGCAAATTTCGACCTGGTGGGCAAGCACACAGCAGTGGACCATGAGCAGTGAGCTTCAGGGGCAGAGCTGCCTCCCAGACCAACATGACAGGCAGTCGCAAAACTGAATTAGACTGTGAATTATGAAAGTAAATTCTGGAGAGAAAATAAGTGCAGATAGGGTCTTATCTTCACAATTAATTCCGGTGGCTGCGTGTAAAGGTACCATTAGAGTTGAATACAGCGCCAGAAGATGGCGCTTCCATGAACAAATTTTTCTGCGGCGGCTGCGGATCATCATTCATATTCTCTGAAAAAAGGCCAAGAAAGCAAAAGAATCTTCCGAGGTATGTAAACATTTGAGCAAAACTGTATATACATTAAAACATCCTTGAACTCGTCCAGATCCCTGAGCAGTCTATATACATTAGTTTATATCTCAACTTCTGTATGTACTTTATGTAGGTGACACCATGATTGCTGGCAGTATCTGCTATGGCTACAAAATGTATATACAGCCATCGCAATGTGATATATATATATGTATATATTGCAGTCTTGGTGTATCCTATGAGATGTATATGTGATTATGCAGCATAATATAGTATAGTGCTGTATACTACACCCCCCACATCCCAAAACATCCCCTACCCCCAAACCTGCCCCCCCTGCACCCTTCCAAACCTGCACCCCCACCCCACTAAAAAGTAACTCACCTCACTCCTCTTAACCCGCACCCCTCCAAACCCATCCCCAAAATGCGGGAGGGGCATGGCTGTGTGTAGTGGGTGTGGTTATTTGGGGTGGGTGTGGCTATGTGAAATGGGGCTGTGTAAAGTGAGCGAAGCTGTATTGAGTGGGCAGGGTTATGTGGAATGGGGCTTGCGGAGTGGGCAAGGCTGTGCAGAATGGGTGGCCTATCTGGAGTGGGTGGGGTTATCTGGAGTGGGCAGGGCTTACCGCATACACACACGTGCATACATACACTCAGCTTTATATATTAGATATCGCCCACATATGGTAAAACATGTATGTGTGTATGTATCATAGCCACATCCCCTCCCCATAGCCCCATCCCTTCATAGCTCTGCCCCTACACACAGCCCCACCGCTCCTGGTAGCACTGCCCTTTTCATATTGCCGCACCTACATATCACTTCGTCCCTTCATAGCTACACACCTCCACATAATAATGGGGCAGGGCTATGTAGAGGAGGCAGGGATATGTGGCAATGCAGGCTGTGGAGTGGGTGGGGCTATGCACATACACTCAGGTTTGTGGAATGGGCAGGGCTCTATAAAGTGGGTGGGGCTTGATACACACATGCACTCAGCTTTGTGGAGCCGCTGTGGCTATGTGTATTTGGTGGTGGGTGTGGTTTTGCTGAGTGAGTGTAGCTAGATACATACACACACTCAGCTTTATATATTAGATGGAGGCTGTATTATAATCTATGGGAGCTGCATTGTAATCTATGGAGGCTGCTTTATAATATACGGGGCTGCATTATAGTATATGAAGGCGGCATTGTAGTATATTGGGGCTGCATTATATTATATGGAGGCTACATTATAATATGCAGATGCTGCATTATATTCTATGGAGGCCTCATCATAATATATGGAGGCTGTATTATAGTTTGTGGAAGCTTTTATATATGGACATTGCATTACTGTATATGGAGGCTGCATTATCATCTATAGAGCCTGCTTTATAAAATACAGAGGCTGCATTTTAGTTTATGAAATCTGCATTATAACCTATTGAAGGTGTATTATAATCTATAGAGGGTGCATTATAATCTATGGAGTCTGCATTATAGTATATGGAGGCTGCATTATAGTATATGAAGGTTGCGTTATAGTATATGGAGGCTGCATTATAATACACAGAGGCTGCATTATAGTATACTAACTGTAGAGCCTGGCATTGCCCAGGCATAATGCCCATATATGGTTGTAATGCTCATATATGGTAAAATTGCCCATATATGGCAATATGACCCATATATTGTAATGCATGTATGTGTGTATGTATCATAGCCCTACCCCTACATCTAGCCCCACCCCTCCTGGTAGCCTTTCTCCTTTCATAGAGCCATCACCTCATATAGCCTCACCCCTTCATACCCCCACCCATGCACATAGTAATGGGTGCAGGGCTATGTGGAGGAGGTGGGGATATTTGGCAATGCAGGCTGCATTGGGCATGGCTATGTGGAGTGTGCATGGCTTTGTGCAGTGGGTGGGGCTATGCACATACACTCAGTGTTATGGAGTAGGTGGGGCTATGTGGAGTGGGTGGAGCTATGTGGAGTGGGTAAGGCTTGATACACACATGCACTCAACTTTGTGGAGTGGCTGTGGCTATGTGGAGTGGGCAGTGGGTGTGCCTATGGGGAGTGGGGATGGCTATGTGGAGTGGGCATGGCTACATACATACACACACTCAGATTTATATATTAGATGGAAGCTGCATTATGGTATATGGAGGCTGCATTATAATATACAGATGCTGCATTATAGTATACTAGCTGTAGAGCCCAGCATAGCCCGGGCATAGTAACTAATTGTTCTTTGTTATAAGTTGAGTGTATGTCTGTGTGTGTATGTATGTCCACTATATGCATCAATCCTGCCCCCCCACACCTCCCCACCGCCCCATCAGCCCACACTCCTCCCAAACCTACCCCTCATCCTCCGCCCCACTCCGAAACTTCCCCTACCCTCAAGCCTGCCCACCCCACACCCTCCCCAAACCTGCACCCCCACGCCCCTGAAATATGCCCCCCTCACCCCCTTTAACCTGCACCCCTCCCAAACCCACCCCCAAAAACATGGGAGGGTGTGGCTACATGTAGTGAGCGTGGCTACATGGAGTGGGCATGGCTATGTGGAGTGGGTGAGATTATATGAATGGGGCTGTGCCAAGTGGGCGGGGCTGAGTGAGGCTATGTGGAGTGGGCGGGGCTATGTGGAGTGGACGGGGCTGTGCAAAGTGGGCAGGGCTCTGTGGAGTGGGGATATGTGCAGTGGTCGGGGCTGTGTGAAGTGGGTGGGGCTATCTGGAGTGGGTGTGGCTATATGGAGTGGGCAGGGCTTGCCACATACACACACATGCTTAAATACATACACTAAGCTTTATATATTAGATGGACGCTGCATTATAGTATATGGAGGCTGCATTAAAACCTATGAGAGCAAACAGTGGCTAAATGGTCAGCATTGCAGTGCTGGAGTCCTGGATCAAATACAACCATAGGACAATAGCTCTGTGTGTTTGTGTGGTTTTCCTCCGGGCACTATAGCTTCCTTCCACACTCCAAAGACAGACTGATAGGATGTCTAGATTATGATCCTCAATGAGGACACAATTGCTGAGGAATTAATAGTGCTATATAAGTGAATAAATATTATAGTATATGAAGTATATGGAGACTGCATTATAATATACGAAGGCTTCATGATAATAAATGAAGGTGGCATTATAGTATATGGAGGCTGGTTTATAATATACAGAGGCTGCATTATGATCTATAGGAGCTGCATTATAGTATATGGGGCTTCAATATAATCTATGGGGGCTGCATTATAATATATGGGGGCTGCATTTTAATACATGGAGGCTGCATTATAATCTATGGAGGCTGCACTATAATATACGGAGGCTGTATTATATTTTATGGAAGCTGAATCATAATATATAGATGTTGCATTACTGAATATGGAGGCTGCATTATAGTATATGGAGGCTGCATTGTAGTATATGGAGGCTGCATTGTAGTATATGGAGGCTGCATTTTAATAGATGGAGACTGGATTATACTATATGGTGACTGAATTATAATATATGCAGTCTACATTATAGTATATGAAGGCTGCATTGTAGGGCATGGAGTCTGAATTATATTATACAAAGGCTGTATTATAGTACACCGAAGCTACATTATAATGTATGGAGGCTGCAATATAGTATATGGAGGCTCTATTCTAGTATTTAGAGGCTGCAAAAATAATATATGGAAGCGGCATTATAAAACATGGAGGTTTCATTATAATATACAGAGGCTGCATTATAATATATGGAGGCTGCATTATAATATATGGAGGCTGTATTATAGTATATAGAGGCTGCATTATTGTATATGGAGGTTGCATTATAGTATATGTAGGCTGCATCGTAATATATGGAAGGTGTATTATAATATATGGAGGCTGCATTATAGTATATGGAGACCATGTTATAGTATATTGAGTCTGCATTATAGTATATGGAGGCTGCATTATGATCTATGGAGGCTGTATTATAGTATATGGGTGCTGCATTATATTGAACGGAGGCTGCATTATAATTTATGGAGGCTTCATTTAGTATAATGGGGCTGCATTTTAGAATATAGAGGCTGCATTGTAATATACGGAGGATGCATTATAGTATATTGAGGCTGCATTACAATATACCAAGGCTGCTTTATAGTATATGAGGGCTGCATTATAATCTATTGAGGCTGCATTATAATCTATGGAGATTGTATTATAATCTATAGAGACTGCATTATAATCTGTGGAGGCTGCTTTATAATCTATGGGGATATATGGGGTCTTTATTATAATATATGAAGGACTATGGAGGTGCATGATATAATTTGAAGGAATATAGAGGCTACATTATAATTTATAGAGATGCATTATAATATATTGAGGACTATGGGGCATACATTATAATCTATGGAGAAATATGGGGGCTGCAAATAATCTATGGAGATGCATTATAATCCATGGAGCCTGCATTATATTATATTGAGGGCTAAGAGGGCTGCATTATAATATATGGAGTATTATGGTTGTGCATTATACTATATGGAAGGGTATGTGGGGGCCATGATAATATTCGGTGGGTATTGGAAAGTCATTATAATATTTGGAGGGCTCTCTGTGGGCCATTATAATATTTGGAGGATTAGAAGGGAGCCTTTAAAGGGAACCAACCACCTCAGATCACCCTAATACACAGTTAATACGTTTCCCTGCACCCTAAGGATACGTTTCCAGCACTGTTTTTGTGTAAAATCTTGCATTAGTATAACCGATATAAAGACTTTATAAACTTACTAGCCTGGAGACTTCTGGGCGTATCCCTCCTTCTGTTATACTTCAGGGCTGTGTGCATTGCATGCCTGCGCTCCCCCTCCCTCTGTGCAGAGGAGATAACGATCACGCCCATCAGGGCAGGGCAGCAGGCACGGAGGGAGGGGGAGCGCAGGCATGCAATGCACAACCCTGAAGTATAACAGAAGGAGGGATACGCCCAGGAGTCTCCAGGCTAGTAACTTTATAAAGTCTTTATATCGGTTATACTAATGCAAGATTTTACACAAAAACAGTGCTGGAAATGTATCCTTAGGGTGCAGGGACACGTATTAACTGTGTATTAGGGTGATCTGAGGTGGTTGGTTCCCTTTAAACTTTATGGAGGGCTATTTGAGGGCTGTGTTGGGGGCTATTATACAGTGTGAAAAGGTTGTGGGAACCATTATACAGTATGTAGACCCATTATACTACATGGAGGGCTGTGTGGGAGTCACAGTTAGGGATTATACTGAGTTGGGGGTCACCTTACATTTCTGGGGTGGTTGAGAGGGAAACCATATGATCATCATACTGTGTGTTCAGAGGTTACTGTAAAGGAATTCACTGTAGGGGGGTTATACAGTGTTTATGGGACACTTTTGTTGACATCATACTTTGTGGGTGCAATGTAAGAGAATCTATGGGATTTAATGGAAAAACTACATTGTAAAGGTTGTATTTGTTTGGAGAAGGGGAGGGCCCAATTAGAATTTGTACTATGGGGCCTCATGATTTCTATGTACACCCCTGCACTATACAGTCACTGAATGGCGGGTGATAAAGGTGTTTATTTATTTATATATTTTCAGCAACAGCACACTCATCTGATGAGGTTCCCCTATAGCTATGATTAGGCTGTACCACCATAGTTGTACACATGGTTACCTTGTTAAGGGCCCACTCAGATGTTTTCTCCCCCTCACTAACCTGAACCCCTAAGCTACGCCTCTGGTTCACATTGTAATGATCATCCATATCATTATATCTATGATATGTTTGAATTACATGGTGTATAAATATACATACCGTATATACTCGTGTATAAGCCGACCCGTGTATAAGCCGACCCCCCTACTTTTGCCCCCAAAACCTGGGAAAATCTATTGACTCGTGTATAAGCCGAGGGTGGACCCTAGCACAAGTATACAGCCCCCAGCAGTGTGGTATACACCAGTCCCAGAGGTAGATACAGCAGCCCCAGTGGTAGTATACACGCAGCCCCAGTAGTATATACAGCCCTAGTGGTATATACAGCCCCAGTGGTAGTATAGACGCAGCCCTAGTAGTATATACAGCCCCAGTGGTAGTATATACAGCCCCAGTGGTAGTATACAGGGCCCCAGCAGTATATACAGCCCCAGTGGTTTATACAGCCCCAGTGGTAGTATACAGGGCCCCAGAGGTATATACAGCCCCAGTGGTAGTATATACAGGTCCCCAGCAGTATATAGAGCCCCAGTGGTTTATACAGCCCCAGTGGTAGTATACAGGGCCCCAGAGGTATATACAGCCCCAGTGGTAGTATATACAGCCCCAGTGGTAGTATATACAGCCCCAGTGGTAGGATATACAGCCCCAGTGGTAGTATACAGGGCCCCAGCAGTATATACAGCCCCAGTGGTAGTATACAGGGCCCCAGAGGTAAATAGCAGCCCCAGCGGTAGTATACAGGCAGCCCCAGTAATGCAGGGCCCCCCCAGCGTCTCTCCGGTCACTTGTAAAGGAAACTATACTTATCACAGTGCTCTGTCCGCGCCCGCTCGCACCCGCTCTCAGCTGCCGACCGCGATCCTCCATCTTGCGTCTTCTTTCTTCCTGTTTCCTGTGCTCGTCGCAGGGAATGACGTCATTGCCCGCGACGAGCACAGAAACAGGAAGAAGACGCAAGATGGAGGATCGCGGTCGGCAGCTGAGAGCGGGTGCGAGCGGGCGCGGACAGAGCACTGTGATAAGTATAGTTTCCTTTACAGGTGACCGGAGAGACGCTGGGGAGGCCCTGCATCACTGGGGATGCGGGGGCTGCTGTATACCGATGTATACATCGGTATGTACCGATGTATACATCGGTATACAGCACTGACTCGCGTATAAGCCGAGGGGGGGTACTTTTCAGCCCAATTTTTGGGCTGAAAAACTCGGCTTATACGCGAGTATATACGGTACTTAGCTGTTATTTAATAATTATATTATATTCTCATATAGAATGTTTTGCCCTACACTATGTGACCTAGATAATGTATTATACTAGTGCATCTCAATTAATTAAATATTATAACAAATCAATGTAATATTGCCATGTTTCAGGATGTTTCTGGGAACCCTGAAACATGTTGACTAATAAATCAGTATTGTATTCACTCTCTAATGTCTTGTGGACCACAGCAGAGCAGTTTTTAACCTTTCATCTTCCCTACTTTAATTTTCTGAGATAGTGACTGTAATGTTGTTATATCTTCTGTAGTTTGCTTGTGTCTTCCCTGTTTGTTTTTCTGCCTAGTAACAGTGATGTAAGATAGAGGAGGAGCTGGGGCAGGAGAAGGGGAAGCTGGGAAAGGGAAGAGTTTCATTAAAGTATGGCCGCTCGACTGAGCAGTTCAGCATATCTGTGTGTGCTTCTGGATTTATCCTCATCTGCACTACAACACTACAATTGGCGACAAGGAAGCGTTCATTCATCAGCTAAAGGTATTTCAGTGCCACAAGACCATCAGTGCTCACCATGGCCTGTCTACCTGCATTCCCAGCTTTTGATGTGCATCATTCCCAAGCAAACCTAGCAGCATGTTGGGATAAATGGCTGAAGCGCTTTGAGATATTTCTGCAAGCCATGAACATAGCCGATGATACAAGAAGGAAAGCCATGTTATTACACTATGCAGGGGAGCAAGTCTATGATATATTCACTACTCTGCCTAACACAGGGGAGGACAAGGACTATGAGCTCAGCAAAGCAGCATTGAGCAAACACTTCTCCCCACACAGAAATGCAGCATTTGAAATCTTCAAATTTAGACAATCAAAGCAATCAGCCACAGAAAGCATTGATGAATATCATGTCCGGCTACGGCACCTTGCAGCTTACTGTGAGTTTACAGACATAGACAAAGAAATCCAAATGCAGATATTACAAGGATGTGTTTCTTCAAAGTTAAGAAGACAGCACTCAGAGACACTACTATGACCCTAGCTAAACTATTAGACACAGCACATATAAATGATACTGCAGAGAAACAGGCAAAACTCATAGAGAGCAGTGAGCCAGAAGCACCATCCTGTATAGCAAAGCTTACACAGAAACCGGCAGTACAGGCGGCAACTTGTTACAACTGCGGTGGGTCGTATCCTCACCAGAATGTTTGTCCAGCAAAGGGCACAACCTGCCATAATTGTGGAAAACGAAACCATTTTGCAAAAGTGTGCAGATCTACACCGCAGCAATCTGCTCGTCCCACAGTACAGCCCAGGTCACAGAAGGTCCAAGCACTGCAGCTTAATGACGAGGCTCAAAGCACTTACTTATTCTCAGTGACTGAGGAAGGATCTCGGGCTGTGCACATGATTAACAATCCAAAACGAGTCATCCTCATAAATGGCAATCCAGTGGAAGCCCTGGTGGACACAGGGGCTTCAGTCAATGTCATCAGTCATACAATCTATAATCAACTCCTGAATAGACCTGCTCTATAAAATACCAGTCTACAGATTTTCCCTTATGGTTCCACAGCTGCGTTGCCCCTGTGTGGCAAATTTCAGTCAGAACTAACAGCTGAAGGGAAATCCATCACGGACACTTTTTACGTAGCGGAGTGCTCTGCAGATACGCTTCTCAGCTGCAGCAGCGCAGTGTCTCTAGGCCTGGTGAACCTGGTCAACAGCGTTACAGGTTCTTCAGTCCCACATATTATGCAGAGGTACCCCAGTCTCTTTAAAGGCCTTGGTAAGCTAAAAGACGTTCAGATAAAGTTACATATTGATCAGTCGATACAGCCCTCCATCCAACCTCACAGGCGCATTCCCTTTCATGTCCGCAAACTTGTGGAGCAAGAATTGCAAGACCTGGAGGCATCTGATGTTATTGAACGGGTTGAAGGCCCAACTCCCTGGGTCTCGCCAATCGTTGTTGCGCCTAAACCAAAACAGCCTGGTAAAATACAGCTTTGTGTGGATATGCGGCATGCCAATCTAGCTATTCAAAGAGAAAGGCACATCACGCCTACTATTGATGACATTCTCACAGATCTGAACGGTGCAAAGGTGTTTTCAAAAATTGATCTAAACTCCCGCTATCATCAACTTGAGTTGCATCCAGACTCCAGGTACATCACAACTTTTAGTACTCATATGGGCCTGCGTAGGTTCAAGAGGTTGAACTTTGGTATCTCATCAGCCGCAGAAATTTTTCAAAATGTTATCAGTCAGGTTCTGTCTGGAATCGCGGGAGTCCTCAACGTCAGTGATGACATTCTCATATACGGAACAACCCAAGAAGAACATGACAGTCGCCTGGAGCAAGTGTTTCAGAGACTGCAAGCCTGCAATCTAACTGTCAATCCATCAAAATGTGAGTTCAATCAAACGTCATTAAATTTTTTTGGATACATCTTTTCAGGACAAGGTGTGTCAGCAGATCCTCAGAAAGTCACTGCCATTAAATCTGCTGTTGCGTGACAATCGCCTGGTGATACCCCTGAAACTGGAGGACCGTGTACTTGATCTGGCCCACGAGGCTCATCAAGGGGTGGTAAAAACAAAGCAACTACTTTGAGAAAAAGTATGGTTTCCAGGACTGGACAAAAGAGTAGAGGCATTGATCCAAACATGCATTCCTTGTCAAGCAACTATAGTTGACCATAGGTGTGCGCCTCTACAAATGACACCCCTGCCAAAGAGTCCATGGACTGCTGTCAGTGTTGATTTTTGTGTTTTACCGGACCGCTCCTACCTGTTGGTGGTCATGGATGACTATTCTCGGTTTCCAGTCATTGAACATGTTTCGACAACATCGGCCAGGGCGGTTATACCAAAATTAGACAAGATTTTCTCGGCTTATGGCATACCCGAGACAGTGAAGACGGACAATGGACCTCCATTCAATAGCACAGACTTTCAGTCATTGGCAACTTATCTTGGCTTCTCCCACAGGAAAGTAACCCCCTACTGGCCTCAAGCCAATGGAGAAGTGGAACGATTCATGCAATCAATCAACAAGACCCTGAGGATTGCTACCATGGAGCACAAGGACTCACAACAAGAATTACATAGATTCCTTAGACAGTACAGAGCCACACCACACTCCACTACTGGGATACCACCAGCAACGGCATTGTTCGGCAGGCCCTTGCGCGTCAAAATCCCATGCATTCCGTCAGTTCCTGTCCAAACCCCAATTGCTATTAATGATTCCGTCTCTAAGGATAAAATGAAGCAGTATGCGGAAAAAAGTAGCCGCCGTTACAAGCATCCAGAAATAAAGGTGGGTGATTGGGTTCTTGTAAAGAGACTGAGACCTAGCGACAAGTTTGCATCGCCATACTATCCCGAGCCCTTTCAGGCCACACAGATCAGAGGCACCATGATTACTGCTAAAAACCAAAATCATCAGGTCACCAGAAATGTGTCCCATTTTAAAAAACTTCGTGGCTACGTCCCAGAGACGACGCATGTAGAGGAAGTAGATAGCGACGACATAATGCCAGAGACAATGAACTCAGCTGTTCCCATAGGAGATACCTCAGAAGACCCCCCGAGTTTATCTGGAAATGAGATGTCTGGACGTTATCCTTGGAGAACAAATCGAGGGCCACCAGTCCACCTTGCGGACTATGTTCTGCAGTAAGAGAAAAAAAAAACTTTTCTACAACGCAAACTTTTGAACGGTTAACTATTTACTTTGCTTTTTTTTTTTTTGTAAGATGATAAGAGATGTACTGTTGTTATATCTTCTGTAGTTTGCTTGTGTCTTCCCTGTTTGTTTTTCTGCCTAGTAACAGTGATGTAAGATAGAGGAGGAGCTGGGGCAGGAGAAGGGGAAGCTGGGAAAGGGAAGAGTTTCATTAAAGTATGGCCGCTCGACTGAGCAATTCAGCATATCTGTGTGTGCTTCTGGATTTATCCTCATCTGCACTACAACACTACAGTGACCTTTCGGTTTTTATAATATTCATTCATTTATATAGCTATTATTTCCATAGCACATTTGTCCCCACTGGGGCTCACAATATAAACATCCAATCAGTATGTCTTTGGAGTGTGGGAGGAAACCGGAGTGCCCGGAGGAAACTCACGCAAACACAGGGAGAACATACAAACTCCTTGCAGATGTTGTCCTTGGTGGGAATTGAACCAAGTGCCCGAGCGCTGCAAGTCTGCAGTGCTAACCACTGATACATAATCATCAACATTAACAGCAATAAACATTTGAAATTGATTACTCTATAATAACTCTATATAATATATGCATTTCACTTTTTGTATTGAATTAGAATATCATCAAAAAGTTCATTTATTCCAGGAATTCATTGAGATGCACTAGTATGTTGTGCTAAAACTTGATGCCCCCTATTTTTCTTACTTTTTAGATTCAATCACAGCAGGCCTTCCCCCCTGCATACATATATTTTATACTCCATATTTCTGATTTTCTTGTATAATATTTGTATGAGTGCCCCTTCTCGTATATATTAACAGCACACCGATTTTTCTTAATTAATTTGGATTGTATTGCTCTAATTTTGATTCATTGACTGATTCATCATTTTTTATGCTACTGGTTTCCAGTTTATGTACAGTGTACAGCATAGATGCCTGATTATCCCGATACAATAACTACCGGGGTACATTGACAGCTGATGTTTTTTGCAGAAATGTCTGCGACTGTCCCAGTCAACTGACGGTACTTGCAATATTCATGCGCTTACTGCCAAAGAGCCCCGATTTAGATGACTGAAGCTGACAAAATCTGCTGACAATTGCCTTTAAATGTCATTCTGGAAACTTTTCCATCAGCTTTCATACGAATTGGATGGAAAAAATTGTGTCATGCTCCATTTTTGGATGTATCCATGGAGATACTGTAAGATGGTTTCTAAATCGACTTTTTATACTGGTCGAGGCCACGCTGCCTCAATGTTCTACTATACAGTGTCTGCGTTTTATGTCAATAAGTAATGAATGCCGCTATATCACTATATATCATACAATAAATTCAACTTAATAGTATCCCCAATTACATTTCAGACATTAATTAGGAATGGTCATTTAATATTTATACATTATGCAGATGTTTGCCCTCCATTCAAAGATAGAAATTTATTGGCACATTTATATGTCCGGCCACTCTGACGTTTATAGGGAATTTGTATATCAAATGGTGCAAAGGAGAAGAGGATCTGCTGCTTCTTAATCTGTCACCTGGAGCTCAGAGGCCTCAATTTAAAATGACAGATAGTTTAACCTGAGAAATGGGAAATGCATTTTATCTGCCTGCTTTGCAATTGCTATTCATATTAGGCAGAGTGAAACCTGGCAGAAATATATATCAGTCAGAATGCTAATTTCTCAATTTATTTCCCTAGTAAATACTATCTCTTTATGTAAATACAGTACTATGCAAAACTTTTAGGTTGGCTTTGGAAAAAATGCTGCAAAGTAGGAATGCTTTCAAAAATGGAAGCGTTTATTTTTTATCAATTAACAAAATACAAAGTGAATTAAAAAAGAAGAAATCTGAATCTAATCATTATTTGCTGTGACCGCCTTTCGCCTTCTTCAAACAGCATCAATTCTTCTATGTAGACTGTACACGGTTTTTGAAGGAACTCGTCAGGGAGGTTGTTCCAAACATCTCGGAGAGCTAACCACAGATCTGTGGATGAAGACTTGTGTAAATCCTTTTGTCTCTTCATGTAATTCCAGACAAACTCAATGATGCTGAGATCCAGATTCTGTGAGGCCATGTCATTACTTCCAGGGCTCGTTGTTCTTTTTAATGCTGAAGATAGTTCTTAATAACATTGATTATACGTTTGGGGTTGTCATCCTGTGGCAGAATAAATGTATCCCCACTGGATGCCTCCCTAATGGTATTGCTTTATAGTTAAGCATTTGTCTGCATTTCTGATAAAAAAGATAAACCCCCTGACAAAAACCATGCCGAAACACGCGTCGGGGTGTGTCTCTCTCCTGGGACTTCCTGCTGCACTGTACACATTTGTTCAGTCCATTCACTGTACTTAAAATGCATATAAGAATCATTTATCTAGCTGTTCAAGCATTCACATGTAATGGTCATCCATAATATCTATATATTTGAATTACATTGTGTAGTAATATATTTTCCTGGGTCCATACAAAGCTATTATATAATAATTATATTATACTCTCGCATGGAATGCTTTGTCCTACATTATGTGACCTAGATATTGTATGGTGTGTATATATATTGTATAGGGTGTGGTAAAGCTAGATGGTGTCCTTTTGACTTTTTAAAGTCATAAACATTTTTGGGGTTTGTGTGAAATTGTCCATCTAGCCTTTTTTCTCTATTTTTTGTGTTGTTTCAAGAATCAGAACGGAAATAAACGTGTGTAATAAAACACATGTAATTGCAGTTACCTTCTGGGAGAAATTCCTAATTTTCTGGAATTTCAAGGGTGCCAGTAGTTTCGGCCATGATTGTGTAAATGTATACAGCAGGTGAAATAAGTATTAAACACATCACCAATTATCTATGTAAGTATATTTCTAAGGCTGGGTCACACACACAGATATCTGTGCAGATATTGTTCACAGATCTCTGGTTGAAGTGAAATCATGGACAAATTGGTCTATTTGTATATGGCCACAAAATGGATCAATTTGTCCATGATTCACTTCAACCAGAGATCTGTGAACAATATCTGCCCAGATATCTGTGTGTGTGACCCAGCCTAAAGGAGAAATTGACATAAAATTCTCACCAGATGTCTGTAGCAACTATCCAATCCACACAGGCGAAGAATCGAGCCACAGATGTTCATAAATTAAGTATATGTAATGATAAGAAATGACACAGGAAAAAAAGTTATGAAAACATTTACTGAACTTTATTTAATGCTTTGTATAAAAGCCTTTGTTGGTGATGAAGCTTCAAGGCACCTCCTGCATTGAGAAACTCAGGTGTGATTTTGGACCATTTTTCCACACAAACAGTTAAATTTTGGTCCCATTTGATCCAACTACATTCTCCCAGTATGTCACAGGCTTGTCTAAATGTTGTTGATCAAACTTTAAACGCACTTGAACATGGTTTTAGTTCAGCAATGGAGTGTTGCCTGGTGAGTGTCCTGGCCATGGATGCACAGTGTATAACTTCCTCCTTAGCTTTCTTTGGCCAATGTTCAGCGTGGTAAACACCATGATACTAAACAGCACACTAACTACTTTTCACACTATTAATAAGCAGGACAATTGATTACATGTTTGTAGACACCTATGTTGCTAAATTACAGGACACACCTTAGTTTCATATGTCTCCATGGTAAAATTATTTCAGTCTTTTAGAAGTGTATCATGCAGGCGCATCATCATTTTTGTGCAGCTCATATTCATTAGTCTGTTTTTTAAAAAATATTTTTAGCCACAATTTCAAAGTAATGTCTGATTTTCATATACAGTATATTATATATATATGTATATAAAAAGATGTGCTGTGGGCTTTATGCATATTCAGATTATGAGACTTTTAAATTACCTATTTTGCCCTTTGCCACTTCAGTCTAGTGATGCCCTGTTTTAATGAAGCACCTTTTCCACCACTGTGGATATGAGGATTAGGCTGGAGGCACGGAGCGGGTTTGATGCACGACAGTGATGCGAGTGCTGTGCGTGTTGTTGGGTGTCTGTGGTGCGAGTGTGGTGCGTGTGGTGAGTGTGGCTGGCTGTATGCATGTTAGTGTGCTGCGATTGTGAGGTGTGAGTGCGTGTGTGGTGCGTGATTGTGATGCTGTCCACGGTCCTGAAGGACTGCAGACAGCATTTGTCGGGAAATTTAAGCTCTGCAACTGTGAAAGCCACAGAGTTTAAATGTCCCGCTTTGCCGGTACAGTAAGTAATCATCTTGTACCGCTATGTCAGCAGTGCAAGATGATTCATAAGCACCCAGCTGCTGGGCACTTTTGTGTATTTTTTGTGGTTATCCTGCATATGCAGCATCTGGAGGTGCTGTCCTAGAAACGTACGCAAATTGCGTAGTGAAGCCGCCGCTCTCCCTCTCCATGGTGCTGAAGATTTCAGCATAAGCTCCATGGCCGGATTTCAATGTGCGCTGGCCATGGATCTTATGCTGGAATCTTGAGCACTATGGAGAGGGAGAGTGGCGGCTTCACTACGCAATTTGTGTAAGTACCTGGGACAGCTACTCATTGAGGAGGCTGCTCAGCAATGTACTTACGCTAATTGCGTAGTTACCGCCCTGTGACAGCGCGCTGACACAGCGGTACAAGATGAATACTTACTGTACCGGCTAGGCGGTCATTTAAAACTTGCCGGCTTTGACAGCCGGCGAGTTTAAAGCGATTTGCGCAGCACATTCGTGCGAATATTGCACCGTGTGCTGTATGGGGGCGAGATTTTCTTGCTCCCATACACTTGCATTGCACTCACGCGCATCAGAATCACATGCAGTCGCAGCATGCTACAGCTGCACTCGCTTCTGACTCGCATTGCGAGTTAGGTGCGGGGAACTTGCACCAGTGTGCCCTGCTTGATAGGGCAACACTGGTCCGAGTGCAATGCGAGTTTCCCTCACATTGCACTCGTGCGAGTCCCTCGCCCAGTATGCCTTCAGCCTAAAGGTATCTTCGGCTCCTGATTTCAGCCAGCTTTGTTTTCTGATAAAGTGTCCCAGCCTAAATTATCAACCCTACAAACTTCTCTTTGCCTACTCGAATCTTCATCGGTTTGCCACTTGTCATCGATTTTCCATCTGCCTTGACTCCTGATTTGTCAAACTATAGTTACTACCTGCATTTTGTATGGGTCCTCAAGCTTCCCATGGTATGACTATAGAGTCTATGATTTTATCCACCTACAGTATGTTGTTTTTGCTGATGTTTCCAGGAATAGATCATTGCTTTTCCAGTGTGCTGGATAATCATTATAATAATATGCCCAAAATACAAAACAGGGTTGTTGTTTTTTTACAAAGTCCACAATGAAACAATCTCCTGTCACATCCTTTACAGGTAATTTCTTCCGCTACTGAATGTGTTCATCATGTTTATACTCCTGATATTTTCTATGTCTTTTTAGGGGCAGAGTAAAGGCTGTCACTTTCATGCTACCGATGGATATGGGAGAATACGCTGGAAATCAAATGACTTATCAGAGTCCTCAAAATCAAAGCGCAAATCACTTGAGTACGATAATAGAAAAGGATCCATGACCTGGTGAATTTTTTAAGACCACCTGACACATACTGATGAGCAGCCATTATAATGATAGCTGGATCTAGGGTTACATTTTGTAAACCTGCTCTGGCAGCCTGCCTTCTCATATGGACAAAACGATTGCTTTGTGTCACTAGTCATTTGTTATTTGAAACCTCGTCAGCTCCAAAACGTATTATGTTGTGATCTTACATATAACTTTTCACTAATTTAACTTTTCTTCTGTTTCAAAGGGCTGGATAACTAAATAAAGCAAAAATTCTGCAGTAATAGATGGATATTCTGAAAACCCAAATCTCAATAAAGATCTCTTTTACCAAACAACCAGTACAACCAATAGTTCTTAGCATTTTACTACAGGTTTTTACTATTTATCTGCTCTCTTTCCTATAGTTGATACACTTATCCAGCGTGATGGACATGGTTTGCACTAATATGTTCAAAAAACAAAAGTTTTAGACTCATCATCATCATTTGTGTTTCAAGTAGATATTTTGCTTTAACATGATAAATCAAATTTTTGTCTGTTTGCCAGTACCCATACCCTTTAATAACAAGAGGCAGGATTGCCAAAACATTTGTCTACAGATGGATCATTTTGGAGACTATCCTACGTGGTAAGGATTGTTAATTGGTCAACATTGACTTATAGAGTGGCTATCTCCAATAGATGGTTCTGAGGAGCAAGTTGTAGAAGGGTTAATTTGCATTCCATGTGTCCCAGGGATCAAAATTCCTATGCCAGCTTTAATGCTCTATAATGGGAAATATTTTCCTAGAATCCCATAATTCTTGCATATATTCACAAAATGTTGGCTACGAACTATGTCTTCCATTACATAACTTACAAGACATCTCATAGTATAATGATTGCAAGCATGTTACGAGGTAAGTTGTTCTGTCCAAGACTAGATAAACATAGCTCCTTTCCTCCAGATCAGATCTTGTGTGGGTTGTGTCTGGTATCACAGCCTCAACTATGTGAGTCATCCCAATGTGACGACAAAGGCCTTAACACCAGAGGAACTGGAGCCCCATGGGGAGGAAAAGGGAACTGTGTCAGGGTGTGAAAGTTCCGTATGGACTCAAGGGATGGCCTAGGACAGTTGTGTATTAGGCTGGTTTCACACTGCAGTTTTTTTCCTGATCAGTTTGTCAGGTTTGTGTGCCAAAACCAGGTGAGGAACTTGCAGAGAAAAACTATAATTGAAAGATTGACACCTGTTCTGGGTTTTGGAGACACTCCTGGTTTTGGCCCCACATGCTGATCAGGGACAATCCTGTAGTGTGAAACCAACCTTAGGCTACTTTCACATGAGCTGTTCTCAGAAATTTGCAGCAGATCAGACAGTTTTGCCTGATCTGCCTGAAGCCGGAAAAATTGAGGCAAGACTGTGTTTGACCTAATACATTCCCTATGGGACTTGGGAACACGGGCAGCACTTGCAGTTTTGCACTTGCCTCACTTTCGGCGAGTTGAAAATACAGGTTTTTGTAACATTGCTGCAAGTGCCAGATTGTCCAAATCACGGCAAAACGGAAAGTGCCGCACATGTTCGCAAGTCCCATAGGGAATGCATTAGGTCGAATGCTGTCTTGCCGCAAGTATTTCGGCAGTTCAGGAAAATCTGCCTTATCTGCCGCAAATGCTGAGTACCACTGATGTGAAAGTACTCTATTTTTTTTTTAACCATTTCCCTCCCATTTGTTTATTATGCTTTGGGCACTAATGAAAACTGAGTGCTCTTTAGATCTCTCTTCACAGCAATCATGACACTTTCATTTCAGACTGATTTTATTTTAACCAATCTGAGAGGATTAACGCAAAACAAATTTTGGAAGATTTCTCATCTGTAATTACAATGCATTTTGGAGAGTGGGTTCAATGCAAGAAAAAAAAAGGAAAAAACACTCATAAAAATGTATACTTACCCAGTAATTTTTATACCACTTCTACTCTGCTGCTCCATTAGTCTTACTGGTCTTTGCGCATGGTCCAGCAGTGATGATTTTTCGACCATACATATTTTCCTGCTGCAGCCAGTCACTGGTCTTAGAAGTGATGCCAACGTGACCAGCCACTGAGGTCAATCATTGGCCATTATACCATCACATCTGATCAGTACACAAACATGATGGGGCAAAAGAAGTGATAGTACTGCAGTGGCTGAGAAAATGCCCAGGTGATGGCAAGTTATTTTATTGTTTTAATGTATTGCCTTCTTTTAACAATCCTGATAAACCCTTAACAAATATAAAACAATCATGTACAATATGTTAAATGAAAACTATATATATTAAAAAATTAGAGGTTTTCCCATTAATAAAGATAATTTTATAGTTAATTTTCATCAAAAGACATTGGAATAATAAGTTCCACAAATGGATGTGTTTAAATAAAATGTTCCTGTGCTGAGAATTTTATGTTCATGCCCCTACTATCTACTGTGTAATGGCCGTGTCTGAATATGCACAGAGCATGGTTTGATTCTGAGCAGGGGGGGAAACTCAAAAGAGTATACAGACAATACACCACGGGATCATAACTCATTCTTTTTTCAAGGTAAAACATTTCCCTGCCTGTTTTTAAAAATTGTTTTATCTCAAAGAATTATTTGCAATCCTGTGCTGTAATGTCTGTTTACTCTTTTGCTTCCTCTTCTGCCCAGGATCACACCATGCTCCATTCACGTTAAGACACGCCATTGCACTGCAGGGGCACATTTATAACATTATCTCGGCACAGGAATATATTTTTTTAATACACACAATTGTGGAAATGATTATTATTCCAACA
The DNA here is from genome assembly GCA_033576535.1 of Allobates femoralis. Classification (NCBI taxonomy): domain Eukaryota; kingdom Metazoa; phylum Chordata; class Amphibia; order Anura; family Aromobatidae; genus Allobates; species Allobates femoralis. The sequence goes on along the minus strand of JARQOC010000001.1, from coordinate 124,535,054 downwards.
TCTATTGATTAAAATAAACTTTTAAATTTCCTTTGTTCATTGGAAACCTGTTAAAATACTTAGGCTCCTTTCACACGAGTGGTTTTTTTTTTTCTTCTAAATCCGGCACAGATATGGTTTGTGTGCAAAAACAGGTTCCAGAAAGGATCCTTTCTTTGCCCTTAATCTGGATGGTACCTGGTGTTAAATACAGATATTATACATTGTCTTGTTTTGGGTCCGTACCGAACACATAGTGTTCAGGCACGGACCCCAAACTGTTCAGGTGTAAAAATAAAGGATGATTAAACCATTATACTCACTAGTCTCAGCAGTGCGGTCACTTCCAGGTCCCACACTGTGACAGCATCTGTGATTGGCTGTTGCACCCAATCCATTGCATCTGTGATGCAACATACAATCACAGACGCTGTCACAGAGAGTGGGTGTCTGTGTTCAGCGGTCAATGCAGTGAATATTTTATGAGGTTAATGATCGGGACCTGCTCACCACACTGGTGAGTATAATGCTTTAATCACGCAATTCTCACTTAGGTATTCAGTACGGCCCCCGAACTATACACAATGGACGATGCCGCGCATGGTCATCCTTCTTTTCCACCCGCTTCCTCAAACTCAACATGGACAAGACAGAATTCATCGTCTTTCCCCCTAACAACCCTATCCCCTTCCCGACCTATCCATCACCGTCAACGACTGCACCCTCTCACCTGTCCCCCATGCCAAATGTCTCGGGGTAATCCTCGACTCCTCCCTCTTCTTCAAGCCCCACATCCAAGCCCTCGCCACCGCCTGCCAACTCCAACTAAAAAAACATTGCCCGCATCCGCTCCTTCCTTGACCACAACACGGCTAAGACACTCGTCCATGCCCTCATCATCTCCTGCCTGGACTACTGCAATCTCCTGTTCACCGGCCTCCCTGCCTCCTCCCTTGCACCTCTCCACACCATCCTCAACTCTGCTGCCCGACTCATCCACCTATCTCCCCGCTATTCCCCCGCCTCCCCTCTCCGCCGAGCCCTCCACTGGCTCCCCATCCTCCAGCGATCTCGCTTCAAAACCCTAACGCTGACATACAAGGCCATACACAACCTGTCTCCTCCCTACATCTCCGACCTGGTCTCCCGCTACCTCCCTTTGCACAACTTGCCTCCTCCCAAGAACTCCTTCTCTCAACCCCCCGCATCTCCACCTCCCACAACCGCACACAAGACTTCTCTCGTGCTTCTGCCAAACTCTGGAACTCCCTCCCCCATCACATCAGACACTCCCCGACCGTGGGAACCTTCAAGAAAAACCTAAAGACCCACCTCTTCCTACAAGCCTATAACACACACACTGAGACCCTATCCACTGCACCATCTCATCTTTCCCCCTCCTACTGTCTCCCTCCCCTCCCCCTTTAGACTGTGAGCCCTTGCAGACAGGATCCCCGGCCCTATTGTACCCCGTATGACTAATTGTGATCGTTGTCATCGTTGTTCGCCGTCTTTGTCTACCCTCTAAATTGTAAAGCGCCATGTATCCTAATAGCGCTATATAAATATCTATTAATAATAATAATAATAATAATAATAATGGTAAGTGGGCATGTCGGATCTGGTTTTACTGAATTCGGCATGATCTGGTAAAACTGGAATCCGGCACCAATTGACTTGCATTATAATCAATGCCGGATCCAGCAAGATGCATTTTTTTACCAAGCAAAAAAAAAAGTTGCATGCAACGCTTTATGGACACATCTAAAAAAACTAATCCAACCTGATCCAGTAGCAACCTGGAGCGACTGGATGCTTCTGGACACTACTAAAAGTGAATAAAATCTGTCACTTCAATTCACTCAGCTTTCCTGCCTGTCTCTCTTCACAAGAGAGGTATATGAATCTGTCACTTCAATTCACTCAGCTTTCTGTCCTGTATCTCTTCACAAGCGAGGTATATGAATCTGTCATTTCTATTAACAACATACTTGTCTTTTACTAATGTAATATACTGAAATCATCTTACTGTGTGTGATGTGGGATGTTCAGAGGTCATTTTTGGTTCAAAAGTGTTTATGACCCATGATGCCCAGGAACTCGTGTTTATTTGTCTTGCATTTATTGCCTCCTCTGCCTGAGTTTCTTTGACTGATTGATTAACAAGTTTAATAGACCCAGATCTAAGTAGAAACTTACCATATATGTAGAGCCAGCTAAGGGGTGTAATCATGCGGGGTTTTGCAATCATGCCAACTGCATAAGTGCAGACTGTACAAGTGCAGTTACAACGGCAGTTAAACAGGGCAGGAAACGAGTAAGTCATGCAAGACAAACAAACGATATGTAATTTGTTCACTTGTGCTGCAATTATGTATTTACTATGTAAACCCCACACTACTCATCACTACTGACCACTCACCCACCACTACAGCTCTCCTTCCCGCTGCATCTGACCCATGCTACTCCCATCCCTCGCTCACCATCCACAATGTATCCCCTCTTTTGCACTCTCACTCCCATCCTTCTCCACTTCCTGCTACCCCCGCTCATCCCTCCACCCAGCAACAAAGTACTTCTCTCACCCTCCATCCTACCTAACCACCTCACCCACTCCTCTGAACTATTCCTTCACTTTCAATCCTCCATCTCCAATCAGGCACGCCCACCACGTAAACTATCATGCTCCCACCTGCTAACCCTCTCCCTGCTCCTCCTACTCGCTGGCGAAATTTCCCATAATCCCGGCTTCCCCCGCCACATCCCCACAGTCACCTACACCCCACCCCCACGTCCCATCACCAACTCTCATAACCCCATCACCCACCCTCGCAACTGACCAACCTTAGACCCATCCCCCCACCCCTGTCCTCTAATCTCCCTGCCAGGCGCACTCTGGAACGCCCGCTCAGTCTGTAATAAACTCCCAGACATCCATGAACTCTTTATTTCTAATAAACTCTCATTCCTTGGCATCACAGAGATCTGGCTCACCCCCTCCGACACGGCTTCCCCTGCTGCACTATCCTACGGCAGATTCAATCTTTCCCACACCACCCGCCCCTCTGACAAACATGGGGAGGTGTTGGCATACTCCTATCCGACACCTGCTCCTTCTCCCCTTTCCATTACCCACCCCTCTGCTACTCTCCCATCTTTCAAAGCCCACTCTGTCCACATCTTCTCCCCCTGTAACCTCCAGCTAGCCGTCATCTACCGCCCCCCTGGATCCATCCCCACCTTCCTCGACCACTTCACCACCTGGCTACTTCATTTCCTCTCTACTGACATTCCCACCATCATTATGGGCGATTTCAATATCCCCATTGACACTGCCCACCAAACCGACTCTCAACTTCTTTCCCTGTCCTCCTCCTTCGGGTTCTCTCAATGGTCCTCCTCTGCCACCCACAAAGATGGCCACACGCTGGATCTCATCTTTACCTGTCTTTGCTCCCTTACTAACCTCACAAACTCAACCCTCCCCATGTCTGACCACAATTTGCTGACCTTCTCCTCCTTCACCTCCCCTACTACATCACCTCCTCTCCTCAAACTTGATATCCCCTTGGAAACCTAAAACACATTGCTCTACACTCACTCTCAGAATCCCTCCTCCTCTCGCCAACGTAATATCTATACATGACACAGACACTGCCACACCCTCTACAACACCACATTAACCAAGGCCCTTGACCTAGCAGCCCCCCACACATTCCAGCTCCACGCACTAATAGGCAACCCTGGCACACCACCCTCACTAAAAACCTGAGACGGGCATCCAGGGTCGTCGAGAGGCGATGGAAAAAATCACGTTCCACTGAGCACTTTGCGCTGTTCAAACAGTCCCTCATCGCCTTCAAGACTGCACTTGCTACCGCCAAACAAACCTTTCTCATCCCTAATAACCTCCCTGTCCCACAATCCCAAGCAAATTTTCAAACCCTTCAATTCCTTACTCCGCCCTCCTGCTCCCCCTCCCTCTCCCCTTATCTC